>OY757312.1:78353225-78953225 GCA_963583905.1 Stenurella melanura
AATGAAACTAACTCCTATCTCTAAATTAAAAGATTTACAAAAGCCGATGACAAAATTGAGCATATAGAAGTGTATATTTAGAATAATTTGTAAAACATGTATATAAATATGGTTAAAAAGACAAGCTCAGTCGTTGGTGGTAGACATATACAGGTGAGTGTTAAGGCGTCTCACCTGCTCCATGCAATTCGTTCAAGACTTACATTGCTAACAGTCGGCGATACCGCAGAGTTCTTGGTTTAAAATAATTTATGTTTGGATACATTTTTGAATTACTTAATAAAGTTCTGGTTAAAATAGGATTTTCTGAAAAGAGTTTTGAGAAATAAATGAATTTAAAACAAGAATGTACAAAAAGAAAAGAAGACCCTGTATATTATTAGTATTATTTAAGCTATTACCTAAACAATGTGATTTGCTAAGCGGTTCAGTCGTAGAAGTATTTGAATTGCGACTAATTAAATTATCGTCAGTATCAGTTACTAATTGTTGAAAGTTATTATTATCCCTCGATATATTAGACGATAATTGAGAATTATTAAAATGTAAAAGTGTATTATGTCTATAATTACAAATTTTACAGTTTGATTTACTTTTACATGTACCAACCCTATGTGTACCAAAACAACTTAAACATATTTTTTTTTTTTTATAATTTTATAACGCTCTGATGGCGAGATTTCTAAAAATTTCGAGCAATATAAAACCGAATGAGAAGTACAATCGCAGATCAAACATTTATCAATAGCTTTTTTATTTTGTACAAGAAAAGCATGAGTTGTCTTAATTTTATGGCTACTGTTTGAACTGGATTTATATGGACTTTGGGTGCGGGTACAAGTTTTTGCCTGCTCCTTTATAAAATATATAATTTCCTTGTAAGTAGGTATTGAGGATTTTCTGCGGGTATTTTCAAATAAATTCCTAGTTTTTGCGTCCAACTTATTCAAAGCTAAATAAGAAAATATGTAGTCAGACAAATCTGTTATCTCTAATTTTTTCAAAGCGCTCGAGGCGGTATCAAATTTTTCAAGAAAATTATTTAAACTATTTGCTGACGGAGATGGTGCAGATTTGAATTCTAACATTTGTGATAAATAGTTATTAACTAAAGATCTTTGGTCATGAAATTTATCGATCAGTGCTTACCAAATAATTTCATAATTTTCTCGTATTGGTGGTACACCTGTGCAAACTGATAGAGCTGTATCTGAGAGCCTACTTACTAAATAATTCATTTTATAGCCGTTATTCAAAGTTCTATTATCGTGAGTGAGGCTCTTAAAACATTCGTAGAATATAGGCCAATCTTTAATTTTTCCTAAAAAACTAGGTAACTCTAATTTAGGTAACCGGGGTATGTTTTTTTGCGGTGTATTCTCTCTAGTAATGGCGTTAGTGGCAGTATTAGTAGAGGAATGGTCGAAAACTTCTTTAGCTATTTCTAAAATATTGCAATAAATTTCATCGAAAGCATTTAAACATATAAAATTTGGAACTGAGTTAGGATCTATATCTAACTGAAGTATATGCATGTCATCCACAATTTGCATATATTGGCTTTTTGTGTCCTCTAGGGTATTGAATCTAATACGAAAATTATTTATTTCAGCATTATTAGTCTTTATCTTTTTGCCACAATCATACAACTGTTGTAATCTGGAGAAATACTGTTCACGTTTTGCTCTCAATACTTTTAACCTTTTCTCCTTGGCTTCGGCCATTTTCCAATACTCAAGAAATTTGTTATTCTAATATTAATAATGAATATCAATAAGCAACAAGCAGAAGATGGTTCAAAGATAAAATCCAACAAAAACTATCAAATTTATGTTTGGATACATTTTTAATTACTTAATAAAGTTCTGGTTAAAATAGGATTTTCTGAAAAGAGTTTTGAGAAATAAATGAATTTAAAACAAGAATGTACAAAAAGAAAAGAAGAGGAAGATAGAATGATACAATTTTGTAATGGGAGAATGTCCAGATATTGTGGCTAAAGTTGTTGCCGAAAGATGGGCAGCATCTGATATGGTAATTTATGTTTTATTCTTAAAGGCGCATTATGCTGCCTTATTTGCGTTATGTTGTTTGTTAGCGGACTATCGTTTAGTTTAAAATCTTTGGAGACAAACTCAATCTGAAAAGGTAAATTGTATTTATTGAAAAAATACACAATGTAAGTAAAAGATAAAGAGTGACAACTACGCAAACTTACTGACTCTCTTAACTATTTGCTGCAACTAAAAGTTGTAATGAGGCATTCATAAATTTATGTCACATTACCAGATTTCCGTTTGTCCAGCATCTTGCACACGGATCTAAATCTGCACGCAAATCCGCGTATCCAATAATAGGTCGCATACGTGCCAGAAATCCTGCACAGGTCCCCAAAGTTGCACACGCTTCCAAAGTGGATCGCATGTGGATGATTTCGGATACAAAAACACAACGAAGTTCAACACAAACCAGTGCTCTTCTGTCATTGGCCTACAGCGTGGTGAGGTGGGTTAATAACACTCAGTACTCTAGTGCAACGTTACCACGACGGACTTAATATAAGTTGACCGCTAGACCCTGCAGCGTGTTGGGCTGGGATCTTTTGCGTTGGCTAGTTATTTATCCGACGCGCGCCGGTACGTAACTGAAAAGTACCCCACGGATGCTATAGACGCCAGGACGAATCGTTGCCACGTTGTTATCGTTACACTCTCGTTCGCTTTGAAACCGTTTATGTAATGATCGTAAAGCATACGGAAACTTGTACATTATTCACACTGCCGTTATCTACCTATTGATGAGAAATAAACCACTTATGTGTATTTGGGCTATTTCAGTTACTAACTGAACGCTGGGATAGCGTCTCTCCACCAGCTACCAAACAGGCCTGTAGCTAAGGGTGGGCCAGGACGGGCTACGCCCGCCCTGGAATAATTTTTGCCCGTCCTGTGGCCACTGAAGAAAATAATTAAAATCACAGTACACCCAAACCACAGTTGGTGAATAAAAATAATTGTTGTTAAGACGTAGACCAAGCTCCCATTGCAAAAATGGTACCATGTCGAACATCTAAAAATGAAAATGTGAAAATGGCTGCAAAACCTAAAAATCATGTTACGCCCGGCAGACAAGTAAACATTTTTTAACTGTTGTTTTTTATGAATTTTTCAATTTAGATACAAAAAAAATATTATACTTTTTAAAACACCTGCTTGAAATTTACACAATTTCATTTACACAATTTCAAGTACATTTCATAACACCTCTCTTTTTTTACTTATAGTTTGAGATCTCATTTATGCATAAAAATTGGTCTGTCAGTTCGCAAAAAAACCTGCAGCATACAGGACTGGACTTAAAATGTATTTTCAAATTCAAACCATAAATTAAGAGATTTGAATACTTGTGCAATTGTTTCTCATTTTTATCATATCATGATGTTCTTTTTAACAATTTATTTTTTGCGAAGTTTAATTTTACTGTTTAATTTCAAGATAAACTAGTTATTTCAACAATAGTGTGAAAAAATTAATAAATTTATTCATTGAACTTTTATGACAAAGAAACAGCTTTTTGCTTTTGTACAATTGTACATTCCAGGGAAGAACGTCATCTTATCCTGGACTGTTTGAATATTTTCTTTCTCATCATCATTATTATAAATTTTTTTATACAAAAAACTGTTTCTGTTAAGACATTTAGATATCTATTTTTTATGGGGATTTATAACTGAAAATAATAATAAAATATTTAGGCTCACGGGCCCCCTCTGAAAATTTGTTTGCCCGCCCTCAAAACAGTTTCTAGCTACAGGCGTGCTACCAAAGCAACACACGTTACAGAATAAATTTTTCGATGTGGCATCCACCTACTATGAATTTTCTCCCACCCTGTATCTTTTTTCACGGCAACAATTTACTAAAGCATGTTTGGCTATATCCTTATATTGTACAAAGAATTCAGCTCTAAGAAGTAATGTAGTCCAGCTGCAATAGTGTTAACTTAATTTTAAAATATCAAAAAGAATGTAAATAAAGACAAACATTCTGATATAATTATATAAAAGGATTCTCGCAATATTTAAAATTTACCAAAATGTCAACAATATAACATGTTAACAAAAAACGAACGAGATCATATTAAATACTAATATTTTAAACTTATAATCGTTCCGGCAAACTAATAAATTATACTCTGCAAAAACCATTGCAAACAGACATAATACCGTCCAGGACGAATTAGATTGCACTGGACCAAGCCACTTAACTTGAAATATACTTTTTCCAGATAGCTACTAAATGCCTAAAAGTATGACGGATGTGCCTAATAAAAGTATGACAATGTAATACATAACATGATAATGTCTGAGATTAAAAAAAAAGCAATGTGTACAGCGTGTGTACGAGGTGATCATTTTAATTGCCCTACTCGATTTTCTGGTTATATTTTTCGACTGGGATAAAACTTCAACGGTCCAGATATTACTTTGCTTTCCAGAAAATGTTATGTAAACAGAAAGAGTGAACATTAATTAAATGAAAAAAGGCTGGAAAATACAAATTTATTTTTTTTTGTTTGATAACCGAAATATGCTAGTATAAAAGTACTGCATGAGTAATTACATATAATTTGTACATCGCAATAGTTGTTTAGATAAATATCAGAAATGAGTTATTTAAAAAAAGACACGTTTCCATAATTCACAACATCTTTACAGACGTTTCATGATCCTTGCATTATTCTAGTCAGCTACCTCCATTTGCTGTATGGTACGTCTAGTAGCAGCCACAGGAGATATTAAATTTAGTTAGATGCGGTGCTTTACTTATTTCTCTTATTTACCTCTATCATCCCACCAACCCTTCAATGGAACCAGCTCAAAATATAATTGAATTCCAGATATCGTTTTAATACGTATATGTATCAAATTTGACATCAATATAGCAATTTTATTTTGTTTACCTTTTCAATAATGGAGTTGAGGTGATGGTATTCACCCACATTAACCTCTCACCCTTCACTGGAATCAGCCCAAAATTTAATCCAGTCCCAGATGTTCCATAATACATACGCGTACCAAAAATTTCAAGCGAATAGCTCATTTATATTTCGTTAAATCTTTGGTAATGAAGTGCGAGTGATGGTGGAAAAGTTTTAAATTTATTTAAATGCGATTTTCGCTAAATTTTTCACGTCCTGTACATCATGCCAATTACCCAGAAATCCCAGTATATTACTATGTACGTTGGAGAAAATGGAGGATGAAAAACATGGATTTTAAAAAACGGCGATTTCTCACAAAATAATGGGAGTTAAAAGGCGTTCTATGTCTCAAATTAATCAGAAAGAACGATATTTTGTTGTGATAGTGGACTGAATGTGGGATACCGGAAATCCGGCCTGACACGAGCATATGAAAGTTGGGTTTTCTGTGATAAAGTGAACAATATCTATGTTCCAAAAAATTCATAACTGAACATGTACATAGTATAAAAGCCAGTCCTAGGCATCTATGGAAAGTCTGAGATTTGCTCTTTCCTCTGATACCAAATTATATAGGGAAAATCGGAAATTCGGCTCTGCAGGGGCGAGATAAATGTGATAAATTTGAAAGTGTTAAGACGTAATCTAAACAATTCTCAGACATAAAATCTTAAAACAGTCATATTTTAATTAATGCTTAATTTAGAGGCTCGATCTTAGTCTCTATTTGAAAATGGAGTTTGGCATTTTATCTACATAGTATGTGCTCTGGGTTAAATCGAAAATTTCGTGTAGTTTGTGCGAAATAAAAATGAATATTTTTGTAAAAATTTAAAACCGTAACTAGTTAAAAAATTCGTAATTAAATAAGTACTTATCGTGGAAGTGTTGGTGACATCTTTGTTGAAAGCACAAGAATGTAGCTTTATAGTGATATCAAGTATTAACGAAAAAATCGAAAATTCAGTTCAGTGGTGGGCGTGAGAAAAGTGTGTTTTCGGGACCTTTCAATTTTAACCTAAAACGTCGAAAAACATGTAATCTCCAATCACCTATATCTCACTAAAAACTTGATGTAGAGGATCGATCTAGGTCTCAGTTTGAAAATGGAGATTGGCATTTCATCTACGTAGTGTGTGCTCTGGGTTAAATCTAAAGTTTTGTGTAGTTCTGTCTGAAATAAAGATGGATATTTTCGTAAAAATTGAAAAAATTCATGGCGAAAATATATGTGACGTATCCCGGTTGCGCGTTGTAACATGGAAGCTTCTGTGATCTGTCAAAAAAAAATTCTCATTAAAGAGATAGCTAAATTTGAATTTGGTTGATTTGTTAAAATCAGAATTTTTACTTTTATTTGCTAAGTGAAATTTTCTGTTTATTTTACTTTTATTTTAAGCTTATTGTTTAATTGGGAGAATCATTTGTTTGATTTAATTGTGTGTAATAAATAAAAATTACGGCGAGATTAAAGAAAAAGTCAGCTAGAGCGCGACTATCAGCACAAAAGTTACAAAAGAGTAAGCTCTTCGTTCTCTGACGAATGTCAACGAAGACAAGCAAAATAAAAAGGACTATTTACAACTTTACAAACGAACAGATCCATCGTACAGGGAGTTGGAACGCATATCAGATAAAATTTCAAAACAAAATAAGATAGAGGATCCAGTTTATAGAGAAAACGAACACATATCCGATAGAACTTCAAAACAAATCGAACGTAAGGTTCCGGTTTATATAGAAAACAAATGCATATCCGATAGAATTTTAAATCAAAATAAACGAAAGGATCATTTTTATAGAGAAAACGAATGCATATTGGATAACATTTCAAAACAAATCGAACGTGAGGATCCGGTTTGTAGCGAAAACACATATCCGATAGAATTTCGTAGCCACGATAACTTCACACATAGCTAACTATGCTTAAATTTTGAACGGTGCAACGGCTCGAAAGTTAAAGCTTCCTTAAAAATTTAAGGGACCGTAGTTATTCCTAGCTTAAATACAAAACGGTGCAGACAGCCATTAAAGTTGTATATTAGACCCCATATTATATGAAATAAGTTTTCCTTCATTGTTTCAAGCACACGATTCTCATATTTTCAAGTTAAGCCTTACGATTATATTGCTGCTTCAATCACTTTCTGAAATATGTTCTTTCTATTGTAATTACAGTACGCGTGCTGAGTGGCTCTTGCAGCATGTCATCGTTCTATGCTCTGTCAGAATATTTTATCGTTTTATAAATCATAACGATCACAGAATTGATTTCTGACAGGTCACGTTCCGACAAGTACGTCATGAATTGTCAAAGTTGTAAAATAGAATAGGCAGAAAGAAGAATGTACAGAAATTAAAAAAAAAACAGATTTTTATTGTAGCTATATTTTATCTCAGAACTCTAAACTCATCGTTATAAGTTCTTCCTATTTTATAATATGTAAACATGCAAATGTGTCAGGTAATTACAGGCTCCTGTACTATAATATTGATATTGACTTTAATATCAGTTTTATTTATTAGCGTTGGATTTGTCGTATTTTTTTTACTTTTGGCATTAGATTCGGCATAATTTTCTTCGAAAAATGTTTGAATGCCATTTTAAAGCAATACCTACCTACGTGTTTTGTCACATTTGCCAAATTTGGAATGGAAAAAATGTTTTCTGATTTATGGTTACCTTATATTAAACAAGACAAAATTTTTAAAGTCAGTTAAAACGTATTTTTCTGTTCATTCAGTTGCTAACAGTGATTTAATTAATACTGGGTCGCTATTCGCCAATTATATTAGCTTGGCAATGATCAAAATCCCTTTAACATCCTTCTTGTAGATATGTGTTTCTTGCTACTATCGTTTCCTATCTCACTTTTCTTTAATATTTGGTAATATCACAGTTTATAAATGAAAGTGATGCCAGATAATTTCATTTGTTGTTTTGTAGTAACCATTAAAAGTTAATTTAAAAATAATTACGTGACATAGACATCTAGGTATTCCTTGAAAAATTATTATACTATTGTTTCAGTTTTCCGCGTGTATCATTAATGAACTCGAGGTAAATTTGGCTTTTGTAATTTTTTCATAATAAAGTTCTGAAACCTTTACAGCCACTAATTACAAGCATATTTTCATTCAAAGGTTGACTTTAATATGAATATAAATAGTTTAAATCGATACATGTATATATTCTACCATTCTAACTATGCAAATAATATGCAAACTATTAAAATATTCTATGCTTCTACCAAAATTGAGTCTAAAATTTGTATACGGGGTGGACAATTAATAATAGGCCTTAATTCAAGTGTACATTCTTTGGATCAAAATATGAGGATATAACCAAACATGCTTTAGTAAATTGTTGCTGTGGAAAAAGATACAGAATGTCAGAAAATGCATAGAAGTAGGTAGGGGCCACGTCGAAAATTTAATTAGTTGCAGCAAATAGTTCGTGAGAAAGTCAGTGAGTTTGCGCAGTTGTCACTCATTAGTTTTTACTTAAGTTGTGAATGTTTTCAATAAATATAATATTTGTCCTATTTAAATTAAGTTTGTTTTCAAACAATTCTTGATATCCAACTGCCAAGCTCTCTCAAGTGTACATTTTTTACATAAATATGACTCCTGCATGTGATTTTCTAGTGCCACAACGTTCGTAAGAAACATAGAAAAATAGTCACTAGTCATTAGGTATAGCTCATGAGGAGCCCTTCACGTGCTAGCGTGACATGATACACAAATCATTGTTTCTTTACTTATAAAATGTTTCCTTATCAAATTTGGAGAAGATTGATCAAAAGATAGTTGTGATGCAAACTAAATTTCTAAAAATCTGTAGAGGTATTTACACAGAACGTCCCTCTTTATTTATACAAGGCGGTCACTCTAAAAATTATTAATTACTATACGACATGAGAATAATAATCGGAATGTAGTTATCACTATTGTTACAAAGAAAACTTGATGACTTTTAATCAAATTTTGAATTTGATCAAAAAAATATACAGAGAGGTCATCCGACAGTAAAAATTCAATATTAAATAAAAGGTGTCAAATATAGAAGGCTTGCGTAAGTACCTTTACAAGATTCCACGATGATTGAATTATCTCTTAGGATGACTACCCTGCATATTTTTCAATAAAACTGTAATAGGTCTCTTCGTTGCCAGTTGTGTTAACTATATACCAGATATTATTGCCATGTGTTACATTTTTAGTTGCATATCCACGTCCACGTACTGGAGTGGAAGAATAGTAGTGATTAAAAAAAATTCAATACATTTCTTTTGTAATAGGTTTAAAATGTCATGAAACGTAGACGTTTTAAATATGAGCAAAAAGAAATTTTCTCCATATTGGTGAAAACATTTTCAATTTTCCCTTTTTTTTAAATATGTGTAGAATGTCACGAAACGTAGAAATTTTAAATTTGAGCGAAAATTATTTATTTCCTTTGGACGCTTCGCCCTGTATATTTTCCAGAGAAAGTCCAAACATTTCTTCGGTGGCTGTAGCGTCGGCTACCCACCAAATTTGACTGTTCTCCGTCAAGTAGTCTTTCAGTTAATGTATCAACAGACAGACAGAGAGACAGACAGACAGGCAGATGGATAGAAGGACAGACTGGTGGAATTGTAAACCTTTATTTCGTAATCTACATGATCTAAGACATGAAAATCTGAAATAATTTCGGAGGGTGATTTTTTCTGGAACACGATACTTCCCTTCGGTATGCGAGATACGTAAGAAATACAACTTTGACTCCCTGTGTCTTTTTCCACAGCAACAACTTACTAAAGCATGTTTATTTATATCCTCATATTTTGGTCCAAAGAATGTAAATTTGATTTATGGCCTATTATTAATGGTTCATCGTGATAAATTTTGAAAACTATTTGAAACTTGGTGATAAAGTGTGACCACACTTCTTTAAAACTAGTTTGTACTCATGAGAATGATTCCACTAGAACGTATTTTTGCAACAGAATTTTAATGGATGCAGAAGAGATGGAAGAAGCCACATTATGAACAGAACATCTAAATTGTAAATACTGTGATATTAAAAAGTAGGCCGATGAAAGATGGTTATGGAATTGAAAACTGTTCTCTAAGCATATGTCATCCTTTTGTAATGTTTATGTCAAAGTGTTTCAAGTTACGTAATATGCATAACATGTTTTCAATTCTGAAATAAAATAATAATAAACTAAATAAAAATCTATTTACATTTTTAATAACAAAGAGGCAAATTTAAAGAAACTACTGGAATCATCATCCTTCGTTATATTCAATACACGTGCTTAGTGCTTACGCGCCTCCTCTTGCTACAAAATTCGGACTTTTAATTGTATATTTTATATCAGCGTTATAAACTTATCGTAACAGGGCCCTTGTCTTTTATAAAACGTAAATACGTGCCTCCTTAACACTAAAATACCTGGCACCGATTCTCCTCGGAGGTTTGGGGCTACCTGACCAGGCGCGTCTCCAGGTGGCGGCTAGGAGAATGGCCAGACTTCGCAAGGAGTAGGGCTAGCGTTGCCATACCGCTGGGAGACAGGGCTAATAACTCAATCCATCCCGACTAAAGCCACGTCGCGGACCAGCTCACCAGCTCACATCTCACACCGTAAACCATCTGGAGGTGCAAGGACCCTCTGGCCAAGGTCAGAGGTACGTGTCCCAGGAGGCACGGGGGCCTTGGCTTCATTGCCTGGACCACGTGGATGAAGTACCACTATAAAAGCTTACCTTATCCCATGGTATTGTGCGCGCCGAAGGTATGCATGGTGGGAGGGATGTCTGGTTACTAGCACATGGCGCACCCTGTTTTATAAATGCCTTCCACGTATACAGAGGCCTATGTGCGTGGCGACCACCCGTGGTATCATTTATGGACCATTAAAAAAAAAACCAAATGCAGAGGGGTCTCCTTAGGGTCCTTTTACAAAAGAAGGGATCTCCTTGGAGAGCAGCCCTTCTATACAAGAAGGGATCTCTCCATGCAAGAAGGGATCTCCTCAAGGAGCGGCCCCTCGAACACACAACTGTGCAGGAAGCAATGGACTACACTGGAAACAATAGAGCCATCCTCAGTCAAGCAACTCCGGAAGACATGACAATGGCAGGTGGTTGAAAAACAAAGCGCCCTTCAGCAGCCCAAAGGGGGAAGCTCGAAAAGGCGGCAAAAATGGCTGCAGGTACGTGGACGGCCGAGAGACCATGACACGCAAAAAAAAAGGTAGGAAGTTTGCACCGGCAGACACATCCAAAAGACCTAGACCAGACTCCAACTCCCCTACCAAGCCCAACCCCAAAAGAGTCAGGGGCACCACAGCGCCGGCTGTCTCTTACAGGGATGCGATGACAGGTATCAAGATGTCTGTCATCAATGTGAACCGTCCTGAGACCCTGCTGAATCAGAAACAAGCAGTCCTGATTCAGGACAAACTGGTGGACGCATTGGACGCTATTCCCTGCGGGTAGGCGACGGCAGGGTTCCAGCGGTTCCCAAGATAGATAAAGTCATACAAGCGTGTGACATTGCACTGATCCAGGAACCTTGGGTCTACAAGGGCCAGGTAAGAGACTTGAAGGAGGCCGGTGGAGAACTCATTTACAGCAGACCCACTGAGACTACTAGAGCGTGTATTCTTTTTAAAGATAAGCAAGCAGTAATGTTACTAACTAATTTCTGTTCTAGGGATTTAGTGGCAGTCAAAATCAGAGGATCATGTGGAGGTATGTCGAGAGAGTTAATTCTGAGCTCTACGTACCTTACATATGACGACTCTGAGCCACCACCAACCAAGGCCGTAGAGGAACTGGTGAGGAACTGTAGAGGAATAGGATCACAGGTCATCATCGAGTGTGAGAGCACCGACACCAACCAAACAGGTGAGTCACTTTTTAAATTTATTATGGAACATTATTTAGACAGCAAATGCAGGTAATATTCCGACCTTTGCAACTAGACAAAGGCAAGAAGTGATAGATATAACAAGGGGAACAACGCACGCGTATACCCTAGATAATAACTGGCACGTGTCTGAGGAAGAGAGCTGCTCAGACCACAGTCATATTCGATTTGATATAACGGATTGGACCGTGTAATTGAAGCATATCGTAACCCCCGTAGGACGAACTGGGAAGGATATAAGACAGACCATTCCCGTGAACTCGAGGGTATAATGACGCATATTAGAAAAGAAGAGGATGTGGAGATAGCTGCGGAACAGATACAAAACGCAATTATCTCTGCGTACAAGGACAACTACCCTCTAGTGGTAAGAAAATCCACCAGGAACGTGCCCTGGTGGGACAATGGCTTTATCAATATGAGGAAAAAGTGAGAAGAAAGTTCAATATTGCAAAAAAATCAGCCAATTGCGATGAATACAGGACCTCTTTGACTGAGTACAACCGGGCATACAAGAAAGTCTACGACTTTACGGAAAAGAAAGCGTCTTGAACTAGAACTAAATTGAGGGGTTGGCATATGCCTGAAGTCTATTTTCTTGTGATTTAAGTTCGATAGAATTTATTTACACAAAATTAATGTCACCTAGCTTCCGGACTACGAGTGTATAATAATACTATCAGAGTGTACAATCATGCATATTTAATAAACCTCAACAAAAGCGAAAGCACAATTAGCGCTTTTCTATATAGCTTTTTAGTTCAGCCGGAAATTTTTGGCAGTGTATTCTAGTAGTAACTTACGTTTTAAGCCAGGAGCGAAATCGCTTTCTTTAAAATACTCTCAGCACACTCTTGCATTAGCCAGGTTAAAAGCATATTTACGGCCACAAGCATTTTACCAAGCTGTGGGAAGTAGGACTTCGTTCGGTATACGGAAAAACATAACTTTTCCCTTCTTAAAATGTTTGGCCTGATCATCAATATTGCAGCTTTTTACTTCACATCACATTGTTATAAAAACAATAAAGAAACCACTCAGAAAATGGAAAAATAAAACACAATTTCTGGGGGTAAAACAGTATAAACATCTACGACCTGACTTGCCTACTAACCGCGTTACGTCAGTGAAGATACACAGGTGACGTCAATTCCGGACAGTGTCGTATCTCCTTGTTTATTGTATCATGCTGGTAAATAATCTCTACACGCCTGTAACTTTTATGTAAAGAAACAGCTAAAAGTTGCCTGATGACAAATAATATAAATCGGAGTTAAAAATTAAACATAATGTGTTTGTTGGCGTTTCGAAAATAGAATCTACCTATTTCCTCTTTCAAAACGTATCAAAACTTTTCTTCTGTCTAGGCATATTAAATATTATTGGTAAAACTAAAAGTCTACACCCCGCAAGTTGTTTTATCCAATAATGGTATTGGAAAAGTAATTTTCATTTACATGAAAATACATTTATACTAAAACTTTGCACTCATATTGGTAATGTATATTTTATTAAAAGAAATTGTTTAAGTGAACCTATCTTCTGGACGTAGGGAGTGAAAGAAATTATGTTTGCATGCTATTAGTAACACTGAACTCTACATAATAATGTATATTATGTAGCGTTCAGTGATTAGTAAATATCCCTTTAAATGTAAATTTTTACAAAAAATGCTGCTTTTGTGTTGATAATAAAGTCGTCTTTAATTTTATTTTTATTTGTTTTGCTAGAACAAAAAATACTACTTGTTCTATAATAAGAAATATCTAATTATATACGTACTAACTGAAATACGAAATGGTAAAAAAGTGGGAGAAATATTTTATAGACACTAAAATTTAAAAATCTATGACAGATTACACAGGTCTACAAAAAAAATGTCCTGTGTTTGCGATCAAACGCGATTTTTATTGCCAAAATTTTTGACAATAAAAACCGCGAATTACTCGAAATCTACGAGGTAGAAATTTTTTTAAATTGAAAATTCGGATTCAGCACACAAAAATACTTAAGGAATGATAGGTTTAGTCCTTGGAGCAGAAAATTTTGTTATTTTGTAGGCCAATATTATCAACTTTTACATCTTAGTGAAATTTGGCAGCTTATTGACACCTGTCATTAAGTCGAAATTTATTTCTGACTTCAGATTCATGGTCAACGACCCAAAAAACAAATACAAAGGTCATAAAAAATAAATTAAAACATTTTTTCAAAAAATCTCCGTTATAAGAGTTTGTGAGGGTTATATGGGGGTGTAGAGAAAAATTGACGAGATAGAAAAAAAAAGTTTTGCCAAATTTGATTTCAGCGCATCAAAATACTTAGGAAATGATAGGTTTGATCGCAAAGACAGGACATTTTTCTGTTTGTAGACCTGTGTTATTTAAGGAACACGTTTAGTTACATGTGTAATTATTTTCTTATCCCGCCATATCCTAAAATGGCATTTATTTGACAGGTTCAATGAATAAAAACAATATCATTACTGACAAATGAAAAATAAAGAAAATGGTGTGAAATAAAGAAATTTTATTTCACAGTGTGAAATAAAACTTAATATTCCTTAAATATTTTATTGTTTTATTATTGGTTTCTATTGAAGCAGCAATAGAATTTAGCCATTACGACAAGGCAACTTTGTCAATTTGCCGCATTTTTACAAAATTATGCCGTTTTCTAATTTCGAATGGCGATACAAAAAAATTTCTATATAACTCGAGACTAAAATGTGCTTTTTACTCGTGCGGCTTATAGCAGTCGTCTTCGGCTCGTACTATAAATGCCCCACTTGTAAAGAAAAACACAATTTTATCGACATGTTATATAAAGTACTATTATCTAATCCCGTTTTGAAATGTTAAATTTTAAATGCATTTTTGAAGTTATGAAACGACACATTTTTCATTACTGTCAGTTTCCTTACATAATTAGTGATATAATGAATTTTTACGTAACTTTGTATTAAACTCATAGTCCAGTCAACGAATGGCCCAAAGGGTTGTGTAGAGTGTGTGAGCAGGGACCTAAGCAATTCCTTTTGAAAGTTATTCAGGATGCTTAGGGAGTGAACATATTGAAAGTCCTGACCTCTAGAAGGTGAGCCGGGGGGGGAGTTGGGCACGAAGGCTTTTGGTTTTTTCGTTTATATCTCGAAAACAGTGCGTCGCGTCGTAAGGAAAAATTTTTCTTATACCAAATGAATGCTCTTGACATTATCTGCAACTTTTATTTTATATACTTTTTCCGAATTCGCAACCCTCTTCGAGCTACACGCTCCGGAAATTGAACATTTTCGAAAAACAGATTTTTACCTCACATCTTCAACTTTAAGAAAAAGCAAGGTGGGCTTCTCAAAATTGTACTTAAAGTCAGACACCATCATGGAAGCATTAGTGATCTTTGACAACCCCTCCTCCACTCAAGGCGAGGTTGAAGAGGATGGGAAGATTTGCTTCTTCAATTGGTATGGGGCAACAGCAAGACAGACCTCCCTCAACAAGTACCGCTTCCCGTCGTTCATGAGGTCAGTGGCAAATATTAAGTCTGACATCAGCTCCCTCCAACCAACTGAGAGCTGAGCTAAACAGCATTCCCGGCGCACCTACCACCAAGTGCAGCAGTGGCTCGGGAATGAGCTGCCCCCTCAAGAGCGGGGGTGGAAACATGTAGGAGATACCCTTATGCCAATTACTACAGAAGAACCACCAGCATCGGATGTCCTACTGAAAACAATATTTAGGCGCTGAACCAAGAAATGTGGTAGTGGCAAATGTGGGTGCTGGAAAGCAATGCTGAACTATCCTGTGGCGTGCCTCCACTGCCAAGGGAAATGCCTCAACGAAATGCCTGTTTACGACGATGAAGACAACGTAGTGCCCCTTCAGCAAGAACCACCCACCACTGAGGATGAGGATGCCATGGAAGAGGAATCCTTGCCAGGAGTCTCACGGCCAAAGTGGATGAAAACGTGAACCAAGAGAGTTTAACATTGAGATGTTATTAAGAGTGAGGACAATGAGAATTATTGAAATCGAATAAAATTATTTACTTTATGTGACTTTTTTATCATCTTTAAAATACAATTTTCTATTTTGCAAGTAAAAATCTGTTTTTCAAACATTTTCACTTTTCCGGAGCGTGTAGCTCGAAAACGGCTGCGAATTCGAAAAAAGTATATAAAATGAAAGAGAATTTTATGAGCTTTCATTTGATATAAATTTTTGCTCTAAGACCGTTTTCGAGATATAAGTGAAAAAACCAAAAGTAGGACTCTGTTTATGAGCCCCCTCCATCCTGCTCACCTCCTAGATGTCAGGATTTTCAGTATGTTTACTCCCTAAGCATCCTGAACAACTTTCTAAAGGAATCGCTTAGGTCCCTGATCACGCACTCTACACCTCGTTTATTGCCTGAACTATCATCATTTAGAGGAAAAATTTTAAGACTTAGATGCAAGAAAGACTTTTTTAACTCATTGGAACTCAATACATAGTTATTCTTTTGATTTGTTTGCAAATATATTAACAACAAACTTACTACAAACGTCATCAGCTTTTCTAATAAAATTTTCGAAGTTTTCTCTTGTCAAAATGACAGCTTGTTTAGAGTGATAACTTGCAGACTTCCTCCTTAAAAATGCTATTAAGGTGGCATATTTTTTCTCGGAGGGTGATTTGGATCAAGGAACCAACTTTCACACGCGCTGGTATCTATAATCAGCATAACGCTCACATTTGGGAGCACGGAAATCCTCATGCCGTACGAGATAGCCATTTTCAACATCCAATCGTCATGCAACGTTTGAGTGGAATTATGCAGCGACTCACTCACGGTCCAATATTTCTACCTCAACGCCTGGGCTATTTGGTCCAGCTTTTCTACATGTTTGGAAAATGATTTTCAACCAATCTGAGACGACAGCCTATTACACACTTCCAGTCCACCGATGGTTGCATGACTATTTTCCGGGAAGATGGACCCCGGTCGCGGCCGAGCCTGCTCCCGTCGTTGACCTGCGCGCTCTCCAGACATGACTCCTATGGACTTTTTCATATGAGGCACGATGAATAACATATGGCATATGCGGTACCCGTCAACGACGACGCTACCCTCTAGGAAATGATTTTTCAAGCAGCCCGAGAGATCACACCAGCAAAATGCATTGCAGCTGTATGTAGGTGTGAGCTTTGCATGGAGAATGGTGACAGCAATTTCAAGCAGATTTCTCTAATTTCAAAACTTACCCGTTTTTTAATAAACGGTATGAAACGTGATCATTTTTCTCTCTCTTTTCATTTTTGCTCTAGCTCGGAGGGGGTGGTGCATTTTTGAAAAAACTGGAAAAATCTTTATATGAACCGGAGAAATCGATCCTGAATGTTTGGCGGTTTAACTCCGGGTCGCCCTGTATACAGTTAAACTTGAAGAAATAACATTTTTTTAGCTTAAGAATTCTACAACCCAGCTAACACTGCCTTGAAAACGTGCGTTCATTGGATAAACGTAGACCATGATGGAACAGCTACCCTTGTAATTTAAATTTTCCGACCCATTTGTATCATATCATTATTTTTAAAAAAGTCAATATTTTCAATAGTGACTGCTGTCAGTGATGAAATTGTCAACTGAGTTAGACACGGTAGGTATTTCTTGTACATACTCAGGATATTCTAACATTTTTTATATCCATTTTAACAGTTTATATCAATAAAGATGGATCTCAACTGTCAATCCGTCAATTCTATATTACAAATGAAAAATATTGTATAGATAAATGCAAAGCAGATTCGCTACAATGTAGAAGTTCTCTAAAGTAGAAGCAGTGGAAATAATTTTATTACTAGCAAAAAATACTAGTAATTATTTCAACTCGAACTATCACAAGTAATTAAAACAAAAACATTAAAAAAAACACCTATTACATCAAATTTTAAAACATTCACAGACATGTGTTTCGATGTTTACATCTCGCCAGTGAGACTACTTTCAAAGCTTAGAATGAACTGGAAAATTATTACTCAAAGTAGATGTAGATAATTTTTTCCCTAATTCTTGGTCTTATATATTCTATGAGCCAGCAAAATTTATATAAACAATAACCACAAGATACTTACCAAGTGTAAGTATTTAAAGGTAATAACACCCACTCGAATGGATTCGTTTTGTGGGTTTTGCTCCATTTATTAACTGTCTATTATTGTCAATATCAGCAAACTGTAAAATATGTGCTACTGTATTAATGTTGTATGTAAATATATTGTATTACTACATTTTTTAGTAGATATATATTATTATTATCACTATTAATGCAATAAACGCCGAGAATTTGTGACATGTTCTGCGAGAGAGGAGTTAAATAATTATTTATAAAAGTTAAACTGCTCCACAGATCATTAAGAAATTCATTTCAGGATTCCATTCTGATAACAGACCAAGCGATTAAAGATAATCAAATGGAGCCGTTAAGAAGTGCAAAAAAGCCATTATTAAAATTAGTTACTTGCAGAATTGACCAAATAAAATTACTTTAATATAGGTAATAAGAATAAGGTAATATAACTAACTGCATTGTATCAGTTAATACATGCCTTTATTTACCTTTTATACTTAATTTTTGAGCCATCATGCGGAAAGGTTATATAAGAACTTTGTTTTTGCATACGTTTATGTCTTATTCTTTGTAGTTGGCCGGAGGTTTTTGTTTTCTCCAGAGTATAAGACAAACCGAAAATCTGCCGTAGGTAACAATCACATAAAATAACTTTATCTTCCACTTGATAAGTAAAATTTTATTTGACTTCTAGTTTTTTTCTTTATTTTGTTTGTACAAACTTCCATTGTAAATTGTTTTTTACTCTAAAGTTTTATTATGAATATCTCCATTAGACAAACTAAAGGTCTGTATCGCATTTTTATTTTAACTTAAACTTATTTAACAACAAGTGTATAATATAAAAAAGTAAAACACGTCAAAGCTGGATCTAATTTTAATTGGTGGATGATGGTTACTATTAATATACTATACATCAGCAAACAAGATGAACTAAATCTAGAAAATGTACGCAATCGATCAACACCACACTAATGGGTATAGTTTCATGAAGCAGTCCCCCTCTAGTACAACATATATTTTCTCAATATGTACCTTGTATAATATGTATTTGACAACCAAGAACAGATTAATGTTATTGACACCCACCCAAAGCTTTCAAGCGTGTCTATCATGTAATAATTAAAATTAGTATACTCTAAGCCATCTCCAAACTTCTCTGATTAAATTTTATTGATTAAATTATTGATAATATTGCAGTTTTATAGAGTGTATTTATTAATTATAATAATTTACCTTGCTGTTGAATGGAGTAATGATCGCTTGTTTAACCTGTCGTACTAATAATGGAATTATTATGCCTTTTCTATTTAATCAGATAGGTACATTAACGGGACGAACATTTTTATCCACTGTTAAAAAAATTATTTCATATAGTAATTCACATATGGAACGAAAAATACATGCGTATGTATATAATATAATAATTATATAATATATACATATAATATAATTATATGTATGGCTGTGTATTGTGTGCATCTGCAAGGTAACTTTTTATACTATTGAAGAAACGTTACGAATTTCTGCTTCACCCCCAAATTTGTTGGAAATTTGAAATTTAAAAGTTATATCCTCCTGAAAGCAAAATAGAGTAATATTAACACGTACCCCCGAGAACATAAAGTTTCCAAGCATTAAGAGAAAATTAAATTCAAAAAAATCAAAAATTAAAATTGAAAGGTATTAAACATAGGCAATGAAATAGAAAAATATTCGGAATTGGCAAACAGAAACTAATACTAAGAATTGTTACTTCAAGAACAAACCAATATACAAGGTCTACAAAGTATTCTCTCGGACCTCTTTTTTATAACCCGCTGAAAAAAGATCTTTTACCTTGAGACCGAGCCCTTCCCTGCACTTCCACCGTAAATGGATATTTACATGTGGAACGGTTAATATAAATAAAAGCTCATTGCAGCGAGCTAAAACGCAGATTTCTGGGAAACATGGAACCATTTACCTATGAACGCAAGCGGGAAGAAGGCGGTGCACACTGCTAGATCGAGAAACAGAAGAAACAGAAAACTTAGAAGAAGAATAAATAAGGAGACGATGATAGATGGAAACTTAAAAGAAGCATGGAATCTAAAAAGAAGCATCTCGCAAAGGCATACACTTCCCATCCTAAATTCCTACTACATCGCTGCTGACAACAAGCATGTCTCATGTCCAATCCGGCGTATGTAGACGGTCCGGCGCTTTATGAAACATTCAAGGTTTGTTCCGGCACACGGTTTGGTCGTCCGTTGGGTGGTCGGGTGAGGCCAGTCTTGGCATGAATATGTCACAGTGAGTGAGGGATGCAGTTGTGGGCGACTGGGCGGCTTCATCTGGCCGTTCGGCTGGCGACTGGGCTGCGTGTTGGAGCGAACCTCCAGATGCCCGGAATCGGCCGCAGTGCTCACCTTACGCTGGCAAATCAATCAATCAATCAAACTTGGATAGAAATGTGAAAATTAAATGTAATGAAAATCGCACACAAGTCACCTTTTCAGAATTACTCAGAGAATGCGATTTAATAATTCGTTTGTGATTTAAACCCCCATAAGACCCTTTTAAAGTCCCAAGAATGACTCATTCAGAGACGGAATGGATTGTCACGTATTTTTGATGCTTGTTATTTATTTGCGATATTATTTGCAAAAATTATTATTAATTAATCCAATTCTAATTTATGTTACTATTTTAATATCTTTAAAACTGTTTAAACTTGTTTAAACAATTTATTACTATTATTTATTATCATCTTTTTGCGGAAGAAAGCTAGAGTTGTAATATATTTTTAACTTCAACTTTCCTTTGAAGCTCTACTCATATTTAGAAAATACAGAACATTTTTAGACAATTAATTACTGTTTATTAAAATATTTTTTCAGAATAAAACTACAGAGTGGTATTTTTACTTCTATATCCACGTGGTGAGGTGAAAGTATTAGGCCGGTCGTCGTAAATTCATTAGGTCAGAAATTTAAAACAGCAATTTTATTGACTATTCATATAGAAAAAATTGGGCTGAATACAACTGTGACATTAAATAAATTATAAAACACAGGCTTCATTATTTAAAGCAATGGTTTTTAGCGAAAATTCTAATTTTTTGAAGTTCTTTGACTTTTCAACGAAAACGGTGCGTCGAACAAAAAAAGTCAAGATATAAAAAATGAATATTTTATAAATATGCGTCGTTTGAGGTTTGTAGTGACCTTTTATCTTCGACCGTTCAATTGTTATAAACAAATTAAGGGTCCTAAATTAACAATTTCTCTTCGGTTTAACAAAAGGTCATACATGTATTTTATTGTGGTCTATATGTTGCATTTTGTTCATAGAATTAACAGTTTCTTTTCTGTGCCGATATCTTGCATATTTTGCAATTGTTCAAACAACTAAACTAATTTGTTTATAAGGCATTTGCGACTTTCCATGGCATTTTCTGCACTCTCCACCCCCGGAAATCGGTAAATATTGATAAAACTAACATCTCTATGTGGTCTTGCCCCTTTTTTTTTCTTTACCCCCGCCAACGTTTAAAAAATGGTTCAGGAATGTCGTATAGAAATAAAATTGTCGGCAAATGGAAGATAACAAAAAAGGAAATTTTTGAGCCTAGATAGACCTCGATTCATTAACTAGAACCAGGACTTTAGCCCATTGTGCGATTACGACTGTCAATTGTTTCTTAATTATTTATTTGAAAAAAATCTTGTAACAACATAAAGTTAATAAAATAAACTAACGAGTTTTCAACTGTCACAAAAATTCATTTGTTTCTTTCATTCATTTTTTTGCTTCATCCTCAAAAAACAGAAAAATGCAAAATTGCATTTTTCTAACTATTTTTCGAGGATAGAAAGAAACTATGACATGGTGGCGCAAAACTGACACCATATTCGGATTCAGCAAGCCGAAATACACCGGAAATGATTAGTGTGGTTCGTGTATTTTAATTGACAACGTTTATTTTGTGTGTGTCTGTGTAATTTGTTTCAATTTGAACTTAAGTGTTTTATTCAAGAACTGTGCGTCTGACGAGAAAGACGCAAAAGACGGTTTTCATGTAAAATTGATCAGGCTAATCAGGAAAAATATCCACATGGAAAAATGTCAGTGGCGTACCACTTTCTTGGTAAAAAAATATCAGAGGACATGTTCGCAGGGGCGCCACTGGTGTAGCGATAAAATAACTTTTCTAATTGAAATATGTGGTTTTATATCCTGTTATCACATACCAAAATTGAAAATAATATCTAAAATGCTTTCTGGGATATTAAAAAAATAACGATTATAAACAAAAAATTCAACACCCTGTAGCAAGAAATTTAAGCCGTTGCGGGCATACGTTCTTCTTCACAAAATGACCTAAGGAATCACACCCTGAAATATTAACACGTCATTAAGGAACACCCTATATTAAAAAAAATAATCAAGCTTAAGAAAATTAAAAAATAAAATGAAAATACCTTTAAATGACTCTTTAAACCACTTTGAACCACGCTCAGTGCATTTAAAACCGAGCGCGTTTTGAATTTTATGTATAAAAAGTCGTTACGGCGCAAATCACTCGGAGCGTAAACACTAAAAAAGTTTTACGGCGTTCATAAATTAATTGTTATAAAAGCAAAAATTTTATGAAAAAACCAATAGATTTTGGGACAACTGAAAACTAGTTAGTATAATATATACTGACAGACATAAAAAGTGGCGCACTCAAAATTTTACTCAAGTTTAATCTGCCATAATTTCTAAACTATTTGATTGACTTCCACGAACTTTTTTTTATTTTGAAGAATGATTCTTTAAGATCATCATACAGGCCCAACCATTTTTATTGATTAAACTTTTAGAAGAGCTTGAGGGAAAAATAAAAGTGACTGTTTTATTCAGGAACTTTAAAACACTTAAGCATAATTTAAATTAAATTTTTGGTTTTGAATCACCTCTTTATCTTGCTTTGTTTAGAAAATACACATGTTTAAGCAAAGTAATGTCAAATGCGTATTAAAAAAATTGATATTTTGTTTTGTTTAAGAGAGCCATAAACAGATTACACATTGTTTCAAAACATGACAGGTGTTAAAATGCTTTCAACATCATAGGCATTCACTCGCTAACGATTACGATTTTTAATTCGTTTTTGTAGAAAATATTGAGAAGGTTTTTCTCCACGTCGCGATTCGGATCGAAAGTCGTGTTTGTGATTTTTAAGTAATGCCTCAGCAGATAACATCGGAGCAAGCAGCCTGAATTATGGCTTTAGTAGGAGACGGAAGTAAATGATATGCTGCCCAGGTAGTTAGTGTTCCCGAATCGACTGCACATCGGACAATTGCAAGATACGAAAAGACTCGTCATTGTCGTAGAAGAGCTGGATCAGGTCGTTCTAGATGTATAGTAGACGTAATAGATATAAGGCATTTCCTCTTAGTAAATATCAAAAGCGCCTGATACAGCCAAGTATGCCGACAAACGAATTAGCAGGCGCATACAAACGGTATTGCGTCTTGCGTCTCAACCGGCCGACCGAATTCGTTTGCGTGTACTATACAACCGTTACTAATAATCCGTTTATTCGGCTTCAAACTCTACGAAATCGCTTTCATACAGTAGTTCAAACAAATATTAATTTAAGGCAAGTAAGAGGAAGACTTGTAAGTAATCGTACAGTAATTCGGAGATTGAAGGAAGGCAATTTAAGGTATAGAAGACCAGCAACTGCACCAAGATTACTTCGTTAGAGAACACTCAGATTGGAATGAACAAAACTGGTCGCGGATCCTGTTCGCTGAAGAATCTCGATTCTGTTTGTTTTCATCCGATGGCCGTCAAAGGGTATGGAGAAGAGTTGGAGAAAGATTGGAGCAGAGCCTTTTCAGCACAATAGAATGCTTTGGTGGAGGTTCCGTTATGACCTGGGCAGGAATTTCATTAGAAGCTCGCACAGAACTTTACATGCTCCTGGGCAATTCCCTCATGGCCAACGGGTATATCGAGAACATTTTACAAGACTGTAATTCCATTTGCACCCTTTATGGGGAACGATTCTATACTGGTTCATGACAGTGCGCGCCCTCACAATGCTCACATCGTAAATGAATATCTCGATGAAGTTGGCATAGACTGTATGATATGGCCAGCAAAAAGTCCCGATATGAACCCCATAGAACACGATTGGGATGAAATGGGGCGAAAAATTAGGTCTCATCTATGGATACTTTAGGAGAAGCGCTTATAGAGGAGTGGAATAATATTCCACAGATCAATTTTTCAAATTTAATCAGAAGCATGTCAAGGAGATTAAAGACATTAATCAGGACACGACGAGGTAATGAACACGAACGTGACTTTCGTTTTAGTCAGATTCGCGCACAAGATCACTGCACAATTAATTTTGGTATGAATTTATTTTACTTGGCTCGGCGAAAAGGTAACACCCTGTGTCGATTTTACACGAATGATTAAAAGTCAAATTTTCTGGAATCAAAATAACGATATATTACGGTTCACGTTCTAACAATACATTTATTTATCACTAAGTATGTTTTAATTAATTAATTATGTTGATGGGTAACACTTTAGAGTAGAAATTTGCCTTTTGTTGTTGTTTTGTCGCGTGGCTGGATCCCGAACTGACTGACTGACTTGACTCGACTCGACTAACTCGACTCTCTTTACTCGATTCAATGCGTTGAGCGCGTCTCGGTTTATATAAGATAAATCAAAGCTTCTGGAAGTGTTCGAAAATCGAAGACTCCAGGCGTTCTAGTCGTTCTAGACGTTCCAGATTGTTCGCCGTTCCCAAAACTTCGATCGGTAGGGGAGAGTGGCTTGTGTATATTCTCCAGCAGCCGAGGGCTTGCTTTTAAAATTATTCTAAAAATGTAAAAAGTGTTTTTTCTAGTTCACGGGCTTTACAGAGCGACAGAGGGACATTAATTCTTACCCGATTTAATTTATTAAAGAAAGGTACTTTGACAGTAACACACGCTACTGATCTTTTTTCTTCTTTGAGACAGTTCCATCTTTATTCGATTTCGTGTTGGTAATTGTAAAATGTAACCTTATCCAATAAAATGTTTTTAATTGTATCTGTTTCACCTACAGTCGTGTATTTTCTAAACAAAGCAAGATAAAGAGGTGATTCAAAAACAAAAATTTTATTTGAATTGCGTTTAAAACGCCGAAGGTATTTTGAGCTTATTCCAAGTGCCGAATAAATCTACAGGGTGTTTTAAAGTTTCTGAACAAAACAGTCACTTTTGTTTTTCCCTGTATCACTTATAAAAGTTTAATCAATAAAAATGTTTGGGCCTGTATGATGATCTTAAAGAATTATTCTTCAAAACAAAAAAGGTTCGTGGCAATCAATCAAGTAGTTTAGAAATTACGACAGATTAAATTTGAGTAAAATTTCGAGTGTGCTACTTTTTATGTCTGTCAGTGTATTAACTTTATGTTGCCATAAGATTTTTCTCAAAAAATTAATTAATAAACATTTGACAGTCGTAAAGGCAAAATGGTCTATATCTACGTTCTAGTTAATGGATCGAGGTCTAGTATTGCTCTAAATTTTGCCTGCTTACTAAGCAATTTTTTTTAAAACGATGGCGGGAGGCAAAAAAAAGAAAAAAGGGGTAAGACGACACAGAAATGGTAGTTGTTATAAATATTTATCAATTTCCGGGGGTGAACAGTGCAAAAAAATGCCATGGAAAGTCGCAAATCCTTAATAAACCAATTAGCTTATTAGTTTAAACAATTGCAAAATACGCGAGATATCGACACAAAAATAAAACTGTAAATTCTATGAACAAAATGCAACATTCTAATCACAATAAAATATCCGTATGACCTTTTGTTGAATAGAAAAAAAAAAGTTGTTCTAGGACCATTAATTTGTTTATAACAATTAAACAGTTAAAGATGAAAGGTAAGTAACTACATGTCTCAAACGACGTGTATTGATAAAATCTTCTCTTTTTATATCTGGACTTATTTTTGTCCGACGCACCGTTTTCGTTTAAAAGTCAAAGAACATCAAAAAATGAAAATTTTCGGTAAAAACCATTGTTTTAAACAATGAAGCCTGTGTTTTATAATTTTAGTAATGTCACCATCGTGTTCACGCAATTTTACTTCCACATCCACGTAGTGGATTGAAAGTAAAGTAATCGCAAAAAAAATTATTATTTGTTTTGAAATAGGTTTAGAATGTCATGAAACGTCGAGATTTTAAATTTGAGCGAAAAAATCTGTCTGTCTGTCCGTCCGTCCGTCCGTCCGTCCGTCCGTAACTTTTTTTGTCCGCACGCTTTCTCTGGAACGGTTTAAGATATTGACTTGAAATTTTGTACACGTATATATTATAACGAGATCTGGAAGTGCAATGTTTTTTGAAGACATCCGGTGAAGAGTTGGGGGTTAAATAGGGGTAAGTAGGGAGAGGTATGTAAAGGAAGCTGGTAAGAGTACAGAAAGTTAAAATTTGATGTATGTACTACAAGTCAAGGCCCGAAAATTTTTCAATAATAATTTTCATCCCCCGCCACCCCTACTCCATTATTAAAGGGGTTGAGAAAATAAAATTGAGATATTCATTTGAAATTTGGTACACCTATGTATTATAACGCCATCTGGAATTGGTGTATACTTTAAAATGATTCCGTTGAAGGGGTTAAATAGGGGTAAATAGGGGAAAATAAGTATAGCAAGCTAGTAAGAGTACAGAAACTTGAAATTCGGTGTATGTACTAGAAGCCAAGGTCTCAGATTATTTACAATATTTTTCAAAATAAATAAATATTAATGGGATTGTTAACATAAAATTGAGATATTTACTTGAAAGTTAGTACCACATCTGATTGAGATGATTCCATTGAAGGGATGAGAGGTGGTAGATTGTGAATAGGGGAAAATAAGTAGTATAAACTAGAAACTTCATTTTTAACGTATATGGCAGACACCAACGCCTCAAACCTTTCTACGACATCTGCCCCAAATATTATTAAAACTCAAAGACCTAAAATGAATTTATTTACCTACCTTTTTCATTCTAATGGATTACATTTTCATGAAATCTATCATTCTGTTTTGGAAACGCTTAACCTTTGGAACGTTTTTTGCCCTTATTCTGGAGCTCATCAGGAAGGCACAAAGCCACTCATAAAGATGTTTCATGCAATGGCTCCAATACTAGTTAGCAGATATGTTGTTTTTATCAGTCAATCTTAAATATAATTATTTCATACTTATTCATGGAAACTGTCGTGGTTTTGCATGTAATATCTTTATGAGCGGCTTTGAGTCTTCATGGCCGTAGAGTGTTATGTAGATATTAGTTTAATCTGCATGGCCGTAGGGGACTGTGTGGATGCTAGTTGATGAATGAGAACTTTCAAATAAGAAATTATACAAATTCATTTTAGGATTTTAATTTGCTAGCATAACCAGAATTTAGGTTATCGAAAGAAGGCAAAGGTTTCATTAATATTCTTACGCATATTGTTTCTTTTAGTTCTCATAGATAGTTATTTTTTCTGCTGTTTGCAAAATCCTATAAAGAATATGTTTCAATACGGCCTATATAATAATCGTAAAAAAATTTCAATTTTTTTTTTCTTTCACTTGGTTTAGAATATCATGAAACGTCAAGATTTTAAATTTAAGCGAAAACAATTTCTGTCTATCGATCTGTATATCTGACTGTCTGTCGCTCTGTCTGTCTGTAACTTTTCTTTGTGCGCACGTTTTCTCTGGAACGTTTAACGATATTGACTTGAAATTTTGTACACATATGCATCATAACAAGATCTGGAGCTGGATTCAAGTAGTTTCTTCCGGGTTTTGCCGCGGTCGTCGAACTTGACTTGACGTTTCGCTGATCATGCTGTCAGCTTCTTCAGATGGGTTCCAAAGACAGTCTTTGGAACCCTTCTGAAGAAGCTGACAGCATGATCAGCGAAACGTCAAGTCAAGTTCGACGACCGCGGCAAAACCCGGAAGAAACTACTTCATTGGACAACGGCCGTGAAAACCTTCATTGCACTATGGAGCTGGATTGTTTTTTGAAATTACCGGTGAAGGGTTGGGGGCTAACAGGGGTAAATAGGGGGAAATGAGTAAAGCAAGCTGGTAAGAGAACAGAAATTTGTAAGCTGGCGTATATACTATAAGCCAAGGCCTCAGATTATTTACAATATTTTGCACCACCCCTACTGCATTATTAAAGGAGTTAATAATACAAAATTGAGATATTATATAACGACATCTGGAACTAGATTTTATTTTAAGATGATTTCGTTGAAGGGTTGGGCGTTAAATAGAGGTAAATAAAAGAAATAGATGTAAGTAAAGTAAGCTGGTAAGAGTACAGAAACTTAAGATTTTGTTAATGTACTAGAAGCCAAGGAGTCAGATCTCTTTAATAATATTTTTCAAGCACCCACCATCTACACTTCATTATTAAGGGAATTGATCAAATAAAATTGATATATTCACTTGAAGCTTGGTACACGTATGTTTGTAATGGTATCTGATTGAGATGATTTCGTTGAAGTAGTGGGGTGGCGGGGGGTAAATAGGGAAGAATGAGTAAAGCAAGTTAATAAGAGTCCAGAAACTTAATTTTTTCCGTATATGCAACAAGCCAACACCTCAAATTTTTTTATGACATCTGCCTCAATTTAATGACCAATTATTTTCATATACTAGAAAACAAATATAATCGAGATGATTTTTTAAAGAAACTTGGAAGAGAAATCTGGATGTGTAAGTAGTGATTCACTGGTGGAGTCGAAAGAAAGATGAACAGTTTTCAAAAACACAATTCTATCGGTTTACCCTGAAGAATATTAGAATAAACAATAATGAATTATTCAAACATTTGTCATTTGTCCAAAGAAATGTGCAGAATTCGCCACCAAGCTAACTTTTGTCACATTGGAAATGAATGTAAAAGAGAAAATACATAAAGTAACTTAATTATCATATCGTCTACAAAACATAGAAAGAATGCAGTTGACGACTTAATGCAAACAGTTCAAAATAATGAAATAGTAAACAACGTAATAAGACCATTACCAAGTAGTAGTAGTAGAGCATATGATCTTGAAACATGTTAGCCGGTCGGCTTTATATGGGGCGCATTCACCGGTAGCAACTAGCGTAAATCTCCACACAAGGTAACGTAAATTCCGCCAAAAAAGTTTCCAACATTTTGAGTCATTGCATGCATACGTTCGGCAATGATATTTAACAAGTCCGAGACCTAACTTCATCAATTATAATAATAATTACATCATGAAAATCACAATTTTTCGCCTACAATACCGATCCCCGACGAACATTTGTCGACGAGAACCGAAATCCGTATGCATCATCGTACCATCGGGTTTACGGTCATCCAGGGCCGCTCTAGCTCTTTTGCCGCCCCGGGTGAAATGGCATTTTGTCGCCCCCCTCCCTGCGAAATAGTTTTGCAACAGCCTTTCCGGCGGAATCGGTAGATTAGGTCGAAATTTTTTGGTAAATTTCATAAATGGTCACTTTTTTAATATAAATACTTCTCCCTGGAAATTTTTGAGAGCAGGTGGGAGTCACTTTTCTACGATTTTTTTCTCTGAAAATGTTTGAAAGTGGGGGGATTCGGAACGAAATGGCATATGCTGCCCCACCGGTTTGCGATCTTAAAATATTCGTACCGTTACGCCGAAAATGCCGCCCTTACAGTTCTGGCCGCCTGGGCGGCCACCCACTATGCCTACCATCTGGAGCGGCCCCTATGGCCACCTCAACCGTATTGGCAAAAATAAAGCTAGAATATTTGCTCGCCACGACATCTAATGACATTCGATTAGCAGTCCAGTTCAGCAATTTAATAACCTAACTCTTTGCCGAACTTGTCGGCTTAACAAGAAATGCTTGTAAGGGATCATCTGGTATGTACACGAGTCGATTGATTGATAATTACAAGAAGAAACTTTTGCTTCTCGTTTGTCTTTGGCATAGTAGCACAATAATTGACGTGATATAACGTCGTCTCTCTTACGAACTATAGACTATCGCGTTACGGCATAGTTGATTTGCAGGTTTGATATATCTGCTCGAATATAGTCAGCCTTTGACGTAAGCATGAAAGATAAAAATTGTTTGTGCTCATCGCGCTCACAGTTGTAAGCTTCTTCGTTATAATTATTATCGAAATTCTCTATAAGAAATGTAGCGAGTCGTTCCATCGATATACCACCCTTGAAAGCATGACAACGTTCTGTTAGCAACTCTTTATGCTCATCAATATAAAGACATTTTTTTTATAAACTTGTGCTTTATAATAATACTGCTCTGTACATTGTACAGATTTCGACAATTAAAAAACATTTCAGACAAGCAGAAAAATTGCCCTATCGTTTCAGTAGAAAGTCATTTATTATATGGTATTATGTGATGCGGGAATCAGACCTGTCCACTGGCCACTGTCCTTTAGAAGTCGTCCAAAAAAGTCCCAGAATAATCCTTTTTAAAGATAAGATCTCTTACAGTGACATTTTGTATAAAGAATGTAATATATTGGACATTAGATAATTGTTTCATGTTAACATAAATGTAATACGATATAGAAACAATAGCGAACTACTTACCTTTTAATATAACACACGTCAACAAAATAAATACATAAACCCATTAATGTAAGTCAAAGGTTTTGTTATCTGGAACTCTGGGTTCAAAATTATTCACTACCAGATGAAGTAAGAAATTACAAAAATTACGTTTATTGTTATTGAAATTATAAATTGATAAATAGTTGTTGCAAAGAGTATAAAGTGAGTAAGACCGAAAAGTTTACACTATTATTGGTTTAAAATAACTCTGGACACAGTCCTAATTAAGAGTAACACCCTGAGTATCAAGGGTAATTTAATAAAACAGAATATTTTAACGCTAATTCTTTGTGTACTCTCGTAACTTACAGAAAAATAAACACTGGGCATGGGCATTTTAATTACAGTTTAAAATATAAATAAAAACTAAAATTGGTTTACAGCAAAAGAACTTCAAGATATAGCCAAATTGTATAATGCGTATTTCTTCATTAACAGAGCTTAAAGAACTAGCAAAATAGTCTCCCCCAGGGGGTTCATTTGGAATTGCGAAACAATTTAATATTGACTTAATTTTAGGCCTCTGTATTGAACTTCCAAATATTTTGTGGGTTTGAGGTTAGTCTCTGTCTACCTGAAAAGTTTCAAAATCCTAGCATATTTGGAAGCGCCCTTTATTCATGGGGACATACAAATACGGCTATTATATTATCGTTTATAGTATATATAAAATGTAACATATGTAGAAAATATATAACGACACACAAGTGCCTATATATGTAATAGAGTAACACTGTTTATTTTCATAGAAAATGAAAAATAAATTAATAAATAAATTTAAAATATATTAATAAATTAACGTACTGCATTTATATATACTTGTAAATATATTAAAATGCGTGATATATATGTATGTTTAGATTGTTACACTTAAACCAATGGACTTAAATAAATACACGTATTTAATTTAACTTTAAGATTCATTCTATGTCGTAGATAGCACTTAAGTATATAAATAGTTATTACAACTAGCGTGTTTCTTTTTCATGTTGTACGCTAACATTTGTGTTTCACCAGATATACTCCATAAGACGTAATATACAACTTAGATTTATTTACTACAATAACTTATATAGATATATGCACCATTATTTTAATTAAATAAATATTATTGTTATTACAACTAATAATTCTTGAACTAGAGAGAAAGAAAATAACGGAATAGGCATAAAATCTCTATCTATATTTGCCAACTCTGGAAGGGACATATAGGATTTGTTCACACTTACACAAAAACTTGAGCCAGTCGCGCTGATCAGAATGCCGCGTCTTTACCCCACAGATGTCAGAAAGACGAGAAAAGTTTCACAAAATTTCGATCTCCAAATTATAGTAGTTCATCTCTATGAATGATTCGTAAATTTGGAATTTTTTTGAATAAATTTTCCCATATCGCATTATACGCGTTAGGCGGTGAGTGAGCTCTTTTGATCTGAATGTCCCAGAAATACAGAAACACAATTTTCTGGAATCACTGACATGCAAACTTTGAAAAATCTCTGCCAACCAACAGCCATAGCTTTAACTACGTAATTGTCAATCAAATTTCATCTATCCATTGCATTTTTTAAACGATTTTCTGCGTTTTCCTAGACCACAGATCTCTGCTGTTTGACAACACATTTTTAAATAAGTACAAGATATTGTGGTTATATAAGTATTCCAATAGCATAGCCCATCTGGAACCTTTTTAGAATAATTAGCTGCCACAGACTTTCTTTCAGCATTACTTCTGATGAAATGGCTCAAATTCTTCATTTCATTGCCTAAAGCAACGGAGTGTACTTGATAAATATTCAAGTTTTCAGCTGACTAATCAACTTCCTTTAGAAACATTGCTTTGCTGCGGCCTGCAGGCTCCCAGTGCTCTGGGAATCAAAAGTCAAAAAAATTATATTTTTAATTTTTTCAGAGAGCAAATATATGTACAGCTTCTTCTGCTGTTTTCCTGGAAGAACGCTTAACAGTTGTAAATTTTCCTTCGCTCTTGTTTTAAAAGTGGAGATTCTGATACATATATAGGAGTGAACCTTTCCTCTTCCCACGTTCCGAAAACAAATATTTTTAAATGACCTTCTGTCAATTTTTCTCATGTTCTTGAAGAATTTGATAAAAGTTGAAAATTCTTGTATCCATTTTCAATACATATATGCACATATGCACACAGGAAGGCATTATATACAATACAACCATAACCTATACTGCGACATGGGAAATCGAATAATTTCAAATTCGCGGATCATTCATATAGATCAACCGCTATGATCTAGGAACCAAAATTTTGTGTCTTCTGGTCATTTAATCTGTCAGTATGCACGATCCGGTTTCGTCGTTATCGTACCGAAACATTTCCTGTCTTCTTGACACCTTGTACCCTAAATCAATACAATTAGGTCAATTGTCATGTAAATTTGGTGGTGCAAGTTTCGTGATTTAGTAGAACACAGCATAACTTTATCTTTCAACCTTAGTTTATAGCCTTCTTTGTAGGGCAGTGTCATATTATCAGATTTCTCGTCGGTATCTTTCGTTCTCGTTCGAGCCCAAGCAACCTCCTCCTTGAGGTAGGTGTGTTGAAGGCTTTGACTGTCTCATTCCATTGGACTTAAGCCCAACAGTGCTATAGTCCATTCTTGAAGTTCTAGTTGAACCAGATCTCTTGACAAATTGAAAATTGACTCAGAGCAAGGAAAAGGAGATCTTGCTTCTCCTGCTAAACGACATGTTCAGTCATTATCGTTCTCACCACTATCCAGCCCATTTGAATATCACTGAAATGCGTTCATACCTCAGATATCTCGCTATAAGAGAAAGGCAAAAAGAGGTACCCATAGGAGAAGGAAACTGAACATTATTTTTGGTTGATAGAGAATCCATGTTTGTTATACCATTTCATAATTATGTTGAGAATTTATTGCATGAGTACTTCAATGGTCACTTCGATAACCACTTCATAATAATTACATATGTATCCTAAAACTATCCTAAAACTAGACGAGATCTAGGTAGATGATAAAGTTATAGCAATACCTTTTCCGTGCTCTTTTGTATTGATACCGAAAAGATGCCGTCTGATAGCTACATCTAACGTTAATTGCATCTCCGAGAGTTTCGTATTTATAATTTTCTACATTGACAAATAAGCATCAGGGCGACTGGATGTGGATACCCTCTTCATTTTGTTATTATTTTTGTAAGACCCGTCTCAAAGCCTAATGCAAATGAGCTGTGGTAACAGACTTTTGGGAAACTTTTGCGTAGTCTAGCTACTGCCGGTAAATTTTTAATAGTTTCACAGAAAACATTCCAGGTGTATCGATTGTATTTCTTTATCAAGAGAATGGAGTTGATTGATTGATTTGCCAGCGTAAGGTGGGCATTGCTTCCAATTCCTGACATCCATGAAGGTTCGTTCCAACAAGCAGCTTGGTCATCCGTCGAACACGCCCAACGGACGGCCAAACCGCGTGCCGGAACCAAATCTCGGATGTTTTATATACCGCCGAACCGGCTGCATATGCCGGGTTGGACATTGGATATGCCTGTTGTCAGCAGCGAGAGCCGCATGACGCATGGGGTGGGAATATAGGATGGGAAGTGTAGGTGTTGGAGAGGTGCTCCTCTAAAGTTACCATTCTTCTATTAAGTTTCCATTTGTCATCATCGGCTGGGGGTGTAGTGCAGTTAGTTGTGAGATGCTTCTTTCAGTTTTCATGCTTCTTTTAAGTTTCTATCTATCGTCATCTCCTTATTTTTCTTCTTCTAAGTTTTCTATTTCCTCTGTTTCTGAATCTGGCAGCTTTTATTTTTAATTTTATTTTTTATTTTTTATTTTTTTCCCTTTCTTATTTTATTTATTAACCGCTCCACAAGTAAATATCCATCTACGGTGGAGTTGCTGGGAAGGACCCTATCTCGCGGTAACAATTTTTCTTGTGCGTTATGAGAAAAAGAGGTCCGAAGGGATAGTTTGCTCACCCTGAATGTCGTTTCCTTAAAACAATCTGTTTCAATTTCGGGCAGTTTTTTCACTTCATAACATATATATTATGTTTATTACCTATATATTATGTTTAATATCTTTTCAATTTTGGTCTCCAATTCTTGTTTAAAATTTAATGAACCAATGCTAATGCTACATAAACAAAAACTTATCTGTTTCATTCACACATCTAGCTGGCTGTTGCTTATTTTATATCACCCACTTCAAGAAGGGACGAATCCAGGTATACATTTTATGGTCAAGCACTCAAGCAGTACACTTTTCTTGGCTTGTTTATATACACTGTTTCATGTTGCTTTATTCAACCGTCATAATTTAATCAAATATCAACTATATGAAATAGCCATACTCGCGCCAGTTTATATCAATCAATGCAGAATTGTTCACGCTTCAATTCAGTACAATTTCGGCGTTTTGTTGCCGCTTTATCCAGATTTATCTCGATATCCCGTAGGAGCCATGAAACATGCGTCTTTCACCGAACTCGGCACACTTTGAAATCCTTCTTTATCAAGAGAATGGAGTTCGACAGAAAATGAAAAACATGAAATATTACTATATAAAACAGTAAGAAAGGAGAATGCGGATATTAGAAGCAATGCTTTTGCAATTGTTCACATAATAATAATAACACAATGTTTATTTTTTATGTAAGTATGTATCCAATCTCTAAGCAACGCTACGCTGATGAGGAGAAATAATTCCTAAACACGTATCCGCAGCTGCATTTTCGTTTCTTACTAGGGTATATAGCAATCATTCTTATTTTTCATTCTTCATCTAATATTCGTTAGGCTGACTTGGTCTCCCAGTAACTTCAGAACGTATTGCTCTATTAAGCAGCTTACGCTATTCCTAACACTACCTACTAGTTTCTTGTTTCACCATTTGACGCCGTTTTTCTTTTTGACTACTTGCAAGCAGTAATTATTTTCAAATGTAGAATTAATGTTTAATTATACAGTATCATAAGCTCGTTTTAAAAAAATACAGGGTGAATTGGATTGAATTCAAGCCTAATGTACTTAAATCCTGTTAAATACAAAGGACCCCGAATTAATCTTATGGAAATTGGGTGTCGGCCAAAGGACCCCACATAATTCTTATGGGAAATGGCTAAATCAACTGAAATTGCAGTATATTGTAGATAATGGGCAATGAGTATTCTTGATTAGGAAGAAATTATCTACAGTATACTGCGACTTCCACCGATTTAGCTGGGAGACATTTTCCATAAGAACAGTGTGGGGTTATTTGCCCATATTGCAGAATTTTGTAGATCTTGGCATCCTGAACAAAAGTTCTCCTGGTCACAAGGTCGGAAAATGAACAGTTTTCCATATATCGAAGGTGCAAAGGGGGCGCTCATTTCTTATGGGAAGTGGCCTCCGCCTGGTTGAATTTCGCTGGTATCGATATATGTTATTCCTCTTGAGCTCCCGATCAAAAGTTCTCATGGGCACAAAGTCGAAAAATGGACAGGTTTCCAGATATCTGAGTTGCAAAGTCGACTCCTGCAATTTGAGCAAATTGGCCCGAAACCCAATTTCCATAAGATTAGTGGGGGGTCCTTTATAAGTTTTGCAAAGATACAGACTGATGTTTACGAACATACGTATGTCATTAACATAAATATAGGAACGCAGCAGTTCTTTATCTTCTTCTTTATTTTCACCTATTACTTTCACATCCACGTAGTGGATTACAAGTATACTAATCGTTAAAATACTCATTAAAATATTTTCAATTTTTTTTCCCTGAAATAGGTTTTATTTTTGAAATAGGTTTAGAATGAATGGATTGTTTTTTGAACATATCCGATGAAGGGTTTGGGGGTAAATAGGGATAAGTAGAGGGAAGTGAGTAAGGCAAGCTGGTAAGAGTAGAGAAACTTGAAATTCGGTGTATGTACTAGAAGCCAAGGCCTCAAAATTTTTTATAATATTTACCACTCTATTATTAAAGGGGTTGATAAAATAAAATTGATATATTTACTTGAAATTTAGTATACGTATATATCATAATGACATCAGGAACTATATTATATTTTGGGATTGTTCCGTTGAAGGGTTATACTAAAAGCGAAGACCTCATGTTTTTTCTTATAATATTTTCCATCTCTCCACCACCCCACCCTCCACACTCTTATCAAAAGAGTTGATAAAATTAAATTGAGATTCTCACTTGAAATTTGGTACACGTATGTATTATAACGACATCTGAAATTTGATTATGTTTTAACATGATTCCGTTGAGGGAGTGGTGGGTGTAGGTAGAGGTAAATAGGGATAAATAAGCAGAGCAAGCTGTATGAGTACAGAAACTTGGAATTTGGTGTATATACTAGAAACCAAGGCCTCAGATTTCTTTTTAGTACGTCTCAATGCCGACCGACAATTAGCGTCGTTTTTGTAAAACTTGTGTATTTAATAAATTTTGATATCTAAATTTATGTTCTTGCATTTTTACGTCTCGACGCTGACCGACGCCTAGTATCGGTTTTGTAAAAATTCGTGTATTTGATAAATTTTGCTTCCTAGATTCATATTCCTGCATTTGTACGTCTCGACACCGACCTACGCCTAGCATCGTTTTCATATAACTTGTGTATTTGTTAAACATTTATATCTTAATTCATATTCTTGCATTTTTACTTCTCAACACCGACCGACGCCTAGCGTCGTTTTTGTAGAACTTATGAATTTGATAAATTCTGGTACCTAGATTCATGTTCTTGAATTTTTACGTCTCTATGCAGACCGACGCCTAGTCTTGCCTTTGTAAAACTTGAATATTTGATAAGTTCTGTTACCTAGATTCTTATTTTTGCAATTTGACGTCTCGACATCGACGGACGCCTAGCATCGTTTTTGTAAAATGTGTGTATTTGATAAATTTTAATACCTAGATTCTTACTCTTGCATTTTTACGTCTCAACGCCGACCGACGCCTATCATCGTTTTTATAAAACTTGTGTATTTGATAAATTTTGATACCTAGATTCATGTTCTCGCAGTTTTACGAGACCCATCTTTTTGTGGAATATTAATGTAAAGCCTATTACAATTACTCCGAGTTCTGTAACTTTTTAAATTTTTTATCCGCAGCTTAATAAAAGTTTGAAAATTTCTGAAAGTTCTTTATTTCTATCCCCCCATTTTGCAGATCTTCTAAATATCATATCAGGCTTGAAAGATAGCCAAGTTAATTTTCAATGTCTTAACGAAGCTTCTGTAAATTTCTTTATGACATCTGCACCGAATATTATTAAAATTCTATGACCAATTATTTCCGTATACCAAAGTGCAGAGGTAGTCAAGAAGTTTACCCTTAAAGAGACTTGGAAGGAAAATCTGAATGTGGAAGTAGTGATTCCTTACGCAGCGGTTTTTTTGAATTCCTTGTTCAAGGTTCAAGAAAAAAATTTCTGTTGTTTTGCGATATCCATAGAACTTTTTGATTATTGGATTTGAGTGTTTATAAGTGATTCATTGTAAATGTCACACTCCTGAAAAATGAATACCCTGTATATTTTATAGTGTACTACACTGTCGCACTTTGTAATATATTAGTTAAAAAAGTGTTTTTTTCAGTGAAACATTTCTGCACCTAGAAATTTTAATGCAATTAACATCAAGGATATTCAACTAATTATGTGTGCATTCTTCAACATTAATTTTATAAGAATTTTAAACTTTGTTCAGAGTAAATTTAACGTAAAGTTAACTTTTTTACACACCATGTCGAAATATCCAAGAGTACAGAGTCACAGGGTAAAGAACGGTGGCTGGAAATACGGGCGACGCTTGCGTAAAAGCGCCGCGACGTTCTACAGAGCAGGAGCCTCCGTGTTGAACTTGTAGATTTACACCGGGCGTATAACAGACTAGAGGTGTTTTGAAAATAAATCTACCGCGACTCGCTCACGACCGAGCGCTCTTAAAGGAACATTTTAACGGACAGTGATTTATTTTGAAAATTGTGAAAGGTGTTTTGGATTTTTTTTGTCAAATATGTGTATTCAGATGTAGGTGTATTCTACTTTATGTAAAAGACAAGTAAGTTTACTATCAATATTAGTTATAAAAAATAGTTGTTGTTTATGTTTTTGTGTACGTTTGAGATAACCTTATGCCTCTTTAATACGTATAATTTATAACATGTTGAAATAAAACCAGAGAATAATTATTGCATTATTAACTTTAAAGTCTTGTTTAAAAAAATCATTATGCGAAATAATAATAACCATGAGTTACTGCCATTTTGAAGAAAAAAAATTTCTGATGTACTTTGTCAAAAAATTGACAAAAATGTTAATATCTAGTTTTTAATTGGAAAAAAAACAAAGTACTTTTAGCACCAACTACCCTTCTATATTCAGAAAATTTGCGTTTGAACAAGTAAGGATACGTATACCAATAGTATTATAGTATATTACAGTCGTGGAGAAATTACATATGAATAAGAGAATAGAAATGTTTCTTGTTGCAGATCCAAATATTTTTAAACTTTGTGTATATTAAAAAAATAACTCTTTCATATGTCATTTTGTAAAATCTAATAAGGGCACTATGCAATGTGAAATTTACAAGTCTGCTATTGATCCTAAAAGGCTTAATACCGGCGTTTTTATTATTAGAAAAAATATCCATTCTCATGATTGCAGAAAGTTTTTAGAAGTTTTATAACAAAAGCAGAAAAACTGTTAAAAAAATTGTAAATCCTGAATAACAAAAAAAATTGTTTTTTGAACTTGCCTCACAACTTTTTTTTATAGACATTTTTGAATTCTGTGAAGTAATTTTCAAAATAAAATAACCCTCCGTTAATCAAATTTACTCCCTCATGTTTTGCTTTTAAAAATGATCAATGTCATTTTCTCACATGTTGGATTTTGAAATATTTCCTTCAACAATGTATATTTCTTTCAATAGTGTATCAGGTGCTAGTTTCATGCCTTATAAAAGTGATGACATTAATTGAAATGTTTAGATATTGAAAACAGATTGGGCAATCTAAACATGGAAAATATATTGCAGAAAATAAATGATATTTTTTATTTAGAAACAACGCTGTAAATGAGTTTGGAATCATTCGCCCTGGTCTATTTGGAGAGGGGGGGGGAGGGATGTTGTTCACTAATTATGCGAATTAACTTTAACTTTTTTTTTCTATATGGTGTTACCTTGCGGTAGTTCAATTATTATATATTGTCTAAAATTATTATAGCTAATTCACTATGTTATATATTTAATTTATATTTTGAAAAGGGTTGCTTTCCAAATATGTTAAAAGTTTCTGTTGTAACACCTATATACAAAGCAGGTGATAGGACGCTAAGAAGTAATTACAGACCTGTTTCGGTAATAAATAACATTGCGAAAATATTAGAAAAATGTATCAAATCTAGGTTATTAGAGCACTTAAACTATAATAAAATACTTTCCCCTAATCAGTATGGCTTTAAAGAAGGTATGTGTACGAAGGACGGCATGTATGAGGTAGTAAAAGCTATATATAACTCAGTAGATGGTAAAAGAAACAAACTGCAATATTTTTAGATTTAGCTAAGGCCTTTGACATGGTGTCCCATGATTTACTAATTGCTCAACTCAATGAGTATGGTATAAAAGGTATTGTTCATAAATTGTTCAGTAGATATCTTCAAAATAGAGAACAGTGTGTAAAAATTAGTGAAAGTAAAAGTAATTCAAAAAAAGATGAAATATAGGATACCACAAGGAACTATTCTAGGGCCATTTCTGTTAAATATTTACATGAACGTATTACTTCATATCCCAATGGACGGAAAAGTTATAGCGTATGCCGATGACACTATTCTCCTGGTTGAAAATGACTCTTGGGAAGATATAAAAAACAAAGCGGTTCTAGAATTTCTAAACTACAACAGTGGCTAGCCGAACACCCTCTAACAGTTAATCTGGAAAAAACTAAATTGATGTGCTTCAGTATTTATGATACGAACATATCAAATATACATACACTGCAATTACATAAGTGTACGTGCTTAAATGAACAAAAATACAACTGTGAATGTGATATGAAGTTATTCCAAACAAAAACCACTAAATACCTTGGAGTTATGATAGATCAAAACTTAAAATGAACTTAGCATGTCAAACAATTAAATAATAAAATGCATAAGTTAGTTGGGAAATTCTACCATTTAAAAATTCAATGCCTTAATATCTTAAGAACATTGTATCATGGATTAGTCGAATCAATTCTTAGATATGGAAAATTGATATGGGGAAGTGCGTATCCAAGAAATTTAGAACCTTTAAATATATCACAAAAATATATAATCAAAATTATCTTAGGAAAAAATAAATAATACTCCTCGGAACTATTCAATGTATTTAATTTGCAACTTTTATATATCTAATCTGTTCTCATATTTATTTTTAAACACAAAAACATATTAAACACAATACAACATGAACATAATACAAGGCAAAAACATAACCTAAATGTGATAATACGTCAAAACAGGTTTACAACAACCCAAAGATTTATAACTTATTACGGCCCTAAATTTTATATTATTTTACCAACAAATTATAAACAATTCAACAATATAGGTTTATTTTCTCATAAAATGTGAATTCTTAAGGAATAACAAAGTTAGTTTTATAAGACTATTGGCAGGTGGTTAAACAAATTTACAAAGCATGCGGTCCCTTAATTCTGCATGTATATGTATATACGAATGCTATTAAACAAGTATCGTCATTGGTATACACAGAGGCTACATATGTAGTCAGGTGTACACTACATGGTGGAATAATAGCATATCCATACACATACAAGATTAGGTAGAACTCTTTTTTGTGTCATACATCATTTTTATAGTTTAGCGATTAATGATAAGAAGCATATTATTATATTACAAATTTTGTATTCTGTATTGTATTTGTACCCTATATTGTATTATTACCCTATATTGTATTATTAATTATAAATAAATTACTTACTTACTAAAATTACTTATTAAGCAGCAATATTTTTGTTACTATAGCGCATTCGCCAAATTTAGAAATTTATGGCTAGCTGTATAATGATAACTTTTTAGTTTAGTCGATCTTTACTAGGTAGGTCTATCGAAACAAAGTATTTGTACAGAAAACATTTGAAATAATATTTTATTTGATAAAATAATTCATTTACATATAAAATGAAATGATTCATAGATTTAATCTGAGCTTGGTTATTGTTATTATACAAATCATTATTATTCGATACATTTTTAACATTCAAAATCAACAAATATATTAATATGTATGAAAACAATAACAACAGTAACAAGAAAAGTAAAACATACTGAACAAAAAATAACAATAGTAAAATAAATGATTTATAAAAAAAACCTTACACCTAGTTATTCCTCCATTTCTGAATATCACCTCATTTAAACATTAAGGCATATAAATAATTATGTTTTTGTATACATCTTCATCATTGCAGTTCTTCCCAGATTATTTTTACATAGTCCTATTATCTAGCTCCATAGTAGTTCAGGGTAGAAAGTTATCTTTATACATTTGTCCTACCATGTCCTATACAGGGTTACTCTCTGGACAGCTGACCATAGGGTACTTATCGGTTATTGTCTACAAACCAAGCTCGAGTGATGTAAACTCCGTGTGCTGGATGATTTTTATGCAGATAAATATAGCTATTGTTTGAGAATGTATGTTATTGTATGTTAGACTAATACTTCACATCACGCGTTCCAGTACTCTATTAAGTTATTGCGTTGAAACGATTTTCTATATGCTAGCACACGCCAAGAAAATGAATACTCATCCAAGCCAAGACGCTTACACAAAATCGCTCTGCCATTTGATTAAGAAAAGATATGATTCGTCATACCAAGAGTACAGGTCTATAAATGCGAAATATTTAAATTGACTGGAGGATTTTTGTCGGTATCATTATTCTGTTCAAAAATTTAAATCGTTAGTATTGTTTGATGTAAAGAGCAATCATCTTATATTCTTCGGTAAGCAATATAATGTTTACCAAAACAACATTTGCTAATGCCTGCTTAATTATTCTTCTGCAAACAGTCGAACAAGACGCTGGGAAGTTTGTATTTGTAACACCAGTGTGTTCTGTTTCAAGAGTATTTTCTCTTAAATAATCCAAACGTTTGTTATGTAGAGCGGGGCTGCTCTGGGTTCACCTGAGCCAGTTCCTTGAAAAATTCTGCCACCTGTTGTTCCTTCACTTCAAAAGTTTTGTTCTTATTTAAGCTAAGGTACTATGTAGTTACTCTTGATCATGTTCCATTTTAATTCCAAAGTTTGGTACAGTTTCGGTACTATAACTGAAGATAAAAAACTAACAGGGTGAACCTTGCCGTCCCAACCACCCCCCCCCCGGGGCTTCGTCCCTGAACCTCCCTTTATAAATAAATTTAACCGAACATACAAAATAGCCATAACAACGTAAAGAATCATAAATCACAGCATTCAGAAAGATATTTTTCTGAAATGTGACTCAATATATTTTGGATTAAAACATGATTGTTTTCATACAATAAACAGTATAACTGACAGAAAAATATTACCTAACACAGCATCGTGGCGACAGCGTAAATTGCAAAACCTTCTACAATATCGATGTCCGCAATGTACATTTCGCCTTCTTAAGCCAGCATCCCTGTAGTATTGTTAGTAATAGATCATCGTCATTATGAAGAACGGCAATTAAGTCTGATAAATTTGTTGATGACGTCCAGTGCAAAAAAAGATAGAAATTAGTGTTAAATGTTAACACGAGTCATTTTCACCATGTAGAACCAATATCAAAATTAATAAATGTGTTATTTTAACAATTATTGGTGATCTTCATCCTCACCTAAATCGACTTTTAGTATATATAAGTCATCGTTAAAGAAATTACATAGAAAAACAAATTATCTTGCCGATAACTAAAGTCTACCAGAGCATAATTCCATTTGTTACAAATTGATTTTTGACCCATGTCTAACCAAAGAATTACAACAATGAATGAGTGAAGCCCGGTTTACATAGCCAATTCATACTTGTCCCATTTTTTTGCACATAATTGTACATTTTACTGATTTTTGCCGTATACGGAAAGAGCGATAGAAGCTACATAAACAATGTTGATATGTTTTTGCATTGCGCATAAAATTATAAAGTTCTGAGCGAGTGTAGCAAGTCCAAGTGTAAAGTAACTCCCTATCTTAAATACCTTGGAGGTACAGAGGTTCAGCCATGGAACAAAAAGTGGTTAACAGTGGCTGCACATCCATCTTTTTAGTTTTCACCAGACAATATATTTTCAATAATACAAGTGACAAAAATTTAAAATGCGATTTTAAGTATAATCTTCAATATCTGTATCATTTTCATCTTCGAATGTTGGTGCAATCTATGCGTTCATATTCTCTGTAAAAAGCGGGAGCATAAAATAGTATATTATGCTACTAGGAGGAGAAGGCGAACATTACATGTTGAGCCCAGAGGTTTGCTCAGCCGGGGCTGAACAACTGGGCGAAACATGTAATGTGTCTTCTACTCCGAGTGACATATTATTACACTATTTTTTCTTCAAGCGTCAAAATAAAAAATTGCAACTTTGATTTCAAAAAATAGCATCAACTATGTTCAATCTTGGCAAAAAAATAAAATATGGGTAATATTGACCATTTTAAATGCGTACATGCCTTTGTAGCTAAATATTTATCATTAGGTGCTTTATTAAGGAATTCATCAAACTCTTCTTTAGATAATAGCTTCGACTTTTTAGGTTTATAATTTTGGCCCTGTCGCTTTAGAAAGGCAATTAATGTAGAATAGTTGTCAATTTTTACATGGTATTCGATGTTTAATTTCGATTTTACCATTGAATATTGGGCCCATAGGGTTGAACTTTTCAGTTTTTTGGATAAATGTGTAAAATATGCTATCATCGCATTTTCCGAATACATGTGTACGTTGTTGTCCTTGGCCCATTTTATAAATATCGTACGCATTATCATAAACTTTTTTGGATTTCGCGGGAATTAATGTTGCCACTGATGAATTTGCAATTTCAAGTAATTCGGGTGGTGTGCACTGCATTTCTTCAAACAGTTTTGATTTTCAATTTGCAAAACGACCCGACGTAAAATTTAAAACTGACAGTTATGACAAGTCATAGCTACTTGGATTTTTAATTCGTCGTATGATAGGTACAATGCCGTGCAAAACTAAGTAGGGCAGCTAGCACTTGTTACTGTATATAAGAGTTAAAAAGCGAGATAAGAAGAAAGGTGTATTAAAAGAAGGCCTTTAACTGGGAGACGAAGGATGAATTTAATGATGGTTGAATAGATCAGCAATTAGTAAATTATCTGCGTGGAAAAGCAGATACATTTATATTACACCACTGCTGTCACTGTCCTACTTACTTTTGCACCGCAGTGTACATTGTTTCATTTTTGTCCTAGGAAAAAAAAATTTGTATTAGTACAAAAATAGGCTCTTTCTCCAGGAAGTGTTGCAATATATAATGTAAATATTGTTATACGCTTGAAGAAAAAGGTCCATTCTACTGCGTCTGTATGCAGTTATTCACATAGACATTCTTGCATTGAAATTGTAATGAGATTGTGGCATTGAACTTTTTGTAGTAGTAATAGGCAGTAGTTTATTTTCAACCGACATTAGAAAAAATTTAAGAGGAGGGGGTTCTCAATTCGATTCGTATGTATATTTTTTCTCAGGTCTGTTCAACGATTTCTCTGGAATGGTTTAAGCGATTGCTTCGATATCTTCTGCAAACTGAAGAGTGTGACTCGCCAGAGATCTCGCATTTTTTCAGCAAGCTCCATTTAGAATAAAGCGCAGAAAAATCGGACAAAAATGTTTTCTGTTAGGAAACGAATTATAAATATAAATAAGTTATGGCGAAGGCGCAGTTGCAGATGAATACAACGATGTTTCTGGAAGGGATTAAGCGATTTTTACGAAATCGTTTGAAAACTGTAGAGCATGACTCGGTGATGGTCTCATTTTTTCATATTAGTGGAGAATGTAGTAACCGCCACGAATCATTTTAAAGGTGGGGGGTCGACTAAAAGGTATACAAAAGCGAAAACCAGATTCTCATGTAACATTATCTGCTGGATTCGAATTTCGAGTTCGTTAGTTAATTCGAAATTGCGAAATTGGAGAAATAGACTAATTTCTGTTAAAACTCGAAAAATAATGAAAATTTTTATTTTCTTATTTCTGTTGGAGATATTGATGTCAAATTTTATAAACATGTTCCTTTGATATTGTTCTTGATTGATGTAAAAAGCAAAATTGCTTCACCGTCATATAAAAAATACATAAAATATTACATGTTGTACAAAAATACGAAAACGCCCTGTAAAATATAGTAAGCGAGAACCTTTTTTATTATTAAACATAGAAAGATAGTAAAATGACAAAAACTTTAAAGGACCAGGAAGTTTTTGGATTCTATATTTGTTTCTGTTGTTTAGTTTAGTCGCAAATGAATTGTTAAACTGCTGCGCGCCCGCAACACGGAGTTCCGCTTCTGATATTAACGACTTAAATGTGCCTGCTCGAGACAGATCACACGGCATTGCGTACGGAATAACTGTTACTTCTCAAAGAATTAATTCATCGGGAAGGAACAGAAATTATTTTGTTTAATTCCCATTATTAATTATGAAACAGACATTAAAAGTATTAGATTAAAATATTTCAGTTAGATCCGTTGTATTTATACACAAAATCAGTAAGATTTAAAGAATTATAGGAATGAATACGCGATTTTTTAAAGTAACAAAAGTGAAAGGAAAATATTTAAATTTTGTATCAGAAATAAAAAACCATAATGCCTAAAAGTAATGATAATATGGACTAGTACATGCAACAAATTAATTGCTAAGAAAAAAGTGAAAACAAAAATTGACAATACGTTTTAAAAAATTGTCTTAAGAATATTTTGAAATAAAATAAGTGGACATACATTTGTTGTTGTATCAATTTACTTAAGATTTTTAACAAATATTGAAAAATTTGCTATTTTGTGTGTTAACCGACTAAAAAATGTAATTCGCAAAAAAATATTCGCTTCAACACCTATATGAACTTTTAAAATGTTATAATGTTCATGCAAATAATGATGTCTCTGAACATTTTGATTCACACATGCAACTAATTACGCATTGTACTTTTGCTGCACGGCAACAACACTGACTATTGCAGTTTAAGTTTTATTACATTTACAAAATGAATGTAAATTGAAACTTTTAGGCTTTGACTATTATGTCATCATTATTAAAACTATACTCTTGTCTAATTTATATCGATCAAAATGAAAAATATTAGGCATATATGGATGAACCTTATGGGTGGTTTATAAATTGCAATCTGGAGGAAAGCTCTTTTCGCATGATATAAGAAGACATTTTCTGTTGGTGGAAGGGAGCTTAAAACAATAATTTGAATAAGCGTAGGCAAAATACAACATCCTTAACAAAGACACTATTGATATGTGTAATGTTAAAATAAATATATAATAAATGCACTGGATGTATTTACGTGAAAGCAATTTTAGTCAATTATTAGATAGAAAATCCATGGCATTTAAGTAAGTCTCGTACATTTAAACGTCATACATTTTTGTTCATTTCTTTTACACGCAGAATCTCTTGATTTTCGTTTTAAAAAATGATCATGCAATAGTTATATTTCAATTCATGTGATGTCATATCACCATGTCCTTGAATATTATCTAGTAATATATTATTTTGTGTCTCTTTAGCCCGTTTTAATTAAAAATTTGCATTTGTTTATGAAAGGCGGTAATTGCGGTGAATTTTCTATTCCCCTTGAATCCCTGTCTTTGTTTCACAGAAAGCACATCTTAATATTAATAATGTAAATATTATTTGCTTTATTTCTTAAAGAAAGCAGTTCAGTTTGATTTGGAGACGGCTCTCTGTTTATTTTTTGTTTATAAAATTTCTGCGTGTAAGACCTACTATATTGAGCGTGAAATACTTGGCCTTTGGACTTTACATATGCGCTTGTTTTGTAGTTCTGTGCCTAATATTATAGAATACAGATCCATTTTTTTATTTGCTGCTTCTTTTAACGAATTAAATGATTCATTAATTAAATTTTGTAATGTCTCGGCACTATCATTTTCACACAATGCATTGTCTAAAATCTATTTTTGACTAAAAATGTTTATTCGAATCAAATAATAAGGATGATTAATTATTTCAAAAACTTATTTTCCTCTTCCACGATTCATTTTTGGTATAAAATACCGTATAAAGTGACTTTATAAGTTAACTTAATAATAATAAAAATTAAAGAAAGCACTTGTTCACTGCTTGTACTAGCTAGCAACATTACACTGCTACCAGTGTTAGAGCGAGCGCTTTAGTGTGGAGAAACTAACAATCACATAAAAAAATTGCAAATAAAAAGTTTCTTTGAACTTTAAACCCCACTTTAGTTCATTTCACCAAGTTTAAAAATAAAAAAGTTTGTCGCGTGTTATATTTTATGATTCATTTTACAATTTTTGGTTAACATGAAAGGGTTTCTATATGTTTTGTAAAAAATATATACTTAATAGAAACAGACATTTTCGTTTCACTATACCTAAGATAAATGTTTAAGGGATGTTTGGTTAAAATTTAAGCTCGTAAGTGATAAATAATAAAACACATCACATTCTTTGCAGTTTTTGCAAATAAATGCCTTTTTTACGTCATTTATTTAATTTGACTTGTTTTTATGAACTTCTTTAATTTACGCTGATTTAAATTCAAAATGTTTACAGCTTTCGGCGAATAACATTTTGCAGCCCTTTGTGTTTTGCCTTAAACACCTCAAATGCTTATTTTTGTTTAAGAATATCTCAGAAAATTCACAGTTGGAATTGTTCCTCCTTGCTTCAAAATTTGGGGAATTTTACCAAATCAAACTGTTACCAGCGTCCGCGGCTGCTTTGGAAAATTAAATTTTTTCCTGTTCTGTGGTAACCAAACTTTTTTGTTCTTAATGTCCAAGGAGGTTACTAATAATTCCAATTTCTTTCATAAAGAGCTTGTGAGGCCTGCGCTGGCTGTTGGATCTCCCTAAAAGTGTTCATTTTTACGATCTCCTCTAATGCTCTTTCTTCAAGGAGGTGGGGTTTCACGTACTTGAATATCAAACGGCTCTAGGTCTATATCTGAAAGCAACAATTCAGTCTTAAACTGGATGGACGTCAATATAGTCATATTTAAAGAACACTTTTTACATATGTAATTCTACTGAACTGATATAAAATTATTTATAGGCTACTAATTCCATGTGGCACATTCCACATCAAAGAATTTATAGCGAATATTTTATTACAAATACAGAAATAAAATATTTATTATTAAATTCTGTTTAAGATATATTCACAAAAAAATTCCTAACTGGTATAAATACCTTTAATACTACAATAATTAGTATAATTACCTATGGCAACTTTAAATTTTTTATTAGCAGAAGTAAGAAAAATACTGGTATTTAACTTTGAGCCTTAAAGAACTTTTTACCTTAAAATAATGAGTGCTATTTGACTTTCAAATCACATTTATTATTTTAGCCCCATTAACGTTTAAATGTGACACGCAGTCCTCACTTTCGTTTTATGATGTCTCGCCACGTTTTTATTTTACGACATAAACCTGAACAATTCAACGGATTTGAGAAAAATAAATTGATGAGAGCGCAATATATTTAAAATTAAATCGGAATTTATAACTATATTTATTCATATATTTAAAAATACAGCCACGGTATATTAAGCTTGACACGTATTTGCGGAGCAACAAAGGTCTTATTGCCATAATTTCCATTTAAAACCTCTTTTCACACTTGACAGTCTGCATATTTCTTTCATTTTAGGCGGTTTATATATTGTCGTTTATCTTTGAACTCCTTGTGGTACTTTTTTAGGTATAAAATTTATCGTTTGAAATTTACATATAAAATAAACATGTAGAAGGTAGGTGTATTAAGAAATGCTTTTGTGACGCTGTGGTGGAGTGAGTGCATTATACTCAGTTTGTAATACCCCATTTTGGGGCTTTTTACAATAATAAAATGATAAATGTTTAACCCTTTGAGCTATAATATGGACCAGAGTTATGATCATAGTCTTAGGTCCATTAAGATTATAATCAATATACGTAGTGAAGTCCAGTGTCCACTATTGAAGACGTTAACGCCTAGTTTCTCAATAGCGAGTTAAAGCTCGAGTCAAATAACTCTTACTTGCAACTTAACTCTAGTTCGAGTTAATGTTACAACTGCTTTGGATTGCTAGTTTTCATATAAGTTAGTTAACACCAGGTGTGTGAATTATTTTAGTTAGTATGAGAAGCATGGAGTTAATTTGCAATTTCGGGATTTTGCATGACTATATTGAAACATATTCTTTATAGGATTTTGTAAACAGCAGAAAAAAATTACTATCTATGAGAACTAAAAGAAAAACTATGTGTAAAAATATTAATGAAATCTTTGCAATCTTTCGATAACCTGAATTCTGGCTATGCTAGCAAATTAAAATCCTAAAATAATTTTGTCGAATTTCTTATTTGAAACTTCTCATTCTAACACTAGCATCCACACAGTCCTCTTCGGCCATGCAGATTAAATCAGTATCTACATAACCCCCTACGATCATGAAGATTCAGTTAAAAATGAGAACAAAGGCCTAAAATGAATTTATTTACCTACCTTGTCTTAAAAAATGTTCAATCCAATGAATTACATTTTCATGAAATCTATCATCTGTTTCTTGGAAATGCTTAACCTTTGAAACGTTTTTCGCCCTTATTCTGGAGCTCATCAGAAAGACATAAAGCCATTCATAAAGATGTTTCAAGACGATTTCTATGAACATGTATGAAATAATGATATTTTGACATTGACTGATAAAAACAACGAATCTTCACCAATCTATTAGCTAACCAGTATTTTAGGCATTTGTTCTCATTTTTAACTGAATCTTCGTGACCGTAGGGTTTATGTAGATACTGGTTTAATCTGCATGGCCGTAGGGGACTGTGTGGATGCTAGTGTTAGAATGAGAAGTTTCAGATAAGAAATTAGACAAATTCATTTTAGGATTTTGATGTGCCAGCATAACCAGAATTCAGGTTCCCGAAAGAATGCAAAGATTTCATTAATATTTTTACACAGGTTTTCTTTTAGTTTTCATAGATAGTTATTTTTTTCTGCTGTTTATAAAATCCTATAAAGAATATGTTTCAATACAATTATAAGCAAACAAATAATAATTCACATTTAAATTTACATGACAAATCTCAGCGTCTTGTAATTATTTAAGATATAAATTAACATAACTTTTGAAAATACTTGTGACTGGTGTCGGAAACATTTATATAAAATGAGCACGCTCTCAATAAATTTGTATATTTTTTTACGCCAATATTCTTCACTAAAGATGACGGTCTCGGATGATTAGGGATCGAGCTTGAGCTCTTTGCCCCAATCATCGCTGTAGACCTGGACCGACCTCGTAAAGGGTGGGCCTGCTTTTTCGTCTACCCCACCCGCAAATGCGGACGGTGTAGGCGGTGTTAGCAGGCCTCCCTGGTCCTGACAGCTGGGTCGTTCCTTACCAGGAGCGTATTCGTCTGTAGTGAGAGGGAACGGCTGTTGCCAAGCCCTCTCGGAGTTTGGAGGATTTTAGCGTCAAAGACCGGCACCTGCTAGGGTAAGGGTACCTACCGTGCTGGTTGTTTGCTTGATACCCCCATGATGTAGGTTTCTAACATTTAATATGAATAAGACAAATTATTCCAATTTTACTAATAATGAGGAACAGCTACTAGTAGCTTCAGTAAAAGAAACAGAAATATTTATATTATTAAAAAAATTTCGGGGGGGCTACAGATCTTTTAGTTATTCATTCATTAGCAGCAATTAATTTTATTCAACTTTATTATTGTATAATATTTATTAATTTGATTTATAATTCACAATTAATTACACAGGTCAACATTTAGTTTGAAAAAATACACCGGACTCTACCTAGGTACCCAGGGTTTTTGGGGTCGATGATTTCAATGCCGAGGTCGGTAAAGCTCTATCACGTCAGGTTTAAGGTCATTTGAAGGTCAAACTAAGAAAATGTAGTTGAAAAATCTGAAAAACCTCACACATAGGTTTTTGGGGTCGCTGATCCCTTACCGAAGTCGGTTAAGCTCGACATCGGGTTCAAGGTCATTTGAAGGTCAAACTAAAAAGAGATGGTTGAACAATCTGAAAAAATTCACTCATTGGTTTTTGGGGTCGCTGAATTCGAATCCGGTGTTCGCTTACCGTTAATAGCCACCCAGAGGTCGTTTCAAGGTCATTTTAAGGTCATTTCAAGGATTTTGGGGTGCTGAGTCTGAATATTGTATTCGCTTACCCTTAAAAGTCATCCAGGGGTCGTTACAAGGTCATTCTGAGGTCATTTCAAGGTGTTTGGGGTGGAGTCCCAATCCGGTGTTCGCTTACCCTTAAAAAGTATCCAGAGGTCATTTCAAGGACATTATAAGGTCATTTCAAGCTGGCACTTATCCGCCAGCTTTAGCTGCACATGAAGATTCGGCTATCTCAGTGCAAATATATTTAACCCAATGAATCACCTACTTATTTTTTTCTGTGAAAGTTGACGAGCTTATATTTCCCCCAAAAATCATGTGGAAGCAGAGGCTGGCCTTTAGGTATAGTTGCAGATGCAAAGCTAATATGGAAGTAGAGACTACCTTGAGTATTCGATAGATGCGTATGCCCACCGCAAGTAAGGTTGGCATTGGCTTCACTCACTTGGAGCTCAATCATGTCAGGATCAAAGTAATTTTACGGTTTTCTAAGTCGGAGTTTTTAAATGTAAGTACTTTTAACATAAAGTTTTGGAAATTTCATCACATGTCAACAGCAAATTACGTGTGGTTGCACCCAGGGCACCTCCACGGGGGTACATTCCGCAGGATTTATGCGGTGAATATAAAGTCGCCAACTTTTACTGAAAAAAATAAATGGGTGATTCATTGAGTTATATGTATTTACACTGAGATAGCCGAAGAATCATCACATGCAGCTAAAGCTGGCGGACGAACACCGGCCTGAAATGACCTCAGCGAACACCAGATTTAGACTCAGCAACCCCAAGAACTTATATGTGAATTTTCTCAGATTTCTTTAACCACCTTTTCTTAGTTTGACCCTCAATGACCTTGAACCTGACGTGACAGAGTTTAGCCGACGGCATCGGCATCGGACTCAGCGATCCCAAAAATCTATGTGTACATTTTTTTCAGTTTTTTTAACCGCCTTTTCTTAGTTTGACCTTCGAATGACCTTGAATCTGACATGGTAGAGATTAACCGACCTCGGCATTGGACTTAGAGGCCCCAAAAACCTATGTGTGAATTTTTTCAGATTTTTCAACCACCTTTTCTTAGTTTGTCCTTCAAATGACATTGAACCTGATGTGATAGAGCTTAACCGACCTCGACGTCGGAATCAGTGACCCCAAAATCCCCTAGATACCTGGGTAGAGTCCGGTGTATTTTTTCAAACTAAATGTTGACCTGTGTTATTATCAAAATTGAAGTTTTTCAAACAATATGACTCGATAAAAATAATTTGTTACAAATAATAATAATTTGACAGTGTTCACCAGGGTAGCGTGATTTAAGATTAAAATTTCTTAGCGCCTAGACATGAGGCAAGTCGATTTTTGCTTATTTTCAAACAGAGCTCGACAAATTACTTTGATAAAGTAATTAATTACAAATTACTTATGTTAGAAAGCAATATGATTACCATGTAAATAAATTACTATTGAAAACATGTAACTAAATTACTCTACAACTTCCAAATTTGATAAAATGGAAATGGGAGATATTTAGTAAATCATAAGATCATTTGCTAGTGTACAAATAATTATAAACATATACAAATACTGAATAATACAAAAGAAAGATTAATGTAATTTTTTTATTAATCAATAATCACAAAGGCATGAAAAGCTATAGCCAAACCAATGTATATAATTAACAAACTATGAAATATGAATAATATTTTATGTTTATTTTTCTTTTTAATAGAACTAATTTTTCAAACAACTTTTCTGACAGAGCGTGGCGTCCAGGCGAGTTTATATAAATGGCGAAAGAAAATAGCCTTTCAACAGGGGCAGGGGACGGTAACTGCTGTTGTATCTTATGTATAATATTTTAATAAGTGGGTAATCTTCCAAAATTTCAATATTACCTAAAGGATCTTCTAAATATTTTAGTAATTCTAATTCTATTTATTGTTAATTAATCCTTGGGTGTTTTTAATTTCGAGAACTGGAAGCTGCGGATATAATGGATCTTCTTTGAAATAAAAAAAATTGTTGTGTCGTTTCATTTTCCAAATTTGGCTGTGGTTGTCTCCTGCTTAATATGACTGGAGAAAACAAACTTGCTGTTTTATCCAATATCCGCTGTATTATCCTTTTCATGTCAGCTGAATTGTCTGTTTCTTTAAGTACGTTCGGTCACTGTAATTTTAAGCTAGGTATAGTCACATCAGCAATAATATCCTCATTTGAATTATCATTGATGGTAAATAAATATTAAAACCGTCTTTGTAGTGGTTGTCTAAATTTATCGAGAATTATTTTGCCGTTTTTAATTTCAAGGTCTAAAGTATCATTATTACCACTCTAGCTTAGTTTTTCTAACTTAACTTTTAAGGATAAAATACTAGGTAATAAATAACTAAAGAAAATATTGATTTCTCCTTGTAAAAAGTTCAAAGTACTTGCATAGGATCCACAGAAAAATGATAACAAAGGTCTAAAATGAGTTTATTTACTTAACTTGTCTTTTTCATTCTAACTTTTGTTCTCATTTTTAACTGAATCTTCATAACGTAGGGGGTTATGTAGATGCTAGTTTAATTTGCATGGCCATAAAGGACTGTGTACTTAAGCAAACAAATAATGATTCACTTTTAAACAGGCTTAGAATGTCACGAAACATGGAAATTTTAAATTTAAGCGAATTTTTTTCCACTGTCTATTCAATTTAGACGATCCAACCTATTCTCCGTCAAGTAGTTTTTTAGTTAATGCACTAACAGGCCGACAGATAGACAGACCGATAGACAGACTGACTGAATTGAAAAATCTATATTATCGTAATCAACATAATCTGAAACGTGAAAATCCGAAAAAATCTCGGAAGGCGATTTTTCCTGGAATACAATACTTCCCTTCATTATGCGAAGGAAGTAAAACATTATAGATCAGAACCAAGCTAGTTTTGCAAAATAGGTGATCCGCCATAATGGATTTAGTATGACGTCATTCACATTATCTTTTTCTGCTTGTTAAGCCCTTTCATTTGATACCCATATCGAGGGGGTTGTAAAGAAAATGATTATCGGCCATATTGAGGCGGTGGCCATTTTGAATATTTTATAATATTGAGTAAACTATATTGTATTGTCATAAGAGCTACACACAATTGCCAAGATTCATGATGATACAACAATTAGAAGTGGATGAAAATTAAGTACGTTGAAAGATTCCGTGACATTGATAGATACAGGTGAAGCTAATAAAGCGTGTTAAAAATAAAAAATGCGAAATCTGCAAAAATAAAAAGGAGATTTAGAAGAATATTTGGGAGGCTCTGTATATTAAGCAGACCTTAATTGTTTTGACCTGAGAAATATTTTTGTATTCATAAATAAGTTTAATATATGGACAACGTAATACTTTCCAGTTCAAACTTTCCTGTTGTGACATATTCATGTATAAGTAAAAATTTCAAAAAAAATAAAAACTTGTCTCTTCCTTCTGCCATCGCCGTTTTGTTGATCGCTAGTTTATGTTTCATAGAAAAATCTTTTGTGCTGTGTTTTAAATACTCAACTCTAGAAATGTGTTTGTTATATTCTATATCCATAGATACTTACGACTTGCACAGAACTGTTGACATAGTTAACAGTTTCATTTTATACAATGTTAAGTCCGCTAATTTATCCTCTTAACAACCGGGTTGCACAAGCATCTGCGGAATAATTCGACAAGCATTTATACTCATGGAGCAATATTTTTGCTTATTCTTTAATTTTCGTTTTTTCTTTTTGTTGCTTACCACCCTCTATATTTTTGCCGAGTCCCAGTTTATTGTATGTCCGTTCTTCCAAGCCTGTTCACAACTCTTTCGATTTCTGAATACCATTTTCTTGCGTTCACCCATTCTTACACTGACAGGTCTCATTCGCGCAATGTTTGTTACAGTTTCACGAAATACTGTAACGTTCTTTAGGTTCCTGTTCTGTTCTGTTATTGTTATTTTAAATAATTATGAATATCTTATCACTTAAGGATATTGATTGATTTTAAGATCCTCTTTGATAAAATTAACTAATATGTTATTATTAATTAAATATTTTATAACAAGCCCTTCTTTATATGAGCTTTGTAATATTTTATTTCTTGCATATTTTTGCTTATTCTGTGTAATAATTATTTCCTCAATTGATTCAATTGTTTATCTGGTAAATAATTAATTGACATTTCAGTGTAATTTCATATAAACGGCAAACTTTTATTTTGTTCTATTTAAAGCGTAAAAGGACCAAACACAACATTCCATTCCAGGTGTAATATTTAGTAGCAGGTAGTGTATGAAACCGTGAATTATAATTAATTTGGCTTAAACATAGGTCTCTATTTGGGTTAACGAAAAGCAATGTCCTGTTTTATGCGCCTCGTGGGTATACATCAGGCAGGCGAAATTTATATTTTCCCAATAAACAGTGAAAACCCAATTTTACCACAAAGTATTATACACCTGTAATAAACTATTAGTTCCCAATTACAACTTTTCTTAAGGTGGCCATTCCGTAGACAGAGACATCCGATAGGGAAATATTTATTATTTTAGGCTACAACTTTTTTTTCTTATTTAAAAAAACTATAATTGTACCTAAGTAGAACCATAACAGGACTATTATTATAAATTTTCACTCAATAATTTCAGTGGTTTGTAGAATAGCTAGATTTAAAACTACGAACTTGGAAGATTAATATAATTACTTCCACATCCATGTAGTGGATTGAAAGAATAGGAATCGTAAAAAAAATTTAAAAATTTATTTTCTTGAAATAGGTTTAGAATGTCGTGAAATGTAGAGATTTTAAATTTGAGCGAAAAAAATTTTCTGTCTGTCTGTCGGTCTGTCTGTAATTTTATTTGTCGGCACGTTTTCTCCGGAACGACTTAAGATATTGACTTGAAATTCTGTAAACGTATATATTATAACGAGATCTGGAACTGGATGGTTTTTGAAGATATCCGGTGAAGGGTTGGGGGGTAAATAGGGGGAAATATGTAAAGTAAGCTGGTAAGAGTACAGAAACTTGAAATTTGATGTAGGTACTAGAAGCTAAGGCCTCAAATTGTTTTACAATATTTTTCATCCCCCCCAACATCCCCCACTTCATTATTAGAGGGGTTGATAAAATAAAATTGAGATATTCGCTTGAAATTTGGTACACGCATATATTATAAAGACATCAGGGACTAGATTGTATTTTGGAATTATTCTGATGAAGGGCTGGGGTTAAATAGAGGTAAATAGGGGAAAATAAGTAACGCAAGCTGGTAAGAGTACAGAAATTTGAAATTCGATGTATGTACTAGAAGCCGAGGCCTCATATTATTTTGCAATATTTTTCAACCCCCTCACCACGCCTACACTATTATTGAAGGGGTTGGTAAAATAAAATTGAGATATTCACTTGAAATTTGGTACACGTATAACGACATCTGGAACTAGATTATATTTTGAGATGATTCCGTTGAAGGGTTGAGGGTTAAATAGAGGTAAATAGGGGAAAATAAGTAAAGAAAGTTGGTAAGAATACAGTAACTTGAAATTCGGTGTATGTACTAGAAGCCAAAGCCTCAGATTTTTTATAACATTTTTCAAAACCCCCACCACCCGTACTCCATTATTAAAGTGGTTGATAGAATAAAATTGAGATATTCATTTGAAAGGTACACGTACATATCATAACGACATCTGGAACTGGATTATATTTTGAGATGACTCCGTCGAAGGGTTGGGGGTTATTTGGGGTAAATAGGGGAATATAAGTAAAGCAAGTTGGTAAGAGTACAGAAACTTGAAATTCGGTGTATGTACTGGAATCCAAAGCCTCAGATTTTTTTATAATATTTTTCAACTCCCCACCACTCCTACTCCATTATTAAAGGTAAAATAAAATTGAGATATTCACTTGAAATTTGGTACACGTATGTATTATAACGACATCTGGAACTGGATTATATTTTGAGATGATTCCGTTGAAGGGTTGGGGATTAAATAGGGGTAAATATGGGAAAATAAGTAAAGAAAGTTGGTAAGAGTACAGCAACTTGAAATTCGGTGTACGTACTAGAAGCCAAAGACTCAGATTTTTTATAATATTTTTCAACTCCGCACCACCCGTACTCCATTATTAAAGGGGTTGATAGAACAAAATTAAGATATTCATTTGAAATTTGGTACACGTACATATCATAACGACATCTGGAACTGGATTATATTTTGAGATGACTCCGTTGAAGGGTTGGGGGTTATTTGGGGTAAATAGGGGAATATAAGTAAAGCAAGTTCGTAAGAGTACAGAAACTTGAAATTCGGTGTATGTACTGGAAGCCAAAGCTTCAGATTTTTTTATAATATTTTTCAACTCCCCACCACCCCTACTCCATTATTAAAGGTAAAATAAAATTGAGATATTCACTTGGAATTTGGTACACGTATGTATTATAACGACATCTGGAACTGGATTATATTTTGAGATGATTCCGTTGAAGGGTTGGGGGTTCAATAGGGGTAAATATGTGAAAATAAGTAAAGAAAGTTGGTAAGAGTACAGTAACTTGAAATTCGGTGTATGTACTAGAAGCTAAAGACTCAGATTTTTTACAATATTTTTCAACCCCCCACCACCCGTACTCCATTATTAAAGGGGTTGATAGGATAAAATTGAGATATTCATTTGAAATTTAGTACACGTATGTATTATAACGACATCTGGAACTGGATTATATTTTGAGATGATTCCGTTGAAGGGTTGGGGGTTATTTCAGGGCAAATAGGTGAATATAAGTAAAGCAAGTTGGTAAGTGTACAGAAAGTTGAAGTTCGGTCTATGTACTAGATGCTATAGCCTTAGATCTTTTTATAATATTTTTCAACCCCTCAGTACCCCTACTCTATTATTAAAGGGGTTGATAAAATAAATTTGAGATATTCATTTGAAATTTGGTACACGTATATATCATAACGACATCTGGATTATATTTTGAGATGATTCCATTGTAGGGTTGGGGGTTATTTGTGGTAAATAGGGGAATATAAGTAAAGCAACTTGGTAAGAGTACAGAAACTTGAAATTCGGTGTATGTGCTGGAAGCCAAAGTCTCAGATTTTTTTATAATATTTTTCAACTCCCCACCACCCCTACTCCATTATTAAAGGGGTTGATAAAATAAAATTGAAATATTAACTTGAAATTTGGTACACGTATGTATTATAACATCTGGAACTAGTATTTTGAGATGAAGGGTTGAGGGTTAAATAGGGGAAAATAAGTAAAGCGGGCTGGTAAGAGTACAGAAACTTGAAATTCGGTGTATGTACTAGAAGCCAAGAACCCAGATTATTTATAATATTTTTCAACCCCCCACCACCCCTACTCCATCATTAATGGGATTAATAAAATAATATTGAGATATTCACGTATGTATTATAGCGATATTTGGAACTAGATTATATTTTGAGACGTTTCCGTCGAAGGGTTGGGGTTAATTAGGGGTAAATAGAGGAATATAAGTAAAGCAGGTTGGTAAGAGTACAGAAACTTGAAATTCGGTGCATGTCCTAGAAGCCAAGGCCTCAGATTCTTTAATAATAATTTTCAACCCCCTACCACCTTTACTCCATAAATAAAGGGGCTGATAAAATAAAATTGAGATTCTCACGTAAAACTTGATAGACGTATGTATTATAGCGACATCTGGAACTAGATTAAATTTTGAGATGATTCCGTTGAAGGGTTGGGGGTTAAATATGAGTAAAAATGGGAAAATAAGTAAATCAGGCTGGTAAGAGTACGGCAATTTGGGATTTGGTGTGTAGAAACCAGGTATTAGAAACCAAGGCTTCAGATTTCTTTCTAATATTTTTCAAACCCCACCACCTCCTCTCCATTATTAATGGGATTGATTACATAAAATTGAGATATTCACTTGAAAGTTAGTACACGTATGTATTATAATGACATCTGATTGAGATGATTCCATCGAAGGGGTGGGAGCTGGTAGGTTGTGAATAGGGGCAATAAGTAGGGTAAACCAGAAACTTAATTTTTAACGTATATGGTAAACCAACGCCTCAAACTTTTCTATGACATCTGCCCCCAATATTATTAAACTAGAGTGCTAATCTAATCAAGATGTTTCCTTTCAAGAAACTTGGACTAATAATCTGAACGTGGCAGTAGTGATTCCTTAGGCAGCGGATTTTTATATTTAAATCTAGCTATTTTGCAAACCACTGAATAGTCTTGTTATGGTTCTACCTAGGTACTCTTAGTTTTTTAAAATATAGCTAACTTCCCCTTGCCGTACTATGTATCTAATGGTATCACGCTATAAGTCGCGGTTGTCTGTTAAGGGCACGGCGAGGTAAACAGTCCCAGAAAAGCTCCTTTCCAACAGTGTCAACTGTTTCCATCTATTTTTCGTGGCAGTATAAAACAATAAACTGAACATTTAAGATAAATGAACGTTGCATAGGGTAGATTAAATGTCGGCTTACTTCTGCAACATTTTTATTTATAATCTTTTGATTTCTTCGGAGTCAATATGATTTAAAATTAAGATATTTGTTGTAATGAGGTAGAAGATATTGAATTAGAACGAAACTACAATAAATTTGTATTATGGCATGGACTTTCAGACTAGACTCACAATGAACGTAGAAAACTGTGTCAAGATGTAGTGATTCTTAATGGTATCGCCATTTTCAAAAAATGGCGCAGGACAGATTCATTCAAATATCTTGGAATATGTGACTCGGACATCTGTATTTATCTGACTATTTGCGTTTGTTCAAAAGTCCCTGACAGCCACAGCTTTGGATTTGTAAGTTGTCTAAAATGTGTGGTATGTTTATACGCTATATTTATTTTACTCTAGATTGGTACGTGTTGGTCTTTAATAAATACTGGTTGACGATTCAATCTAACTTACTTTTATATCAACTTGCACCTCTAAAGAATGTGTCTCCTGATATGATTTAAAATTAACATATTTGTCTTAGTATTGACCACACTGCGGGTTCACTTCTTCGATACCGCTTACGCTCTTGTTTGATCCACGGAGCATCACTGAGAATCACCTCAGCCTCTAAAATATCGTGCGAAAATTACTCGACGTGACTTTCTTGACGTTCTCTCCGAAGAGCGTATTGTATTGATAGTGGTTATTATAGTCTCCGTTAAAAGATCGAAAAACGCATTTTGGAGTCTTTTTGGTTTACACACTTTCAATTTCATAGCAAATTTATGTACGTTATAAACCTTAAGGTGGCCATTCCCTAGAAAGAGACATCCGATAGGGAAATATGTATTATTCTTGACCATTTTTTTCTTAGTTCGTATATTTTAAAAAACTATAAGAGTACCTAAGTAGAACCGTGACAAGACTATTGCCATGAATTTACACTCAATAATTTCAGTAATTTGCAAAATAGCTAGAGTTAAATTTAAAAATTTTGTAGTTTTAAATCTAGCTATTTTGCAAACCACTGAAATTATTGAGTGAAAATTCATAGTAATAGTCCTGTTATGGTTCTACTTAGTTAGGTGTTCTTATAGTTTTTAATAATATATGTACTAAGAAAAAAATGTTATGGGCAAGAATTCATAGATTTCGTAATCCTTGCAATCATCGGGACATTGGAAATGATAACACCATACATAAAACATAAAGTTTTTCAACTTTTTCAACTATTTCTGGACTCGGCTTCGCCTCGCCCGGAAATAGTAGGATCCACTACACCGCGGTATTTCCACCTTAAATGAAAACTGGTAACTTGACCCCCTGTGATATATGCAACCCATATTACATTTGCGTATATCAGCCGTTGCATATGATTGTCTCAGTCGACCGCGGCACATTACTTTGAAATAAAGATATATTATTATTGTCACTCAATTTGTACAATAGACAACCTATATCAGTTAGTTGCCATTCTAACACATCATTTATTTGCAAGCAGGCACCTATTTGTAGCGAGCTGTACACTTTTGTGTTCTACCGTCAGCATCGCTGTACAACTTTTAGGTAATCTCCCGACACGGCAGGTAATGTAATTGGCAAGCGCAGCAGTCTAATCGACAGTAGCGCGGCCTTTTCGGCAGCCGTGTACAAATTTTTGCTTGAATAATATTAAGTCATACATTTTCAGTCTGTGAAGTCAGACGCGGATGTTATGTACTAAATTACAGTCAAGGCAGGTCAAATTTTAATTCGCTACTTATTGATTAATCAGTAAACATTAAATTCAATCGCAAATTAAATCATCTGCCAAGGATATCTTCGAACAAAAATAATTTAGTGTCATTGTAAATGTTGGCCAGTTTATTAGCATTTTCTAGCTCGAGCAGTGTATATGTAGATGAGCGTATAAATATCGGATGCGCAGTGGATTCATAAAAAATAAAATCGATTACAACAAATCTCAAGAGTAAGTGATCCTACTGGTCTTCTCTCTACTGTGCCGCGACACCGCTGTCTTTTTACCTTGAACAAAAACTGGTAACTCTACCCCATATACGAGAACATAAACATTTCCAATGTTAAAATAATAAATACTTCCCTATCGAATGTCTCTTTCTAGGAAATGGCCACCTTAATTCATATTACCTTGAGTTAATTGAAGTACCCACTACAAAATGTTTGTTGGGGATGGGTCACTCCTAAAATTTAACAGAATTCCTCTATTCTTCAAAATAACACATTTGAGAAAATCTCAAATAATGCTCATAATTTCAATAAGATTTCAATAGCTTTTCTATTAAATTTCTCAAGATAATACTGTCAACCAAACGAAATCTGTTCAAATCACATTTACTACTCGACGGAGCACTTGCCCACCGGTAACAATGAACAACGTACCTATACCAGTTAAAACAGAAACTAAATACCTCGGACTACACCTCGATCAACGACTCACCTGGAATCCTCACATACAAGCAAAACGCAGACAACTAGATGCCAAATTCCGTCAAATGTACTGGCTCATGGGCCGCAAATCAAAACTGTCTTTATCCAACAAAGTTCTTCTATACAAAACAATGCTAAAACCTATATGGTCTTATGGAATTCAGCTATGGGGTTGTGCAAAACCCACCAGGACAAAAATCATACAAAGATTTCAGTCTAAAATACTTCGAACGATAGTTGACGCCCCCTGGTACGTCAGTAACCAGACACTCCATAATGATCTAAATATTCCATACATCACGGATGAAATCCAGCGATTCGCCACTACTTACAGCCAACGAATAACAAACCACGAAAACCAGCTAGTTGAACAACTGTACGCTAATGGTCCCAATGCGAGAAGACTGCAAAAAACCTGGCCTCTAGATTTACTTCAACAATGAAAACTTAGTCGATAAGGAGAAATATCAATGGATGTTCTCCTAACAAGCGAAACTCTCTTCAACACATTTACTTAATACTCTGTATAGATGTAGATTGTAAATAAACATATTACAAAAAAAAAAAAAGATAATACTGTAAATACTGATGATTTCAAATTATTTAACCCTTCAATGCGCGATTTCTTCTATAACCATGAAAAATATATTAATAGGTATGTTAGAGTCCATATTAAGAGGGAAAAATAATGAGAAATTTATTACTGTCATGTTTTTATATTATTGTTGTAAAAAATAAGTTATATCATATTTGCTACATAGCGGATAACTGATAAGAAATGTCGCAGAAAATTAACATGTGTGAAATTTGTAAAAACAGTTGTACTTATTGAGGAACAAATGAATTCCACATTTGGTACAGTTTGTGTAAGATAATGAAGAACATTTGGGAAGTTTGTATCTTTGCCTCTCTTGGGTATGCATTGGCCAATGTGACTGGCCATCTAGCCTTACATCTTTTGGTGGAACATATGCTGTTGTTGCGGACCTCTTTTTTTGTCGATAATTTCTTTCCCAAGATCCGATGGTCTACCCCGTTTCGCTGAACGCTGACTTCCTATATGATTCAGACAGTACGCCACTTCAGCTCTGAACTCTGCAAGTTTAATAAGTTTTTCTTCTTCTATTTGAGTACTAGCGCGGCGATAAGGAAGCCAAGCATTGACAAGTGTCAGGTAAAGAAGGTGATATACCATTTCTTTGACCTTATCTTAATTCTATACGGTCCTATGAGACTATCCATAAGGTCTACTCCCCCCATTTGCTTATTGTACTCAAGAACCAAATTTGGACAATCAATTTATTCTCTTTTTAGCTTTTCTGTCATACCTTTCAATTTTTTCCTTTGGAAGTTCTCCACTGTACGTCGATAATAAACAGACAGTCTTATTATCTTTCCAGGCAACTGATGATATCTCTACACCCTCAAAGTCAAAGACAAATTCAACTGAAGGACCATGATTCATTTTCTTCATATTCTATTCTGATGGCAGCTTACAGTTTGGTAAACGCTTACGTCTCACTGTGCCTAAAGAATAATTACCTCTGTTACCAGGTAATGTAATACAGGCAAAGACGTATAATACTTGTCAAAATACACGACAAAAATGTTCCCATTCGGAACAATTCGTGTCAACCTAACAACCACATTAGCACTAGCTCCAAGATCAGGTTCATCAGGAAAATGTTTCGATATATCATTCTCTCTGCCAGTATAAATTTCAAATTTGTATGAGTATCCACTAACACCACATATTATATAAAAATGTAACCCCACTTGTGGGGTTTAGCTGGCATGTACTGTTTCATGTGATATCCTGATTTCGAACCACATATCTGTTCATCAAGGGAAAGATTTCCTTCCTGTGGAATACTTTGAAATTTTGAATTTAGATGATCAATTATTATTGATCTTAATTTATGTAAATGGTCATAGGCTGAGTCATTCGTTTCTAAGTTCGAGTTGTCATTAAAATGTATGCATTTCCTTACAAATTCAAATCTTTTCAACTCATTATATTTTTTATTTGTCTATATCCCAGGGAATTACTCCAATAGATGTGACAGTTAGGCATGTGCACTATGGACATATAAACACCAACGGCAAGATATTGCTTTATATCCACACTGGTAAACCTGGCAGGTTTGTTTGGATCTCTCCGTGGTGCATTGATATTAGATTCAGAAGCAAATTTATCTATGTGATCATCCTCGAGGAAATATTTAAAAGAGGCATATGGCGTCGACAATTCTCAAAATTTCAGGTGGCAGCATACTATTTCCCGTAAACGTTTTGGTAGTATCGTCGATTTTCAGATTTTTTTCTTCCAGGTAACATTTTCTCCTCGCTTAGTAAGCGGCTCGGTAACAAGTTCAGGTTCACCTGATGGTATATTTTGGGAACTGGCTGCCGTCTTATCTTGAACATCGTTGATATTTGTGGACGATGCACGTTGCGGATTTATTTCTTCGTCTTCATCTTCCATACCGACAACTATTCCATCTTAGAATTCTACAGACAGGGCATCTATGTCTGGGTCGATGAGTGTCTTAACAAACGTTTCATCTTCATTTTTATCTTCAGACTCGCTTAGGTCAAAATCATCATCACTGTTCCAGAAATTAGCAGCAATCTCCTCTAATTTACGTTCATTCAATAGCCTTGTCTTATCCATTTTTGCAACCGCAAAATGCTATGTATCAGATTTGAAACAACAATATTTACGGCGTAATTTTCGAAAAAGAAACATATTTGTATATCCGATAAAGTTATACATAGAAATATCTTACCTTATATTTTGCATTGATACATCCTCAGTACTATAAACTAACAATAACTGATAATAATCAACCCAATTTAAGGGAACAAACAACCACGTGTTTTGTGCGTATGGAATATATCAACAACTGAAACGAAATCCCGAGGCGAAGGAAAAGCCTGCTCGATTTTACTCCTTAATGTGATATACTTTAGGGCGTATCAAAAATGAGACAACGCACAGTACGGTATCTCGGTTGAAATAACAGTTTATAACTTCTGTTTTAAAATGGTTGTATCAGATATGCAACATTGCGCACTGTAGGGTTAATGTTCTTTTACATTTTATTACAAAAACAAAACTTTGACATCATTTTTATGAACAATGATATTTCCATTAAATTAGTAATTTTTAGTATGTGCAATGGCTATCGTGAATGTAATGGGTTTAATAAAATCTGTATTTGATCTATCTCTAGTGAGATCTTGTTGGATTATTTATTTTACTAATTCATATCTGGGTATACATATAGTTTATATTATAGTTCTGTGACTGTTTATCTTCTGAAGCACGCAAATATTCGATTTGTTTTATTATTTTTATGTCGGCTCATTAGGAAAAACAAATATGCACTGTTTTCTTTCATTTACAGTCTTCGTATTCTTGCTTTGAATATCTCACTGTTGATTACAAAATCTACGTTCGTAATTTGTTAATTCCAGTTACTTGCATTTATGCATGTTACATTTGCAACTTATTATCAGAGATCGGGAATTTTATCATGGTAATACTGGTTCGACATGCTTGCGTTTTATTATTCTAAAATATTTGTTATTTATTTGTATTAATATTATTGCCCACATTACAAAGTACATAATATGCCTTATACAATTTTCAAATGGTGAATATGCGGATATAATCTATGTGTATGGATTTTGTGATGGCAATGGACGGGCTGCTGTGAGAGAATATCAAAGAAGGTTTCTTGGACGCCGAATTCCTGATCATAAATCTTTTGCTAGAGTTAGCAATTATTCTAAAAATCATGGTCGGTATCCAACGGCCATCGTAAATGAGCATCAAGTAAGGCAACCTTTAGCTGTAGAAGAGAATATACTAAATATTGTTGCAAATAATCCAAAAATTAGCACAAGAAGGGTGGGTCATGCTTTAAGTGTTCCACGTGTCAGTGATTGGAGAACACTAAAAAAAAATCTCTATTCATTTCACGTTCAACGTTCAGAGGTTAGAGGAATCAGATGACGTTCATTGGTAAAATTTTAATAACTGTATTATTCGGAATCGAAGAATTCTTAACAGATGTTTGTTTACAGATGAGACACAATTTACAAGAGATGGTGTTTATAATTTAAGAAATTCACATGTTTGGACCAAAGAGAATCCACATGCTATAAGACAGAATAAATCGCAACATCGATTTACTGTTAATATTTGGTGTGGTGTTTTCAACAATCATTTGATTGGGCCACATATCCTCCCTGATAGATTATCAAGTGAACTGTATTTAGACTTTTTGCAAAATTTTTTACCTGTGTTATTGGAAAATTAAAATATTGCGGGAATATAACTGTAACCAGCATGATGGCGCTCCACCCCATTTTAGGAATATTGTGAGAAATTTCCTAAATGACAATTTTCCAAATATGTGGATAGATCGAAATGGACCTCATCATTGGCTTTCAAGATCACCGGATTTCAATCCTGTTGATTATTATATTTGGGCACTTTTAAAAGCAAAGGTATATGACATAGCCATTAATAGTAGAGGGGAACTTTTGGAACGCGTTAATAATGCTTGCGTAGAAGTTAGAAATAATCCAGATATGATTAGACGTGAAATTAGAAATATTACTACTAGTGCAAGGAAATGTATTCAACGAAATTGAGGCCACTTTGAACAGTTATTGTGGTTATGTGTTTATTACCATAACGTATTTATTGTTATTGTACATATATGCATTAAAAATAATATTATTTTTAAATGTATACTCACAAAATTAATTAGCATTTTGTTTTATGTGCGCAAATCTACATTGTTTTCAAAATTATTTTACAATAGTTCATTTACCTAGTCTAGATGTGAAAGAATTGTCACTACTGCAAGTTAAATTTTTTTGTTAATTAACCCTGAAATAAATATTAAATTTCCAACTGTCTGAGAGAAATGAGTTAAGTGTCGTCGTGAATAGACGTATTTTCAGGATACTCTCTAAAAAGCAGCAGAGAAGCGGTAAAAAACCAGTTAAATTCGAAAAAATTTCAGCCACCGGTAGATTAAGAAATTCTGCGTGAAATGAAGTGCCTCAAAAGAAAAACAGAGTTCATATGGAACTAAAAATTACAAGATTTTCTAATAATATTAAATCTAATAAAGCAAACAAGCTCAAGTGAAGTGTAGTGTCCCTACGTACACTTTAGACGACTGAACAAGATACTTTTAAAGTGGTTCATGGGCAATAAATAATAGCACAGTCACCGTCAAAATAAGACACATATGTTTACAAAGCAATATAGCTGTGTTGTGACCTAAAGTAATTGTATACAGTGGAAAGTTTTTAAATAGACAAAGTCAACTGAACCCAAGAAAGAAAAGGAAAGGAAATAAAATAAAACAGCAATCACAAGACGCTGCAGAAAGACAGATAAGCTATAAATTAATTTATTTTATTTTATCTGATTTAATTGAATTATTCTATTCTATCTTTCTATCTGATCTTTATCATCTTAATTTTTGTCAGCTCGATTTATTGATTCAAAACATAATATTTTATTATTAATTTGGAAGGCAGAAATTGAAACCGATAGTGTTAAAGAAACGACATACAGGGTGAGCAAACTATCCCTTCGGACCTCTTTTTTCTCATAACGCGCACAAAAATATTGTTACCGCGAGGTAGGGCCCTTCCCAGCAACTGCACTGTAAATGGATATTTACCATTGGAACGGTTAATAAATAAAAATAAAACAAAAAAAACAAAAAATGAAAGCCGCCAGATCCACAAACAGAAGAAACAGAAAATTTAGAAGAAGAAAAATAAGGAGTGACGATAGATGGAAACTTAAAAGAAGCATGGAAACTGAAAATAGGCATCTCGCAAACACCTGCACACCCCGACCGATGATGACAGATGGAAAGTTAATAGAAGCATGGAAATTTAAAAGAAGTATCTCACAAACACCTGCACTTCACTTCCAGATTCCCACCACATGCGTCATGCGGCTCTCGCTGCTGACAATAAGTATGTCCAATGTCCAGCCTGACATATGCAGCCGCTCTCTTTGCTTCTTCGTGTCACTATATGTATGTCGTTTACTATAATATACTTTCGTTCTTGTAACCGGCATTCAAAAATAGTTCTGTATGTTAAATCAATGTTGAGTACGTCCCCATATATCTCCAGTTCTCTTCGAGTAAGTGTTTAACTGACTTTATTATCTTTGGATAATATGGAATCCGCGAAAAAAAATTTCGTGGTAATATATTGTTTCACACATGTATGCAAATCTTTATGTTCTGACACATAACCACCTAAAGCCAACCCTGGTTTTACCACATACCCAATAGGTAAGTCCCACCTCTGTATATAACGTTGTTACTGATGAGCTCCAGAACAAGGGCGAAAAACGTTTCAAAGGCTAAGCATTTCCAGGAAACAGAATGATAGATTTCATGAAAATGTAATCCATTAGAATGAAAAAATTTTTTAAGACAAGGTATATAATTAAATTCATTTTAGGTCTTTGTTCTCATTTTTAACTGAATCTTCATAATCGTAGGGGGTTATGTGGATACTAGTTTAATCTGCATGGCCGTAGGGGACCGTGTGGATGCTAGTGTTAGAATGAGAATTGTCAAATAAGAAATTAGACAAATTCATTTTAGGATTTTAATTTGCTAGCATAACCAGAATTCAGGTTATCGAAAGAATGCAAATATTTCATTAATATTTCTACACAAAGTTTTTCTTTTAGTTATAGATAGTTATTTTTTCTGCTGTTTGCAAAATCCTATAAAGAATGTTTCAATACAATTATAAGCAAACAAATAATAATTCATTTTTAAATAACATTGTTACATTTAAAAACTGGCGTCGCATAAGTTACGCAATAATCCCTAATATTTATAAACTTAAAAGTATTACATTTTTGCGATTAAATTATGGACCAAGGCTTAATTCATCTAACAGTAGACAAGGCCAGGGCTACTCGCTAACATAAACTAACACAACAATTATATAGAAAATGTAGCAAACTGACAAAGAATATAATGGTGTAGCTGATTTATTCTTAAGGTTTAACATGTACTTCAAGAGATACACGATTTGTCATTTAGTACTGTGTTATTTATTAGGACAGTATAGCTACAACTGCAGTTCAGTAAAAACTATGACAAGATATGTGTGCAACTGTGCAATATTTCTTTTCCCTAAAGTAACATTGGCTAAAAGTAAAAAATGTGTGTATTAAATTATACCATACCACCGGCACCGTCGATATAATTTATCTCGCTCTCTTTTAATTGACACAGAGATACAAACAAAGTTGATAGTTTATGGGATCGTCTAGTTTCTTGATAGCTAGGATACAAATTAAGTTGTGACAACAATTTTATTTATACCAGATTATTTTATAAAATTTATTTCTATTTAATAATATCATTTATTTGCCTCAAAAATAATCACCGAGTAATTACTTCCAAATTGGATTATGACTTTCAGTTGTCTGCACTTTAAAATACCTATTTGATTTATTTAAATAGGTATATTATAACCAGACAATCATTTTTATTAACCATCGCACAGTGGTCCAGAAGAAAGTTTTTTCGTTCAAAATTGTCTAGAGCCTCTTATTTTGCAACCGATTGGGATAATTTTTTTTTAATATTCGTGATTAAATTTCGAAGAAATCTGTCATGGCCGGTTTTTCAAATATGAAAACCTGAAGACGGTTGATGCGTCTAAATGGCCATGTATTATAAATATCTCGCAGATTTTCTTCTCTTTAACCAATTTACATATATATTGCTACTAGGGGGTTTTCAAGGTCGCTCATAACGAATCTGATATTCAAATTGTTGTGAACCGACCTGCAAGATGGCGGAATCAGCCGCCTTGCCTATTAAATGTTAAGAAATGATAAAGGAAAATATTTTCGTTGAAGTTAATACTGACAAGTTTAAAATATTACTGATTACTATTTTTGAATTTCAATTGTCTCAGTTTTAAGTTTCAGTGAGAAATTCAAGTTGGAGGATCCAAAATAGAAATCAAAAATTATTTAAATGAATTATTCTAATAGTTCATAACACCAGCAATGTCATAAGTGCCGACAGACTATATTTAAAATAAATTTTTAATTATTGTGAATATTGTTTTACAACTTTATATTAATTTATAGGAATGATGTAAATTACTTATTTATAACACGTTATTTATTTATAACACATAATGTTAGTTGAATGAATATCTCCATATGTGATTCAATAAAAGTAAATACATATCATTTAACCTATCTACGGCTATGCTACCGGCAATATTAGGAATGAACGAAATGCATGTAACGGACTTCTAATGGTGAGCCAGGTACACAATCGGCTTTCGTTTGAGGAAAGGGCATTACATATCTGATTAACTATATTCGCATACGGATATCGTTTGCAATATTGAAGTACGCAGTCTCGGGTGTTATTTTATCATGAACAGGGAGGAATAATTCTATTATCAATTTTTTCTGCCTGTTTGTAATAGAATAACACCTGAGACCGCGTACTTGAATATTGCAAACGATATCCGTATACGAATAAGGTTAACCAGATATGTTATGCGTTTACCTCAAACGAAAGTAGTCGATTGTTTACCTGGCTCGCCATTGCAAGTCCGTAGGTAGGTTAAATGATATTTATTTACTATTATTGAATCATTTATGGAGTTATTCATTCAACTAACATTATTACAAATAAATGACGTATTATAAATAAGTAATTTACATAATTCCTATCAATTAGTATAAAGCAGTAAAATAATATTTACAATAATTATAAACTTATTACACAAATTGTCGGTGGGCGTTTATGCCTTCGCTGGTGTTATGAACTATTAGAATAATGCATTTAAATAATGTTTTGATTTCCATTTTGGATCCTCCAACTTGAATTTCTTACTGGCACTTAAAACTGAGACAATTGGATTTTAAAAATAGTAATCAGTAAATTTTAAACTTGTCAGTATTAACTAACTACGAAAATATTTTTCATTATCATTTCTTAGCATTTAATAGCCGTTCTATTGATTCCGCCATCTTGCAAGTCGGTTCACGACAATTTAGATATAGAATTCGTCATCAGGGACCTCGAGAACCCCCCTAGTAGCAAGATTTATGTAAATTGGTTAAAGAAAAAAATAATTCTACAAGGTTTTTATAAAACAGGGCCATTTGGAGTCATTAACTGTCTTCAGGTTTTCATATTTCAAAAATTGGCCATGACAGATTTATTCGAAATTTAATCACGAATATTAAAAAAAAAAGTTATCCCATTCGGTTGCAAAATAGGAGCTCTAGACAATTTTGAACGAAAAAACTTTTTTCTGGACCACTGTACATGGTAAACTAAAAATGTGGAGAAATCGTTTCATAACACACTGCACTGAAATATCGAATAGAATAATAAAAAGTTGTCTGTGTGTATGTATTGTAGATCGTTTCTCCTAAAAATTTTAACCTAAAATTCGGCATCTAAGTAAAATAGTATAGTAGAGTACTCCCCATTGAAATTAGGCAATTTACTATCATACGGGGAAATTGCGAGAAGCTTGTAAGTTTATAATTTTATGTAAACTGTGATATAACATCAGAGAGAAACGTTACTAAACTTTTTGATTAAGCATCCAAAAATATGAATTTGAACTATATACCAAAAAACCACTGTCTAAGGCATCAATACACGCTTCTTTTAAGTTTCATCATCTCCTTGTTTATTTTTCTTCTGAATCTTCTGTTACTTCTGTTTCTGAATCTAGCAGTGTGGGCATCTTTGATATGTCTCTATTGCATTCATTGTTTTGATTTCTTCGTTCTTTAGCAAAGAGATATTTCTTCCTTTCATATTTCTTCTAGTTTCTTGGGTGATCTTCCAGCCCGCTTGTGCTTTCGTTTCAACGACCTGTATTTGTGTTTTTATTTTGTTTGTTTGCCAAGACATATATTAGCTTGCTGTAAGAAGCTTTTATTTTTTAGCTATTTGCAATGGAAGTACAAGGAAAAGCTTTGATTGAGAGAACATTTGAGACACTGTATACTGATCTGTTAATATAACGTAAAAAATTAAAAATTAATATCTGTAAAATAAAAGGAAAATCTAGGAGAATATTTAGAACGCCCTGTATATTAAACAGACCTTAATTAGTTTCACCCGAGACATATTTTTTCCATCTGCCATTGTCGTTTTGTTGATCGCTAGTTTTATTATCTTGAGCTAATTTATACTTTCCAAATATATTCCATTTTGGATCTACATGATAGTTTATTACCTATTTCTCTTCATATACTACTCCGTCTCGTGTTAACTTGTTAACTTATTTTACCCGGTATTAGGTACACACTATTAAAAGAGCACTTTATCAATAATTCTCAGATATTAATGATTTATTAAAACACTTATTTTGTTTCTACCACTGTATTTTACTATACCTTAACGGTACTATAGTTTCGATACTTCAACGTATCATCTTCAAAGCGACTGAAGTAAATGAATGAACATAAGAGAAAACCTAAGCTATTTATAATTTACATTATTTACCTAGTTTTGTTACTATGGTGTAGGGAATTTAAAATTATCAGAACTAAAATCCCCTACACCATAGTAATAAAGCTAGGTAAATAATGTAAATTATAAATAGCTTAGGTTTTCTCCTATGTTCATTCATTTACTTGAGTCGCTTTGATGATGATACGTTGAAGTATCGAAACTATAGTAGGGTTAAGTTACAGTAAAATACAGTGGTAGAAACAAACTGTTTTAATAAATCATTATGATCGACTACCACAAGGTAACGGCTAAATCCATCAATTTTTTTCTCAGATATTAATTTGATAGGCACTTTGTTCTTCTATTATGACACCTCACTTTACGCAGAATTTTTTGATCTACCGATGACTTAAATTTCATCGAAATTAACCGATTTAACCGATTCTTTTCACGTTGTTGTAGGGAGCGTCCTACGGTACCTGCGCCCTCGGCCTTAACCAACTAACTCGGAAGTTGCTAAGTTGCAATTGGAATAAAATAACAAATTAGGCTGAGATTAGATCTTTACGTTTTGAGGTCCAAGGAATATTGGTACCATGCACGATCTGAAAAGGTGAAGATCGGACGACATTTACTGTGTGGTTTAGACATATAAACTTACTTATGTTTCAACATATTATCTTTTGTGACTTCATTGAATAGTAGATATCATTCTGATTTCAATGGCATATCACAGTTACTATTTTCCTTTAATTTTCCGCCATCAAAGAATTGTTTGAGTCCTATGACAGTGGGTCGTTTGGGATATTATTATAACTATTGTTTCATATACGTAGGCCACGGTACACCTGCCCACCCAGAGTGTTCGACTACTCTACTACTCTGTTGATATCAATGTCAGAACTTTGCGATAGCAATTTCAGATTTCTTGAAATGTAATATAATGTATAAAGGTTAGTCTAGATTTGAAAGCATATGCGTGAATGTACTTCTTCAGTTTTTTATTACTTATTGTAACGAAGCATTTTTTAATATGGAAATTGCAACACAAACCGCCGTTTATTTTTATATTTAGAATATTAAGATTTTATATTGGAGGTATAAATCGTAAATAATTGTTGTAATTTGATTATTTACTTAGAAATATTAAATTAGTAAGTAGGAGTTAATCCGCTAGGTAGCGCTAGTTACGCACTATTGACCCGATTTGATTCCACCGAGACAAGCCAACGGCATTGGCCTGCTAGAGTCACTTCGCTCAGTTATGTCTACTGGATAGACATAGCTAGAAGTAGGCAGGAAACCGTTTGTCAACTAACCCGACTGTGAGGAAGTAAGTAGCTGGGATTTTGGTAAGCAACTTGGCTGGTGCGAAGTGCCGTAATTATAAATTGTATTTTGTTTTATTTTTCAGATAAAAGGCATCCGCCGCTCTGCAACGTTCCTAAACTTTCTTAGTTATTCAGTTAGTTGAGGGAACGTTGAATGTGGCAAATATTTGCCGGCCACAACTAAAGTGGGCCGTTGTCACCGAGTCATAGGACTCGGGAGGTAGCTGGAGACGTCTAGAGGGGTATTTTGTGAAGGGAAGCATTCCCTGTGTACCAGTCGTTATTACTGGGAGTTTTTGGGTAAGAGGTGGGTCCCGTGATTTCCCCTCTGGCCTAGTTATTCGACCAGTCAGTCAGGTTGGCCCCTGGACACCCAAAATACTGTCCGTACTGCCGACCTGCGTATTTTGCAATTTCGTTCTCTTGGGGTTGTTATATTAGCACTTGTTGTTATTACTGGGGGATTTTTGGTAGAAGGTGGGTCCCGTGATTTCCCCTCAGGCCTAGTTATTCGACCAGTCAGTCACGTCGGCCCTCTGGACACCCGAAACACCATCCGTACTGCCGACCAGTGTATTTTGTTATATTAGCGCTTGTTGTTATTACTGGGCGATTTTTGTTAGAAGGTGGGTCCCGTGATTTCCCCTCTGGCCTAGTTATTCGACCAGTCAGTCACGTCGGCCCTCTGGACACCCGAAACACCGCCGGTACTGCCGACCAGTGTATTTTATTATAATAGCACTTTAAGTGTTGGGGCACTGAACACTAGCCAGGTTACGAATAACGTATTCTTGTATAAATTGTATTGCATGACCTGTTGACTATTGCTTCCTCCCGCCTGGTAACCGTACCGTACCGACTGTATTATTACCCCTGCACTTCTGCCCCCCTCTCGATCATTGCCTCATTACTGTTAATAACCGTTTAACCGTCTGTGTCACTAGCTAGAATCAAATCACCGTAGCCTAGCTTCCAGTTTTAACCTCTTGGTTCTCTGTATAGTTGAAGGTATAAATAATAGTATTGTAAATAGTAGGTTTAAAGGGACAATAAATATTTTTTAATCTAAACTAAACCATGCTTTTTACTGTGTGTGTGTGAAGTCTACTATCCCTAGACCCTCTGGACATACCGTTTCTTCACTGTAGCTATCCCAGCCCTACTGCAACAGGCTGCGTTAGGAGGCTAGTGTGGGACCTTTACACCACGTAAAAAACTGTAAAGGTGGCGCCCGAGCTTACCGTTCACCGACAGCACAAAGCTCGAGTGTCAGAGTGTGACGGGTGAATAAAACGTCACATTATGGATTATGGTGGTACAAGATACTTTTTAGTGGATATCGGAAAATATTTCTTTGAAATGAAAAATGCGTTAACAATACGGTGCCGGATTAATATAATGTTTCAAGTCGGCCTATTTTTGTATTGGGCTCAAAGCTGCGTATATTCGAAACCATTCTTTAAGAAAAAACATTGAGAGAAACTAACTATTAGAAAAACTCCATTGTAGTTTCTTATTTTGTCAGTAAATACAAATTAGATCATTAGCAAATAATAAAATGTGTGTTTCTTAAAATTACGTAAAAATAATCAGAATCAAGTAAATCAGCAGAGAGGACTCATTAAGGTTGCTTTTACGTCTTTTTAGTTTCCCGTCATTATCAGGTTTTATACCTTTAATTTACGTGTAAGTAATGGTAAATCTGCATGTAATTCAGCTAAGCATTTCTTGGAGATCTAATTTGGCTATCCATTAAATATGAAAAATTTAGTGGTTCCTGAGTTTTTACAAGAAATCGATTTTAACCCAAAATCTTGATCCTTGATGCAAAACATAAGAACTACACTATATTCCCAAAAATTATTTACATCATTCTATTTCTACAGTAAACATACGACGGTCTTTTCCTGTGTTATGAAAATCTCTTTGTAATTTTTTAAATATTCTCAGAAACGTAATTCTGGTGTTGCACACAAGTTTAGAGTCCTGCAACGGCAGGTCGTTAAGTATAGGTTCTGATACTCGTAGAACGGAGGCCTGCATTGCATATGTCAGCGGTAACAAGCCCTGTAATGAACTAATTTGGGGAAATTTCGTAAAACTTTTGGTGATGAGGTTCAGACGCTTCAGTCCATTTTTTTGTAAGTGTCCTATTTCATGCGGCTGCTCTAAGGTTGCCCATATTATCTTCAGCAAGAACTAAATCCGTTCTAAAATTAATATCTTGTTAATAACAGAGGTGGTTATTCTCTATTAGCTTCCGTTTTTTACTTCCACATCCACGTAGTGGAGTGGAAGTATAATAATCGTAAAAAGAAAATCAAATATATTTTTTGTTGAAATGAGTTTATAATGAAACATATTCTTTATAGGATTTTGCAAACAGCGGAAAGAAACTATGTATGAGAACTGAAAGAAAAACTATATGTAAAAATATTAATGAAATCTTTGCATTCTTTCGACTTGCTATGCTAACAAGTAAAAATTCTTATTTGCCATTCTCATTATAACGCTAGCATCCAACATAGTCCCCTACGACTAGGCATATTAAACTAGTATCTACATGATCCCCTACGCTATGTAAATTCAGTTAAAAATGAGAACAAAGGCCTGAAATTAATTTATTTACCTACCTTGTCTTTAGAATGTTTTTCATTCTAATGAATTACATTTTCATAAAAACTGAATTTACATATCGTAGGGGATCATGTAGATACTAGCTTAATCTGCCTAGTCGTAGGGGACTATGTTGGATGCTAGTGTTATAATGAGAATGGCAAATAAGAATTTTTACTTGTTAGCATAACCAGTAGTCAGGTTATCGAAAGAATGCAACGATTTCATTAATATTTTTACATACAGTTTTTCTTTTAGTTCTCATGGATAGTTTTCTTTCCGCTGTTTGCAAAATCCTATAAAGAATATGTTTCATTACTATAAGCAAACAAATAATGAATAATTCACTTTTGAGCTTATAATGTCACCAAACGTCGAGATTTTAAATTTGAGAGGAAACAAATTTTCAGTCTGTCTGTCTCTCGGTCGGTCTGTACCTTTTTTTTGTGCGCATGTTTTCTCAGGAACGCTTTAATATGTTGACTTGAAATTTAGTACACATGTGTTTCATGACGAGTTGGCAGTTCAATAGGGATAAATAAGGGAAAATAAATAAAACAAGCTGATAAGAGTACAGAAACTTGGGATTTGGTGTATATACTAGAAGCAAAGGCCTCATATTTTTTTACATTATTTGGGGGTACTCCATTATTAAAGGGGTTGATAAAATAAAATTGAGACATTTACTTAAAATTTGGTATACGTATGTATTATAACGATATCTGGAATTATTGTTATTAAATATACTGTAAAAATAAAAGTAAGATATTTAATTGAAATTTGGTACACGTGTGTATTATAACGACATTTGGAACGACACTATATTTTGAAATGATTTCGTTGAAGGGGTGAGCGGTAAGTTGGGGTAAATGGGGGGAAATAAGTAAAGCAAGCTGGTAAGAGCACAGAAACTTGGGATTTGGTGCAGAAGTCAAGGCCTCAGATTTCCTTATTTTATTTTTCGACCTCCCAACAACCTCCACTCTGTTATTAAAGGAGTTGTAAAATAAAATTGGTATATTCACATGAAATTTGCTACACGTATGTATTGTACTGACATCTGATTAAGATGATTTCGCTGAAGGGGTGGGGTAAATTAGGGAAAATAGGTAAGCGAGCTAATGAGAGTCCAGAAACATCACTTTTGGCGTATTTATATTCGAGCTAACACCTCAATTTTTTTATGTTATCTGCCTCAAATATATTATCAGAATGCTATGACCAATTATTTCCACATGTTAGAGTGGAAATATAGTCAAGATGTTTTCCTTTGAAGATAATTAATCTGTAGTGATTCCTTAGGCTGCGGTTTTTATTATACTTGATCTCACATAGCAGTATCAACAGTTATAAAATATAATAATTAATGTGTTTAAATTTATTATATACCAATTTTATTTAAGTTTTTTAGAGCAAAAATTAATATTTTCATTTATTCCATTATTTTAATATACGACCATTATTTCAGCAGAGAACAGAATAAATTTCAGAATGCAAATCAAGCATACAATATGGACTATATTTACATTATTTCCGGTTATCCTGAAGCTTTAAAATATACATATTTATAACAGTCCGTATCATTCCACATGCATTTAAACTGAATGGAACCGCTAGCACAGAACTGCTTTAGGCGGTAGGTATCTAGAAATGTTAACCATAGGACTTTTGGTGAAAATATTCTCTAGGAAGGCCCCACTTTCGGATGAACAGATTTGTCCAATGTTAATCAATCATTAACGGAAGCCATTTGGAAAGAAAGCATTCGATTGCAATGTCCAACTATCTACCCCTCTATTCTGGTTTATTTGTTTTTCTGGAGTAAAAACCTATTAGATTTGAATCCGTACCTACCAATTGTTGTACAAAGTTCACTCTTATAATCCTAATTGGAAATTCTAAATTATAAGAAACATCATTAAATTGCATTTTCTCGACCCGTTTTTTAATATCATTACTTTTCCTCTTATAACTAGTAGAGGTCCTATGATGATATAATATATGACAAGATGCGACATCATTGCCATTTCATTTTCCTTTATTATCAATATCATATGCTGCTTTTGACAATACTCTTAATATTAAAACAGTAAAATAAAAGTGATCTCTAAGCATTGTTATAGTTAGGTTCAAAATCAGTTCTCTCACCACACTTAAAGTTAAACACAGTACAATATGGATCAGTGCTTGGGAGTAACAAATATTATAAGGCCCAATATTCTTACCGAAAATTGGTCTTGGACCTAATAGTCTAAAATACAAATATTCCTCGAAAAGGAGCCCTCTGGAAATTAGTTTCTACTTCACTTTAAGACTTTAAGACAAACAGCCACAGGGGACGCGCCACAATTGTAGGGGCGGCATTTTTGGCATAGCGGTATGAATATGTCAAGAGTTGCAAATTGGTGAGGGCGACAATATGTCATGTCTCGAATTTCTCCCCGCTTCTAAACATTTTTAGGAAACGCTCTCAAACATTTCCAGAGAGAAGTATTTATATCATTAAAGTGACTATTTACGAAATCTACTGAAAAATTTCGACCTATTCTACCGAAACCGCCGGAAAGGCTGTGGCAACACTATTTTGCCCAGGGCGCCAGAATTGTAATGGCGACATTTTCGGTGAATATTTTAAGAATCGTAGGGCGGGGGGTGACAAAATTCCACTTCCTCCAGGGCGGCAAAAGACCTAAAGCGGCCCCTGAACAGCTAGGACTTGTCTCATATTATTACATACCCATTGGAGCATCAAACTTCATTTGTCGTCAAAAAATTATAAAAGGAAGAAGATTAGTATGACGGTCGTTCTTCAAAAAATGTCAAACCAACGATTTGCGTTTTCTGATATATATCGCCATCTTTAAGAAATTAAATCTACCATCTTTCTGATTTCTTGGAAAATTGAGTAATGAACTGAATGCTTTCAATAATGGTGACAGAATGTTAAAAAGATATATATTTTGAAAAAATTAACGATGATAGTAATAAATTAAATTTAATAACACGTCATAATTCGATAACAAGAACTAAATTTATCACTACATAACAATTGTTTCGCCAACACAGTGGCTTTATCAGATGTGAATTTAAACCTCTGGCCGATGCCAAAAACTTTGAGGCAGATCATTTCAAATGTTGTATTGTTAAAAGTCTATAAGTAATAATTTCCACATACTGAAGCGTAAACATAATACCAAGATGCTTTCTTTTAAAGAGACTTGGATGGGAGATCTGGATGTGGAAGTGGTGAATCATTTAGGCATCAGTTTATATCTCTAGGTTTACATAGAACTGTTTATTTTATTTACGTGCACAAAAAAACTGTAATCATTGTTTCTGGTAGTAGTGGAGTGTGTGAATCGGACGAAAACCCAACTATGGTCTGATGCAACCAGATTAGTTCTCTCCTCCGTTTTCGAGGATGCTGAACACGTAGTGGTGGTGGCAGAATTTCTCGCGAACGGCCAAAAACCAGCCCCAAACCGAGGTTAACGCGTATTATAATTGTTTGATACACTTGGTGATCCCCCGTTTTCGAGGATGACCAAGAACAACCCTACAACGGGGTTAAAGTGCGTTCTCAGCATGGGCATGCTCGAAAATAGGAGGGAAACCTTTTTGTTCAGTGGTATGATGAGAGCGCTCTCTCACCCCTTTGGAGAGTGATTATTGGCTGTTGACGGAGTGAACGGGTGTCAGACACGATTTTCATGGTCCTCTCCGTGTGAGGCATCCTCGAAAACGGGGAGAAACTATTTTTACTCACGGTATGCGGAGAGCGCTCTCTCATCTCCTTGAAGGGTGGTTATTGATCAGTGAGGGGATGGACGGGTGTCAGATATGCGTCCCAGGGTCTTCCCCATGATTGGCATGCTCGAAAACGAAGGATCAATAAGTTAGATTCCGTGAAACATTATCAATACGCGTTTGACACCGTTTGGGGGTGGTTTTGGCTGTTTGTGGGGGAGGGTCATCCCAACGAGAAATGCCACCACAATTGTGCTCGGCAACCTCGAAAATGGAGGGGAGAACTAGTTTGGATGCATCAGACAATAGTCGGGTTTTTCGAGTCTTTTTCCGACTCACACAATCACTATAGGGTACTTAGCCGTCTGAGAGCCCATATATCAGAAAGTTTGTAGCACTCCAGACCTAAAAAAATATAGATAAAATAGCTTCTGATAGTAAATTATCTGCTGCTTTCGATTTATATCGTCGTAAAATCAGGAAAACTTACGTTTTTCAATACTTCATAATATCTTCGTTATTAAAAAAGTTATTACAGAGTTAATTTCTTTGTTAAATGTTTGTTTCTATCTGGCGATTACACTGGCGTTGTTAAATTATTTTCTGTGAAGTCATCTCGAAGAGAAATAAAAATTGATAAGACCTGGTCGCTTTTGTGTAGTGGAATTTTCTGTCACTGCGAAACGATTGTTATTTGGGAATTAAAAAGAGGTCTGCGGTAAAGTTGCGCTGAAAAAGCCATAATTATTTTTGGTGAATACAGCGTGTGTGTCGATATAAAAAGTTAGTATCAGTTAAACCTCTAATTTTTTGTGCTCTCTCCGCTTTTCTTGTCATATTAGGGGCTTGGAATTGCTGTTCTCGGTGTCGACGTCGGACAGCACTATTACGAGTTGAAATGTAATAAAAACTGAATGCAAACATTATACTCTTCCTCGGTGTTTTGAGAGTCTTATATAAGTAATTGTTGAACATTCTATTCTTATAAAATGTCCTATTATGCTACAAAGTATCCTACTTTTCACAGGGAGAAATTGTTAGAGCAAATTTTGCACAACGCTTTAAGGAACAGTCTTGTCGCATTATTTTAAACAATTCTAAAATTTCAATGGAAAGCGGTATACCTACAGTTCTATACAATTTATTTGCGCATAGCTCACTTGTCCAGTTAGTGTTCTCTCGGAAGATTCTGCAAAAACGACTAACTTCGTAAAAACTTTCGTAACAAAACTTTCAATGAAACATATTATTTATAGGATTTTGCAAATAGCGGAAAGAAAAATGACTAAGAGAAAAACTATATGTAAAAATATTAATAAAATCTTTGTATTCTTTCGATAACCTGACTTTTGGTTATGCTAGCAAGTTAAAGTTCTGAAATAAATTTGTCCAATTTCTTATTTGACATTCTCATTATAACACTAACATCCAACATAGTCCCCTACGGTTAAGCAGATTGCACTAGTATCTACATGACCCCCTACGGTATGTAAATTCAGTTAAAAATGAGAACAAAGGCCTGAAATTAATTTATTTACCTACCTTGTCTTTAAAATTTGTTTCATTCTAATGGATTACATTTTCATAAAATCTCTCAGTCAGTTTCTTGGAAATGCTTAGCCTTTGAAACGTTTTTCGTCCTTGTTCTGAGATCATCAGAAAAGCACAAAGCCACTCATAACGATGTTCCATGCAAAACCAAGGCAATATCCATGAATAAGTATGAAATATTTATATTTGACATTGACTAACCATTTCCAAGAAACTGAATGAGAGATTTTATGAAAATGTAATTCATTAGAATGAACAAAATTTAAAGACAAGGTAGATACTAGTTTAATCTGCTTAGCCGTAGGGGACTATGTTGGATGCTAGTGTTATAAAGAGAATGTCAAATAAGAAATTGGACAAACTTATTTCAGAATTTTAACTTGCTAGCATAACCAGAAGTCAGGTTATCGAAAGAATGCAAAGATTTCATTAATATTTTTATATATAGTTTTTCCTTCAGTTCTCATAGATAGTTTTTCTTTCCGCTGTTTGCAAAATCCTATAAAGAATATGTTTCATTACTGTAAGCAAACAAATAATAAATAATTCACTTTTAAAAAACTTTCATTGTTTCATATTTACTACAACGTCAAATTTTTTCGATTATACAAGGTATCACAAAAACAAGTTGCACAAGAAAGTATAACTTTTTTATTGAAAAACCCTGTATTCTTTGGCGTCAGTTAAGCCTACAGAGTCCTGTATTACGCCCTATGATATTTTGCCAATCGAATGCAACGTTATGATTTTTTTCCTGTTTTTCTTTTTTTTTTGGCAATTTACAAACAGTTTCTGACTGCCTTATCTCCACGATGTATTGTATTGTGCTTTCTAAAAATGTAGGATATTATTTAATAATGATGTCTTTTCTGAAACATATTTTTTAAATAAATTATTATTATACCTCTTGTTCAAAATATTTGTTTACATTTCTTGATATTTAATTATTATTTTTCTCAATGCTTTTGAACGGAATGCCTACGCCTTTCTTACATGGATGAATAAACCATATAAGTCCCCCACTTTATATTATGATACACTTTATTTTCATTTCAAATGGTTGTTGAGATAAGATTATTTCAAATAAACTTTGATTACAGCAAGGTGCTCTTTATTTTAACACTAAAAGCTAATATGACCTTGGTCTCTTGTTTTACATTTTTTGCAATTTTTTAAAATTGAAATTCTATAGTTTTTTTACATGGATGAATAACACATACAATTTTTAACATTTTGATATCATACATTATCTCTTAATAATAATGAACGATTTTTGAGAAAAAATATTTTTCACGATATTGAAACTAGCTTAACTATTGCTTAAAACGTTCACCATTTTGATCTACGCAACAGTGAAGTCTATTAATATATGAATGCCTTATATTTATACAAGTGAAGAAATGAATCCTTTCCGTCATATCGTCTCGGGTCGTTGGTTCTACTTTATAAACGTCTGACTTCACAAATCCCAAAAGGAAAAAATCCACTGAAGTCAGGTCGGGCGACCTAGGCGGCCATGCAATGTTACCTAACACAATTTAATAAAATAATAAATAAGGTATAATTTAACAGTTTATTAAAATATCAGACTTCCTATTCTTATCAACATTTTATAAAAATGGTTACTAATGGCCTAACGAACATTTATAATAAAATGTGGTGGTGTACCATCATGTTGTAACCACATTTCATTTGTAACATAATCAGGAATATGCTCGATCATTTGAAACTACGTATTTTGCATGAAATCCAAGAAGACTGCTCCATTCACATTTCCCTCAAAAAAGTGAGAACCAATAGAAATCATGTGCAATTCCTCCTCAAACATTTAAATTTCAGTTGTGCTGGTAATGTTTTTTCTGTACAATATGGGGGTCGTCTCTGTCATAATAATGGAAATTGTGCCTATTCACAAATCCATTGCGATGAAACGTTGACTAATCCGTGAACAACACAAGTCCTTCATTTTCCCCAATTTGATTTTGAGCCCACTGGCATAACTTAATTTATGATTTATATCCACCTCCAAAAGCTCTTGATATTTTTACGAAGACATAGGGAACCTCTAGATTTACTGAGCTCTGAATATCTACTTAACTCCGGAACACTTGCCGTAGGATTTTCGATTATCGCTAAAGTTAGAGCCAGCTCATTTTCTTCACGTAATACATTTCGTCATCTCGCATTCTTTTCATAAGCAGTATTTCCAGTACGTTCAAAACGATCGTTCTCAAATTTTCTAAACACCTCACATCAGGACACGTTCTATCGGGATATTTTATACCATACACTCTTGATGCCTATAAACAATTTCCATCACATTCACCAATAGCTTACACCATAGAATCAAGTTTTATTGACAATAATTATAATTCATATTTTCAAATATTAGGTACTTATCGATATTAATTCTATTTAATCACGACAATCTTAAACACCTCACAGAAATATCATAAAGTAAATACAAACGCAAGATAAAGTACCAAAACCATTCTAAATTTTAATGCTAAAATAAAGAGCACCTCAATTTTACGCAGAAATTATATGAAATAATTATATTATCTCAAAAACCGTTTGTAATAAAAATAAAGTGTATGATATTAAAATGTGGGGAATTGTATGATTTATTCATCCATGTAAAAAAATATAGACATTCCATTTACAAAAATTGAGAAAAATAATAATTAAATATCAAGAAATGTTATGGATACCCGGTATAATAATAATTTATTTCAAAAATGTGTTTCTGTAAATACGTCATTATCAAATAACATTCTGCACTGTTAGAAATAACAATTAATACAAGGAGGAGATATGGCAGTTAAAGGAATGTCTGTAAATCGCCGAAAAGACAGGAAACAGATCATAACTTGGCAACGCTGCATCCGATTGGTAAAATATTATACGGTGTAATACAGGACCCTTGTAGGCTTAACTGACGCTAAAGAAATACATGGTTTTTCATTAAACAAATTACAATTTCTTGTGTAACTCGTTCTTGCGACATTTTGTATAATTGAAAATAGTTTTACGCTGTAGTTCAGATAAAACATTGAAAGATTTGTTAAGGTGGCTATTCCCTAGAAAGAGACATCCGATACGGAAACATTTATTATTTTTGCCCATAACATTTTTTTCTTAGTACGTTTATTTAAAGAAACTATAAGAGTACCTAAGTAGAATCATAACAAGACTATTACTATGAATTTTCACTCAATAATTTGAGTGGTTTGTAAAATAACTAGATTTAAATCTACGAAATAGGAAGATTAACATAATTTCTAAATTTAAATCTAGATATTTTGCAAACCACTGAAATTATTGAATGAAAATTCATAGTAATAATTTTGTTATGGTTCTACTTAGGTACTCTTATAATTTTTTTAAATATACATACTAAGAAAAAAAATTAATGGCCAAAAATAACAAATATTTCCCTATCGGATGTCTCTTTCTAGGGAATGGCCACCTTAAAATAGTTTTTTTTATAAAGTTAACCTTTAACTACTCGCGCCGGTGTATAAAATACACCACTTGCACTAAAAATGCTCTAATTTTTGTTAATTACTGACTCCGCCCCTGTGATTTCACTTAACCTATTATTGAAGTGTCTACTAGAACCACACTTAGTCGCACTGTGATAACTCTAATGATAACCTAATTATTGGTGTAAAATTCTTTTTAGGTGTACACTATACACCATGCGAGTAGTTATGCAGGTATAATTTAAAATTTCTAAGTTTGGTTGCTTGGCGTAAAATACATATTTTGCAATTTGTTTTCTTCATAGAAGCAACAACGAATTTCTTGGATTTAAAAAATATGTTTTGTAGCCCTAGGTTACCAGTTAGAGATGCAAAAAATTTCACTGATAAAGAACTTGACGCTGTACTCAGGTTTTACTGGATGGAGATTCTGAAGAAGTTAGAGAAGAATCAGGTATATCAGAAGTTGAATCTATATAGCAGAGTGATCACACTACAGAATTGGAAGAGCTAAATGACTTGATGAAGAACAGGAAAATTCAGATCAAGAACTGATTCACTCAGATGTCGATAAGGAAAATGTGAATTGTGACACTAGTGAAGATGACAGTGAAGAATGTTTTGTGGATAGAGATAAGAAAGAAAGAATGCGATTAGTATCATTGCCTGTCCGGAGTGCAATAACATTAACAATGGGCTTTTCCCTCAATTTTTTTTTATTGTGTTATTGGAAAGAGCCTATCAAAATATTACTAAAAATGAATTTTTATTTTTTTTCTTAGCGCATAAAATACCAAAAAAAAAAATACAAATGTTCCGTAAATGAACAGCAGTTTGAAACGATAGCTTTCGGGCGCCAATGTGACGTCATCATAAACTGCACCAATCAGTATGAGATTAATCGGCCGTCAGAATTAGCTATGAAGGTGCATTCAAAAAGAACCTCACTTCTCTGCCTTGCTTTCCACAACCTGCAATTCTATTGGTGCCTGAAGTACATTTATCAGGAACTACCAATAGAATCTCATATTGCAAAGTGGTAACGCTTAATTGAGAACGTGCGTTTATGACGCCCATTGACAGTGCCAAGAAGTATCTGTCATAAATCACGAGAGTGCAGCCCAGCGTGTTTACTTCTTGTTTGGTGTTATAGTATTAATTTCTTTTAAAAATATGAGTAAATGTGAAGACAGATTTGTAAAAGGTCCACTAAAAGAAAGAACAATATATACATACGTTAAAATGATCTTCGCAACAGAAAAATCCAGGAGCAGTATAAACAATACCTGAAACTTTTGCAACTTTCCACCATAATTTTCGAATTTCCAAATTTGTTGGAACTTGCAAAAATAACTTCGTACTATTTTCACTATTATTTGGACACACTGGTACAAAACAAACCTTTTTAAGCGGCATTTTATAATTAGAAGAGAGCAAAATTAATTTTCGTATCGAATGTAAACAATAGAAAGTGAGGTTATCGAATAAAGTTTGAACATTTCAGTACAGCGTTGCCAAATGAAACCGGCATTATACCATATGTGAACCAAATGAACAAAAATGGAGAATATAAATCTGATATATAGATTTTAGAAACTCATACAGTCAAAAGTTGATACAATTTTTGCTTTTATTTAGTGTCAGAGAAACGAAGAATACGTTGTAACGAAAAAATGCGCTATTCCAAGTAGACAATTGATAACGGAAATACGATGTTCATGTAAAAAGACATACATCTGGCAATAGAGGATCCTCATTAAGAATACGACTTTTATTGGTCTAATCAGTGTGACGTCACGCATGGCGCCTTAAAACTTACGTTTCAAATTACCTGAAATAAAACTGATTTTGTAATGTAAATATTTGGTAGAACGTAAAAAATTGGAAGAAACTAAATTAAAATAAAATTATATTGCAGTTTATTATATGGCTTGATTATAGTGAAGAGGTAAAATTCAGTCATGCGGGAAAGGCCCATTATAAAGGTGCTAGCGAGTAGTCGTTTACACTAACCCTTGTGGGTTTTCGATGTGTTTGGTATTTCCAAGTTTTTAGTTTAACCATGATCTGATTCACACATTTCTGTTTTAAATACATGTATAATAAATAGTGCTTTTCAATTCAATAAACATTTATGTAACAACTCCAGCATTTCAAAAAGATATCTGTATTTTTTTATTAGTTTTTAGGCACTTTTTGATTGTGGTGTACAAAATGCACCGCGCGAGTACTTAAATTATATTTTAGGGCGCGAGTAGTTAAAGGTTAAACTTAATGATAATCGTACCCTCAAACTATATAATATTTAGTTTTTGTTCCATTCATAATCAGTTTTCATCAACTGTTTAAAGAGCTTGCATATAAAAATTTAAAAATTGAGATTTTATAAACGTTTGCTATCAAAATGAAATTCTAAGGTACAGCGTATTTATTTTCGATGTGCTGTAATAGTAATCTAAGCCTAAATATCAGTTCTGTTGTCAGAAATCTAACTGATTTATTATGGTGTACAAACGGTATCACATCTTCGAAAATTTTCTGCATAATTTGGTTAACATAACAAGAACTCATGAAGAATCAGACAGAAAGCATGTTAGCATAGCAATATATCCCAACTTATTTTACTCTTCGTAAATACAAAACGAAGAGTATATGGCATTCGATCGGCACATTTCTAAAACCGGTGATCAAATTCTGAACAACTTTCAAAATATCCGTCCGTCCGTCCGTCTCTCCGCGTCTGCCAGTCTGTCTGCCGCCTGTTTGTCCGTCCATCACGTTTCTTGTAAGCACGATAATAAGAAAAAGCCCGATTGTATTTAAATTTTGACAGTAAGTTAATGTTAGCTAGAGGACGAACCCTATTGATCAAAATCGACCAATAAATAATAAAGTTATAAAATTTTTAAATAAAAAAAAAACACTTTTTTCACATAAATTTTTGTATGTTTTGTAATTAAACTAAAAATGTCTAAAACTAATATTATTTACAGAATAGCTGCGAAGTGGATCCTACAGAATGTGCAACAATTATATAAAAAGTGCAGTATATCGTCGAAGAGTATAACGGTTAGCTTGTTTATTTTCTCTGTACAATAATAGTAATACTAGTCTAATTGTAGCAACGCCGTTGCGACAAACTGTGTAATTTAATGATACGGTATTTATCATCACTTTGATGCAATGTTAAGTGTTGGCACAACGGTCTCACGAAGACAATCGTCTGATGATCATTGTAATATGGGTTATTAAATGCATTTGTAGTGAATAAAGGTAGATGGAGTGGTCGACTTGATTCTCAAGTTGCTACCATATGACTTCCTTCGTGTGGTAAATGAAAGCCGCATCAGGTAACTGTCTACTCCGCGTCGGTAAGACCCCATAAATTCAATAACTGATTATACTTGTCTTTTAGCCACTTCCTAATTTTACATCTACGTCGTGGAGTGAAAGTTAAATCTTAAAAAGAAAAAAATCAAATTATTTTTTGCTGAAATATATTTAGAATGTCATGATTTAAGATACTGACTTGAAATTTGGTACACGTATGTATTAAAACGAGATCTGGAACTGTATTATATTTTAAATATACTCTGTTGAAGGATTGGGGGTAAATAGGAGAACATAATGAATTCAAGCAGGTAAGAGTCCAGAAACTAAATACCAAGTTTCTGTATTCTTGCTTGAGAAACCCGGGTCTCAAATTTTTATATTACATTTTCCACTCCGTACCACCACCCAACCCCCAGCTTCGTTATTAAAGGAATTAATAAAATAAAATTGAGACATTAACTTGAAATTTGATTCACGTATGTATTTTAACGACATATGGAACTAGTAATGAAACATGTTCTTTATAGCATTTTGCAAACAATGGAAAGAAAAGCTATCTATGAGAACTAAAGGAAAAACTATAACTCTATTTACCCCCAAACCTGTACCTGGGAATGTCCAGGAAGAACCTGCGCTTCGCGACAGGAATTCTTACTGGTCATTGCCAGCTGAGGAAGCACCTTTACAACATGAAGTTAAATGACACACCCCTATGTAGAGGTTGTGAACAAGAAGACGAGACTGTCCAACACGTACTCTGTGAGTGCCCGGCAGTCTCCTCTAGCAGAGAATCCATTTTGGGAGAACGTTGGCCTACACTGGCCGACTTGAGGGATATTCCCCTAGGCAGCATCACCACCTTCTTCACAAGATTAGGATGGTTGGAGGCCTAGGTGGAATCCTGTATCCCTCGGGAGGACGTACAAGGGGCCCAATGGGGCCTAGGTGCTGCGGTCACCTAAATGTGACTGCCCTCCCACAAACTCCAAACTCCAACCCCCAAACCTTCAATGCAATAAGCTCAAATCATATTCTAGTTCCACATCTTGCTATAATACGTACGTGTACTAACTCAATATCTGAATTTATTTTGTTAACTCCTGGTGGAGATGGCATACATTATAAAAGAACTTGAGACCCTGGCCTCTAGTATATACACCAAATCCCAAGTTTTTGGACTCTTACTAGCTTGCTTTACTTACTTTTCCATATTTAACCCTGTATACCCCCAACCCCACCTTTGAACGGAATCATCTTAAAATATGACCTAGTTCCATATTTAAAAGTGAATTATTTATTATTTGTTTGCTTATAGTAATGAAACATATTCTTTATAGGATTTTGCAAACAGTGGAAAGAAAAGCTATCTATGAGAACTAAAGGAAAAACTATATATAAAAATATTAATGAAATCTTTGAATTCTTTCGATAACCTGACTTCTGGTTATGCTAACAAGTAAAAATTCTTATTTGCCATTCTCATTTTAACACTAGCATCCAACCTAGTCCCCTACGGCTAAGCAGGCTAAACTAGTATCTACATGATCCCCTACGATATGTAAATTCAGTTAAAAATGAGAACAAAGGCCTGAAATTAATTCAGATATTGCGTTAGTATTTGGTACACGTACGTATTATAGCAAGATGTGGAACTAGAATATGATTTGAGCTTATTGCATTGAAGGGTTGCGGGTGAATAGAGGTGAATAAGTAGGCCAGCTAGTAAGAATCGAGAAACTTGGGAGCTCGAGTATATACTAGAAGTCAAGGTCTCAATTTTTTTTAACATCTGTGACCCCACACCACCACCTCCAACCTCCCCATTCCATTATTGGAGGGGTTATATAAATAAAATTACGTTTTAGTGTGTATATGAGAATAAAAGTTTTCAACAAATTTTTGGACCCCCATTACCACCTCGGAGCCAATGATATCAAATATTATATTATTAAAATTCTATGAGCAATTATTTCCACTTATATAATATCAAGGTGTTTTAGTTTAAAGATACTTGGATGCAAAATCTGAATATGGAAGTGTGATTCCTTAGGTAGCAACTTTTATGTACTCATTGTTATCAAAATTACATTATTTAAAATTTTCATTATATTCATGCTTTAAAGTTATTCTACTAAATTGTGAAATCGAGCTTCATAGGCACACTTTGTTGGAGTTTTTAGAGTAATTTTTGCTTATTTTTCGAAACTAATAATATAAGCATATCATTTGAAAGGAAACAGTGTAATTACTGACTATAAGTAGTTGTTTTAATAAACTTAGAAATTTGTTTCGAAATATATTCAATTGTTTTTCAATTGGGATTCAACTACTACGAGCGCCCCCATTCAATAAATGCGTGAAACGGAATTTTCATTATAAATTGGTAATATTTTAATAACAAAAAGTGGTATGGTAGTGTTGTCCAATCGGGTACTTCTCGAAATAACAACCATTTCGGAACATTTATAAATCATAATCTAGTGCAATTAGAGGTCGAGTTATTGCGGAATCACTTAGAACTTACAAGGTATAAATGAAATCTTGCATTGTACACTAAAAATTACAAATACAAAAGTTTACGCGTTAGAAATATATGTAAATCAGTATTTTTTGAACATCTAAAAAAAGTCAATATTATAACATTAAATTATTAATTTCGATAAATTTACCCACATTTTAAAAATTGTAGGTTTATACAGTAATATACATATTGTCCCAAAATTTGAAACGTGGTTTGCGACATTTCGTTATTAAGTCTTATGTACCGTGCTAACCAAATTAATTTTATTCATAGGCGGAGAAGCGAGGGATAGTAAGCCTTCGTTCCATATTTTTCATAGGTTACGTTTTTACTAGTTTAAGTCGCAATTATAATTCCTTTTTTAATGTTACATAAAAAAGGCCCCCTAGACAGTTAAATAATACGACAAATCGTTTTCGAGGAAGGGCACCTTCAATGAAGTATTGATGATTCGTTTAGTAATGCACGTTAAGATTTGTTGAAGGAGGCTTATGTATTTAAAAAAATGTTTGCATGTTAATTGCCTTATTTATTTTAACGTCCTGGCAAAGTTTAGTGACGGACTCTCTAGGCGTGCCTAAGCTTCGCCGATCGAGATGTCGCCATTGAAACTGGCACCGTACATCACTTCACATGTCATGAATTAATTCAAATAGCATCATTTAGGTCGAGTTCTCTTAAGCCGTTGTATAGAAAGAAATGCTCGAATAAGTTGGTCTACACGATTGCCAGATTTAAATCAGATGGGCTGTTTTATAAGAAATAATATAAAGTGGTACAGTGCTTACGTGTTAGGCTTGTTTATAAGAAATAATAAAAAGTGGTACAGTGCTTACGTGTTAGGCTTGCGATCAAGGATTCCTGGGTTCGAATCCAGTTCAGAGTATGGTTATTTAGTGACAGTTTTAACGTGTTACCGATGCGGCAGTAGTGGGTTAGATCATTGTTAAATGGCATCTTCAAAAGCCATTATTTCAGTTCTAGTCTCAGCTGCGGCAGATGGCAATATCACGGGGGAATGGTTGTTGTGTTAATGTCTGCCTTCGTTTCCTGGTTGTGTGGTGGAGTAGTTATAGCTAAACTCCACCAGGATATAACTATAAATAAGATGATTAAAAAAATTTAAGAAAAGTAATTATATAGTATATCCATTCTTAATTTAGAAATTAAGTCTATAACGTTGCTACCAGGATAAATTATTACAAAGCCTGTTTGTGATACAATAACACCGAGACCATGGTACTTGAATATTACAAATGATGCACGTATATGAATATAGTTAACCAGATATGTTATGCGCTTACCTCAAACGAAAGTAGTCCATTGTTTACGTGGCTCACCATTACAAGTCCGTGACCTGCTCTTCGTGCATTCTTATTATTGCCGGTAGCATAGCCGTAATTTAAGGGAAATTTATTTACTTTTATTGAATCGTCTATGGAGTTGTTCATTAAGCTAACATTATTTATTCTAAATAAATAATGTATTACAAATAAGTAATTTACATCATGCGTATCAATTAACATAAAGTAGTCGGTCGACGCTTATGACATCGCCCGTTATATCAACTATTTCTCAGTCGATCCTTTTATATGATTTTCAACCTGACACTTGATAACCTATACCATTAGTGAGGACAATATGTGGACAGATATAGTAGCGCCTTTAACACTATGACGAGGAAGAAAATATTTTGGGCAACTTTTATAGTTTTCATTAATTTGAAGTTGATCATAATTTATTAAACTTTTTTGCCAAAACGACTTTTTACTACTACTTAATTGAACATGGCTACCGTAGAATATATTTCTAGACATATTATGTGTACCGAAACTTTTTTGAATATTTTTGCATACTAAATTGTCTTAAAATATTTCAGAAAATCAATAGAAACCTATATTTAGGCGTTACCCTCATTGCACCATCCCTTTAGGGAGCATTTTCGGATACATCTGAACGGAAGTTTTATTATAATTTCTTCCACATTCACGTAGTGGATTGGAAGTATTGTAATCGTAAAAAAAATTCATTTTTTTTTCTTGGGTTTAGAATGTTATGAAACGTCGAGATTTTAAATTTGAGCAAAAAAAAAATTCTGTCTGTCGGTATGTCTGTCTCTTTTTTTTTGTCCTCGCGCTTTCTCCGGAACGGTATAAGATATTGACTTGAAATTTTGTATGCGTATATATTATAACGAGATATGGAACTGGATTATTTTTTTGAAGATATCCGGTGAAAGGTTGGGGGTTAAATAGGTGCAAATAGGGAAAATAAGTAAATCAAGCTGGTAAGAGTACAGAAATGTAGGATTTGGTGTATATACTAGAAACCAAGGCGTCAGATTTCTTTCTAATATTTTTCAAACACCACCATCTCCGTTCCATTATTAATGGGTTTTGTTAACATAAAATTGAGATATTTACTTGAAAGTTAGTACACCTACGTATTGTAATGACATATGATTGAGATGATTCTATTGAAAGTGTGGGAAGTGGTAGGTTGTGAATAGGGGAAAATAAGTAGGGTAAACTAAAAACTTCATTTTTAACGTATATGGTAGAAGCCAACGCCTCAAACTTTTCTATAACATCGGCTCCAAATATTATTAATATTCTATGACCAATAATTTCCACATACTAGGGTGCAAATCTAGTCAATATGTTTCCTTTAAAGTGACTTGGATGAAAAATCTGAAATGGAAGTAGTGAATCCTTAGGCAGTGGTTTTTTTGTAAGTAAAGGGGATTGTGAGGATATCTATGTTCTATGTTCTTTATGTAAAATTTCTGCTTCCTTTTTTGGTTTTGTTTTAAGACTTTGCATACAAATCAAACCAACAAAGCTATTTACAAAAAACTATTTTTGTGCACCTAATTTACTAATAAACAAACCGGCATTTTGTAAACTTATGAACTATGGATTCTACCATTTTAGAAATATCCTCAGAAATTATCTGCGAATTTGGAAAAATATATATTGCATCGAAGTTATCTGACGGTTCTCTAATAATATGCGGAAATAACAGTACAATTTATGTTTATAATTAGAACGTACTTTTATTATCTTTTATTTTAGTTTGAGTGTTATCCTCAATGTTATCTACAAAAACGAAATGTTAAAACCAAAGTAATTACGTTTTATCATGAATTTCTAAACTAATATAAATAAAAATGGATGATATACGCGGAGTTGACTTTGCATTTAAACAGCTTAGTACTAATCTACGCAGAGATATTATTAGTAAACGTAGTAGTTTATTATTATTATTCATATTTTCCGCCGCGATATTTGCACTTCATATTATTTCAACGTTGTTTGATAGAAGACGATATATAACAATGTTAAAAAAAATGGCGGAAAATGCATTTTTCATTATTTTAGAGAATTTTTAAATATACAGGGTGGGACAATAGTGCGTCGGACCTCGATATCTCGAGTTCTACGATAGCTAGAAATTTTTTGAAAAAATTGCAAGTAAATTAGATAAAAAAAAGTCTACATCTGGAAATTATTTTCGAACATGCAGGGCGAGCCAAGATGAAATTACAGGACCAAGTGCATTTTTTAAAATGGAATGCTGTATATATCACTACATTTTTTGAAGCCTCTTTCTAGGCTCTATTCACCCCTATAGTACCATTGAATATCTCCCAGTCACATGGATGTAACGAATTTTTTTGTTGAAATAATGCAATCAGCAGATGGATATTAAAAAAATCACCACAATCAAAATTATAGGTTTTAAGAAAAACTTATGCGAAGGCCAGTTGCGAGACATCTAATTAATGTTTTTGAGTCATTTTCATTTCCGAAAACTGTACAGGGTGGTCAAAAATTATTTTTCGATTAAGAACTTTTTAAATTGAATTTTCTCAATTTTTTGAAACAGAACACCTTGTATACTTTTCAAATATGTGATGCAGAAATGAAAAACCAATATTTTTGTAAACTTCCCTATGGCTGCAGAATGCATTATTTGAACAAAAAAATTCATTACATCCGAGTGGTTGGGAGATATTCAATGCTAATATAGGAATGAATAGAGCCTAGAAAGAGGCTTCAAAAAATATATTGATTTTATATACATAGCATTCCATTTAAAAAAGGCACTTGGTTCTGTAATTTCGACTTGGCTCGTCCTGTTTGTTCGAAAATAATTTCCAGTTACAGACTTTTTATCTAGTTTACTCGCACTTTTTCAGAAAATTTCTAGCTATCTTAGAACTCGAGATATCGAGGTCCGACCCATTATTGTCCCACCCTGTAAACATAATACAAATAAAAACAGGAAATATAGTAACAAATTATCAGATGTAAAAGGGCAATATCGTGAGCAAGTTTAGTATTTTGTCAAGATCTGCAGTTTAGTAACTAATGAAAAATTTTATGAGTTTTCTTTATCGCCTTCGCAATAAAATGGGCAACGCTGCAAGTGAACACATACTTAAAATGTTTAATTAGGAATTGTTACTTTTATTGGCTTTTATATTTTCACTGTTTCCACCAGGCGCCGCCGTGTTTGTGTATTTGCACAGGGTTCTAGTTCCAATACTCCGAAGGGAAGTGAAGTGAGTTTAGCTAATTTATCTGAAGGACAAAAGCCAAAAAAATTGCAAAATTGTCGTCTGAATGGCTCAAAGTAGTAAATACAGAAATAAACAAGTGATTGGGAGTGGCTAATGATACGACGATAAACACTAGTAGCAATGGTACAACCGTAAAAAAAACAAGATTGCAAGGACGCAGCGGTATTACGTCTTTACTGAGAACTAAACTGAAATATCCCATGAACGGCTGAAGACATCGAACTATTATTTCTTCAGTTACGAATACCTTCTCCTACGCTACACATGGAGTAATAGTGCTTTTGATGAAACAACAATTCCACTCCTTTAGTATACAACAAAACTTTGAAGTAGAAACATACATTTGAAATGTAAGGGACAGTGCGTGATGAATTGATCGAGAAAAGTGTGTAAAGATGGAAAATATGCTTTCGCAACCCCAGTGTCACATTCAAGCTGCTTGGTTTCAGTTTTATTTTAAACATCGAGGACTTTTGCTTTTGATTTTCTCCTAGTTTGATAATGCGAAACACAGTGCGTATCACTGTGTTTCAAAATCCCTTCCTTCACTTTAACATTTCTAGAATGGTCCACAAATAAGGAAAATGTTAAGAGAAATTTTTAAAAGTGAGTTATTATTTGTGTGCTTATAATTGTAATGGAACATATCCTTCATAGGATTTTGCAAGTAGCAGAAGAAACTATCTAAAAGAACTAAAAGAAAAATATGTGTAAAAATATTAATGAAATCTTTTTTTCGTTTTTCGCTCTTATTTTGGAGCTCATCAAAAAGACAATGGCTTTATGTCTTTCGGATGAGCTCCATAATAAGGGCGAAACACGTTTCAAAGGCTAAGTATTTCTAAGAAACAGAATGATAGATTTCATGAAAATGTAATCCATTAGAATGAACAATGTTTAAGACAAGGTAGGAAAATAAATTCATTTTAGGCCTTTGTTCTCATTTTTAACTGAATCTTCATGGCCGTAGGGGGTTATGTAGATAATAGTTTAATCTGCATGGCCGTAGGGGACTATGTGGTTGCTAGTGTTAGAATAAGAATTGTTAAATAAGAAATTAGACAAATTGATTTTAGGATTTAAATTTGCTAGCATAACCAGAATTCAGGTTATCGAAATAATACAAAGATTTCGTTAATATTTTTGCACATAGTTCTTCTTTTAGTTCTGACAGATAGTTTTCTTTTACTGTTTGCAAAATCCTATAAAGAATATGGTTCATTATAAGAAATTTATCACTACAATATCAGATGTGGAAAAGAGACCTTGGCAGAGCTTTAAAGAAGTTGTTGATGTATTTTTAGCAAACAATAATAGCGAAGACTACAAAGAATAGTATCCTACATGGTAGAAGAATTCGGAAACTTAGGTTGTCTAATGAATTTGAAACTACATTTCCCGCATTCTCATATAGACCAGTTTCTAGAAGATGTAGGAGATTATACTAAAGAGCATGGTGAACGTGTTCACCAAGACATAAAGGATATGGAGCGTAGATATCAAGGTAGATAGGACGTTAATATGATGGCAGACATTGGACATTGAAAATGGATGTGAAAGCGAAAGGAATAAAACGAACAAGAAAACCATTACGCAGATCATTTGAAGACAAAAGAATACGGTACTACAGAAAATAATAAATCAGGACAAATAAGAAGTCATGACCTGATTGGTGGTAACTGGCTTCGTTATCGTGTTCAACAGCCAAAAATACATCGAATATATTGTCTATACTTATTTAAAATTTTTAATCTATATTTTAAACTATATTCTGGCCTGTTTTAGCTTGTTTTTCGTGGTTAACAACAAATTCTGACCAGATGGAGCAAAACTGATGTCGGGATTGCATTCAACAGTCAAAAATACATCTAATGCAGGGTCTACTTATTCAATATATTACGCTTTTATTTTAAACCTTATTCGGGCCTGTTTTAACCTATTCTTTGCTGTTAACCTTCCGTTTCGCGTCACTAGTTTATGCACTGACATCTTCCGCCGGCCCAGTAGTTTCCTCACTTTTTAGTCTCTTTCTAGCAGTGCGTCAGCTGGCTTTGTACACGAGAAGACTTTCGAAATATTGACGTTTTGTATCTCACAGATACACGCGACTCTTATAGTAAGTTTTTGTAAATATGTTCTTTTTGGATGTTTTTGTCAATTTCAAAGGTGAAGTGAATATTTATTTGCTGTGTAAAATTACACCGTTCAATTTCACCGGCTACTATTTAAAAAAAAATATATTTATCTAGTAGATACATGCGACCATTTATGTAATTTTTATTTTATTTATGCGATAAAATGGATTCCACACTCAAAAAGTATGATTTGAATGATAATGACTGTGAGAAGCTGAGAAATCTATTGTTACAACGGGAAAGTGATGATGCGGATTAAAGAATAGATATAGAAGGCGAAAACAGTGACACGGATTCATCTGTTTGTGTTGAGGAGCGGGAACAAAGTGATTCCCCTGCAAGTCAATTTGATGAAGAAGACAATGCAACATATTTTATTGGGGTTCAAAGGAAAAGAAATGTTGGAGTGAATGAATGGAAATGGCAAAGACTTCCCCTTTCACAGAAAAGAAGAAAGCATCCCCAAGATATTTGTACGGCTGTACGCACCTACCTGGGGTAATTGGAAAAGCCAAACAAGATAATGAACTATACGGAATATCGAACGTATTGATTGAAGATACAATGCTACAAAAGATTGTTGAACGTACTAATAAATACATTGAAAATGTTGAAAAACAATTCAGTCGACCTAGAGATGCCAAAATAACCAATATTGTTGAAATTAAGGCAGTTATTGGCATGATGTATTTAACTGGCGTTTACCACACTAATCGGTTAAGTTTAGATGAACCATGGTCAGAGGATGGCGCACACAAATTTAGAAGGACCATGAGTTTGAGAAGATTTCGTTTTATAATGCGTTGCCTGAGGTTTGTTGATATAGAGACGAGAGATGAGAGAAAAAGAATTGATCGCTTGGCAGCAATAAGGAATATTTTCGATGCATTTGTAAATAATTGCCAAAAATCTTACTCTTTGGGCAAAACGTTACTATTGACGAGAAATTAGAAGCGTTTAGGGGACAATGTCTTTTTCGGCAGTATGTACCTTCCAAACCGGCTAAGAATAGCATAAAAAAATTTTACCCTCGTAGACGCAAAACTATCTTATTCCTACAATATGGAGATATATGCTGAACAACAACTAGAAGGACCTTAAGCCCATAAGCCCATAAGCAATAAACCAGTTGATGTTCTCAAAAGACTTGCAATTCCTATTTAAAATTCTGGTGGCAACATCACAATTGACAACTGGTTCACAAACTATGATTTAGTAGAAGACCTTACCAAAAAGAACTCTCGCTTGTAGGCACCATGAAGAAAAATAAGCCACAGATATCTAGTGCATTAAAAGATATCCAAGGTCGAAGTATTCCATTTAGTATATTTGGTTTTCAGAAAGAGTGTACTCTCGTCTCTTATGTACCAAAAATGAAAAAAAAATGTTATGAAATAGATTTTTCAGCGGGCGGGCAACCGAAATTAGAGATAATAACTTTCTGTAACAGAACTAAAGGTGAGGTAGACACCGTCGATAAAATGTATGAAATCTTGTAACGCTCACGTTTTGAAACACACTATAAGTTAATTTGTAAATTTCAATTATGTGGGCCAATGCGATAAAGCGCGGAATTATTCTATCTATTATTTAAATTTAAATTGTGATATTGATCCTTGCATTATATGAATTTAAATCGTATCGGTTAGGCTTGACAAATGCTTAACCAATAGCGTAGTAGCTGGTACTGTCGTACCAACTTTGTCAAGTTCAGCCAATAGTAGACAAGCATAAGCATAAGCGGGTTCTGGAAGGATGGTAATGACGTAGCGGGTGAGTGGGTGGTTTGGCTCGTCGAGGCTGGAAGAATTAAAGCCGCCATTTATTTTGTAAATATCTGTTTATAGTGTTTAGTAACTACTAATAGAATCAGTAACGTAGTTATGTTATGTTATATGTTATGTGTTTATTGTGTACCCTTGCCGACAGATACAGCAAGGCAATGTTTTCGTCGAATTAACTGTAAGTACAGACTTTTCTATTGCGCCTCTCGTGATGCAAATATTGCTGTTTGCCGCTTGCAACCATGCAGAATTATTGATGGTTTCATTACTTCATTCTATGTTTTCCAGTATTATTTCCTATTGTATCCAGTGTTACCGTTCGATTAAGACTTCTCGTACCCCATAAGAAGATTATAGTGCGTGAATAATTTCGTTTGAACGTTATAATTGCGTAGCTATATCGTCCCGTTTTTAGACATCTCCTGTATGTTTTGGGCCTAGAAACGCAGTGTTCAACTACTGAACAAGTTTATGTCGAAATTGTCCGGCAATTTTCTTGTCATTAATACTACATACAGTCTATATTGTTTTCCTTTTATGTGTCTACATGTAATTTAGTTGACCTCATTTGCCAGACTTCGTTTGGTTTAGATTCCTTTTTAGTGATTGTATACTGATTTTTATTATGTACAATTTTACTTTGTATTTTACTATGTCACATACACTTTCGGTGATTTTCCATTATTATTCTCACGAAAGTTTTTGTAGTTTACCCACACCCTGAGAGGTCTCATGCTCTACCATTGTTTGTACCTTTTTATGTAAATTATTAAAGTCAGTTAAATTCGAATTGTTTCGTTTTATTTCTCTCAAGTAAAGTTAAGGCAAAATTAAGTTTCAATCTACAACATTACTCGAAACAAAAAACGCTGGCCGATGGTGGTGTTTTCTTTCTATATTGAATATTTGTGGAATTAATTTCCAAATAATTTCTGTTGGAAACCAAAGCAAAGTAAAAAGTAGAAAAAGTTACTTACATCAACTGGCTAAGGAGTTAACTGAACCAGAGATCAAAAGGTGACGGTGACAAACGTAGAAATTTCGCCAAATTTCGCACCTGAAAATGATCCTGTCCTAGCCGAGAATGAAAACATACAAATAAATAGAAAATGATGTACTTGCTACTCACAAACGAAAAGATCAAGTCTCACAAAATTTGCCTGTGTAAAATATTTGTTTAAAAGTGAATTATTTATTATTTGTTTGCTTATAGTAATGAAACATATTCTTTATAGGATTTTGCAAATAGCGGAAAGAAAAACTGTCTATGAATATTCGTGCTTTGAACACTGTAAAATGAATGAATGAATTTTCACTGAATGATTTCATTGGTTTACAAAATAGTTATATTTAAATTTAAATATTATGCTAAGCTTCCTATTTCCTAGTTTTACATCTAACTATTTTGAAAACGACTAGAATCACTGAGTGGAAATTCATAGTAATAGTCTTGTTATGGTTCTACTTAAGTATCCTTATAGTTTTTTAAATATATGTATAGTTGACTTCGTATTTCTAAGGCACATATAAAATGCGGCACCTACAAAGCAGGCAGGCGGCATCTTTACCGATTCAATGATACCACCACTCGGACTCCTTTGGCGGAAATTTTTTATGTGCCTTACACAAATGAAGGCAACTATACTACGAAAGAAAAGATATGGCCTAAAATGATAAATATTTTCCTACCGGATGTCTCTTTCTAGGAAATGGCCACCTTAAAATAGCTATGAAATAAGTAAAACTAGTATTTTTTATCACTAGGCGTCAAGATTATCAATCAATGTTCAGCCGAAATAGACAATGAATGGGTCGTGTGATAAAAGAAAACTTTTAATTCGTGTTTCACAGAAGATTATTTCTAGTCCACCCATGCAGATTATAGCTAAAATAAAATTTTGGCGTTTAAGTGACGTCTTCGCCATTAGTTGTTGCAGTTTACATGAAAATTGTCATTGCTAACGGCATTGGATTTAGAAAATAATCATATCAAAATGAAACTAAAACGTTGTGGTGCAAATATTTATAACAAGCAAAATTTTTAATTTATTTAGGATAACTTTCATCTTTGTAAAATAATGAAGTGACATTCATTTTGCAACTAATTAAATAGGAATACGTTTCATACCTAAAATGACATTTAAAATGTTGTCATTTTGCAACATGATTAAATACCTATAACAACTAAATTATTCGACTATTGTATTAATGGAAATCTGAAAATTCTAAATTAATCGAATTAAGCTTTTAACGTCAATTAAATAATACTGTGAATTAACAACAATTTTTTTTAAATTGCTTGTATGGAATTATGAATATTACATATTAATTTTTTAAATTAATTACATTCCTTTCATTTAATATTAATACAAAGTATATTCGCGTGTTCATGCATAAGGTTATCTCGTGCACACTATTTCTACAAAACACTTTGTTTTAATTCAATTTCAATCTATTTACGCTCATGTTTATTTCATAAACATTTAATAATACATTTATGAAATATATTTAATCACTGACGTAAATGCAAGAACTCTACATTGTTCAATAATTATCGAATGCGCTGGATATTGTTTTCAATAATTTTATTTAATAATTTACTATCTAACGAGTCAAAATTAAAAATGTGATTAAAATCTGAAGATGTAATATACAGGGTGTAATTAGTTTCATGTCTTTAAAAAAAAACTGGTAGGTAATAGGGACTGACTAATGAAACAAAAAACCTATATGACTTTCTCTAGGGGCACTTTGAAAAAAATTTACTTAGGTTTAAAAATTTTATATTAAGGTAGTAAACATTTGAGAACCACTGTTTTTCAGGGTCAATGGATGCTATAGTTCCGAATATTAGAAATAATAATAAAACTGTAATACCCGACTTGTGTTCTCGTCGGAAGAAGTGCGGCACTTTGATGGGATTACTTGTACCGAACTTTTTATACCACTAATTTTGAAAATGTAAATAATTCCTTCTCTTTCGGCACAACGCAACCATAGCATGGCCACAGGGGTTTAAGTAGGATTTGTTTACATGTGTTTTTTTAATTTGGGACAAAGTTGTTGTAGCTTTTATTGTCGTTTATAAGAATTGATAAAATTTAAAAGTGGTTTATTAACATTTGTAACATTGTATCAAAAGCTTAAAAAAATTGTAATTATTTTATGAAATTAGAAAACGAACAGTTAGACGTCCGAGATACGGTAACAGAAAATAGTTGTGTCTTTTAAGTTAGGAAAAAATCTGATATTTTTAACCAATTGGGCGCATAATTTTTCCCAATCAGGTATCCAAAACTAAAAATCGAATCTTCGGTCTCTATAAAAATCAATGTAAACAATAATAAACAGATCAAAACAAGACAGCGAATACTAATAATAATAATCATGCCTTTAATGCCCAATAGGTAACACCCAATAACTAAACAATTCTTTTGAATTTTTCACAAAATTTATTCAAAATGACCTCCATCTCCACGTATCCACATTTCGGCACGTCGAACTAAGGACATACGCATTCCGTTCCACATATTTGGTAAATTAGGATCATTTTTTATGGTTTCTATGCACACTAAAATACGTTGTTCCAATTGTTCTAAAGCTCTTTCGCATCAGCTGCATTTCCACCACTTTTTCCATACACCAAGTGCACATTCGCGAGCTCTGGATAAGTTTAATCTCCCATAATGTCCAAAATCTGCGTTATAAAAGACCACACTAAACTGTAAATTAACGTTTTCAATAAAGAAAACAAAAAGAAAAACTTGGTCCAAAATCCAAAAAGTAACACAAAAAGCACGAACGAGAAGTAGTGTCTTACGTAACCAAGTACTAACGATTTGAACGATAAGTCAATAAAATTAATCTTAACATAAGTGGCACAAAATTCAAAAAGAGCAAGAGCAACAGACAAAACCAAGAAACGCGTAGGTCGCGTTACAAGGGAGAGTATAGCACTAGTAATAAGATAATTTGGCCATGAAGAAGCAAAAAACACGGCGGTGTCCTCTGTCGGTCGCCTTTAACTGCTTTGTCGACATACTTATTTGCAAAAATGTCAGAGTATCATGTGCAACAAGACGCGAGACAATAAAACCTACCCCAATATGCCAGCAGTTCTCAAACTATGTTATTAAGTATTTTGGAAATTTTTCTCCAAAACTATGAGCTTTGGACCCCATGTTATATAAGGTTTTTTGTTTGTCTTGTAGTTCCCTACCACCAGTTTCTTTAATGACATGAAACTAATTACACCCTGTATTTAACAAAAGCACAGTAAGTAACTTATCGATGAGAAACAATGTTCAGAAGCGCTTGTAACAGTGCATACTGGACGAATCACATCAGTGAAGTTGGTTTCGCCTACACTTCCTTGTCATTTATCAACATTGTGAATTCTCCATCGCCAACTGCTTCTCTTGTAGGTTTATTAATGTTTTGAGTTATAATTAATACTTGTTCTTAAATGCTCTACGTTAAATTTTTCTTTGCTTCGCATTAGCGCCCTAAAACAAGTAATGTGATTAAGTTAAAGGTATGGCATTTTCAGTTTTTTTTCTTGGTATAACTTTTGTCCTGTGGCTCCATAGCATTCCTTAAGTGCTATCGACTTGAGTTAAGTGCTTAGATTTGTTGGCCCTTTTGTTGACCCAAGAATTGAAGAATTTGAAACCACAGCAGACATTTTAACGAACTGGCACCAGGTAGTTATCGTAACGCGAGACAGGTTGCACTGAGTTGTCGTTGCTGAGATACGTCTGACTGTTCATCGTGGAGATTATCTTCGGTAACACGGGATGCTTTCGCTTTACGTTACAACATTTATAACATGGAGTAAGTAAGTGACTTATGTTCGGTTTTCATTCCACTGGAGGGACCTGGTACGACTGTAAAACTGTGAGGATCCTTGTTGGCCCGCAGCGCTGCAGAATTTAATGCTGTTACTAGTAATTATTTTTGTTGTTTGTCACCATTCGTGTTTCTTTTTGTCATCGTTCTTTTACATTACATATGCATAGTTGTGAGTGTTTGGTAAGTTCTTTTATTTGTAAGTTGTAAGCCATAAGCAGATGCTTACTACTAAAAAAAAGGAACAATACAGAAAAAGTACTTTCACGTATCCGTTGTTACTAACTTAAGACAATATAATTTAAAGGTTCTATTTGGAAGCACCTACCTCTTTACAAGGGAATCATTCCCATGTGCCCTATCTGTGAAGTGTAGATAAGTTTATTTATTGTATATTTAATTATATCCAGTTTACACATTTTACAATTATGTAATAGTACAGGGAATAGAGACATTGAAAAGAAAAACAATTAGAGGAAAGCTGGATTTTTGCATGAACCTTCCTTTTGTGGTTCTAAATATCATCCCAAAAGTGCCCATCGATATGTGTGCCGCTGAAAATGTTACGCGGGGTCAAAGGTCACAAGAGACGGTTTCGCGAAGATCTCGTTAACGGTCACTTGTTTCAAAAAATTGAGGTTATCAAACTTGTAGCTTAGAAAATTGCGTACAAAAAATACAACACTACTTTTTTCGTAAGACTAACGGTTCTTTAGAAAATTCGATTCAAAAAGTTATAACGTTTATGATTCCTATGATATGCGCACTCTTTCCACACCACCTGATATAGAGTACAAGATGCGTTACAATTTTTTTAATCGAATTTCCTCGATAACCGTCAGCCTTACGAAAAAATGTAATATTATTTTTTTTTGTAGGCAATTTTCTAAGCTACAAATTTGATAACCACTATTTTTTCGATAAAAGAGACCGTTAATGAGATTATCGCGAAAAACAGTTTATCGTGACCTTTGACCCCGCGTAACACCGCGGCACAGATATCGATGGTGATTTTTGGGATGTTGATTAGAACCACAAAAGGAAGGTTCATGGAAAAACCCAGCTTTCTCTTAATTTTGTCGAAGTTTCTTTATTTTTTTGTCCTTATTCCCTGCACTATAATTATTAAATTAAACTTTACCTTATGTCACGTTGACCATCCTTTTTGTTTTATTTTATATCCCAAATTCTGCCAATTAACTTGGCTGGCGCCTCCAAGCTTATATAATTCGTACATAATTATATTAAACCTTCCAACTATTTTCATAAAAGTTCTGAAACCGATTGGACAGTCGAATTTCTAACCTTACTTACGAACCCAGTTGGCCGCATGAAAGTTGCAGGGTAGAGTTGAGTTTTTGTTGGTCACTTTGGACGATCGGAACTCGACCGTGAGACTATAACGTCACAACTGAAACAGAAAAGCCGCCGCCTAAGGAATCACTACTTCCACATCCAGATTTTTCATCCAAGTCACATTAAAGGAAATATCTTGATTAGATCTGCACTCTAGCATGTGGAAATTGGTCATAGAATTTTAATAATATTTGGGGCAGATGTCATAGAAAAGTTTGAGGCGTTGGTTTCTACCATATACGTTAAAAATGAACCTACCACCTCCCACTCCTTCAATGGAATAATCTCAATCAGATGTCATTACAATGCATAGGTGTACTAACTTTCAACTGAATATCTCCATTTTATGTTATCAATCCCATTAATAATTAATGAATGGTGGTGGCGTTTGAAAAATATTAGAAAGAAATCTGAGGTCCTGATTTCTAGCATATACACCAAATCTCAAATTTCTGTATTCTCACCAGCTTGATTTACCTATTTTCCCCTATTTACTACTATTTAAACCCCAACCCTTCTACGGAATCAGCTCAAAATATAATCTAGTTCAAGATGTCGTTACAATACATACGTTTACCAAATTTCAAGAGAATATCACAATTTTATTTTACCAACCCATTTAATAATGGAGTAAGGGAGGTGGGGCGGTTGAAAAATATTATTAAAAAGTCTGCCTTGGCTTCTAGAACATACACCGAATTTCAAGTTTCTGTACTCTTAGAAGCTCTCTTTATTTATTTTTCCCTATTTACCTCTACTTACCCCACAACCCTTCAAGGGTATCATCTCAAAATATAATCTAGTTTCAGATATCATTATAATACATACGTATATCAAATTCCAAGTAAAAATCTAAATTTAATTTTATCAACTCTTATACAGGGCCGGGTGGTGGGGGGATGGAAAATATTATCAAAAAACCTGAGTCCCTCGCTTCTAGTATGTACACTAAATCCCAAATTTCTGTACTCTTACCAGCTTGCTTTACTTATTTTCCCCTATCTACCCCTACTTAACCGCCAACCCTTCAACGGAATCATCTCAAATTATTAATCTAGCTCCAGATGTCGTTATAATATATACGTGTACCAAATGTCAAGTGAATGTCTCAATTTTATTTTATCAATCCCTTTAATAATGGAGTAGGGATATTGGGGGATTGAAAAATATTATAAAAAAATCTGAGGCCTTGGTTTCTAGTACATACACCGAATTTCAAGTTTCTGTACTCCTACTAACTTGTTTTATTTATATTCCACTATTTAACCCAAAATAACCCCCAACCGTTCAACGGAATCATCTCAAAATATAATTTAGTTCCAGATGTCGTTATAATACACACGTGCACCAAATTTCAAGTGAATATCTCAATTTTATTTACATTTTTCCCCTTATTTACCCCTATTTCCTCCCCAACCCTTCACCGGATATCGTTAAATAGCAATCCAGTTCCAGATCTCATTATGATGTATACGTGTACAAAATTTCAAGTTAAGTCAATATCTTAAAGCGTTCCGGAGAAAACGTGCGGACAAAAAAAAGTTACAGAGAGACAGACAGACAGAAATTTTATTTCGCTCAAGTTTAAAATCTCGACGTTTTATGACATTCTAAACCTACTTCAAAGAAAAAAAAGGAATTTTTTTTTACGATTACTATACTTCCATTCCACTACGTGGATGTGGAAATAAAACCAAATGACTAGAAGTTGCAGTTGGGCGAGATCGACTAAAATACCTATTTATTTATTTATTTATTCATCCATTTACCCAACAGTAAAGCCAATTACAGGGCAAGACAATTAGTGCATGTATAATACAAGAAGAAGACATGAAAGAAGAGATAAATCAACAGGGAGAATAAATTAGTAGTTAACAAAGATATTTAAACAGTAAGTATATCATTATCTACTAATATTATCACAATATAGTATAGATTTGAGATTAGAAAAGTTTATATCACATTTATTGCTTAAATTATTATAGCTTGTGCACCTGGTATTAATTGGAGACTTTAGCATCATATTTGTTGAACATAGATTTGGTTGAAATGTAGTCGAATATCTTGTACGTCTTGGTACGTTGAATTTTATTTCACTTAACAAGTTGGGGCAGTCAATATGGTAATGAATTAAGTTACATAAGAAAGTTACAGAAGTATTAACCCTCATAGTACTAAGATATAATAAGCCAAATCTATCCAACAGAGAAATATGGTCTGCATCTTGAAGTGGATATGTCCGATCCACTTTGTAGGCCAGAAACTTGACAAATTTACGTTGAATGGACTCTACTGTATTTATGTAGCAGTGATAAATTGGATTCCAGATTAATGAGCCATACTCCAATTTAGATCGGACATAAGCGAAGTATAATGTTTTTAGGCAGTCCTTGGTAATAAAATACTGAGAGTTACGTATGATAAATCCCAGCATTTTCGATGCACACTTATATGTTTGATCTGTGTGTACAGGATGACAGTGATGAATCAAAGTATATGCCTAGGTCCTTAACCTCTGTGCAGCTTATAAGAGCGTCACTATTAATTGCGTAGTTGTATAACAGTATCATACTTTTACAAGTGAAAGTTACTCTTTTACAATTTGAGACATTTAAAATCAGTTTATTTCAGTTACGCCATTGATTGATTTTGTCTAAATTAGGTTGTAGGTGTCGACAATCATCTACAGTACATATCGAGGAAGAAATTTTCAAGTCATCAGCAAACATTAGTCTGTTACCATCTAGCAATTTAAGTAAATCATCAATAAATATAGGAAATAGCAAAGGGTCCAGGTTGGACCCTTGTGGAACCCCAGCTGTTGACATAAACACATTTGATTTAAAACCATCATAATAAATATATTGCTCTCTGCCTAATAGATATGACTCCAGTAACATCAAGAGGTTTAAGCTAAAGCCGATTCTATCGAGTTTTCTTAATAGGATATAGTGATCTATTTGATCAAATGCTTTCTGAATGTCAATATAAATAACGTCAACTTGACCCCTCATGTCCAATATTTTAACAGTATATTCCGTAAAATTAGCCAAGTTACTTATAGTGGACCTTTTCCCCATGAGAGCCAGGGAGATAGGATATTGCCTATATTATTATATAATATAGTCTTGCATAATATGATCTCCAATAATTTGGCGAAGTTAGAAATTATGGATATAGCACGATAGTTATTAACATCGTTTGGGTCGTCAGTTTTAGGATTTATATTTGATTAACATTTTGAACACCTCACACAAAAGGAGGCGATATAAGTTTGACCCGTGTGTTTATTGTATATTTATTTAAAAGAGTATTTTCTCGAGAAAATTGTTATCAAGAACTGATCTCGATAGATTTTCAAAAAGCTGCACATCATCTCTTAAAAGTTGTACCCCTGCAAACTTATTAAAACCTGTTTGAAGACCTGTACTATTAGAAATACACCTGATGATCAACTGCGATTTCGCCTACCAAGTTGATATCATCGCTTAGAAACTAAAAAGAACCTTCTTGAGTAAATACGTGGGATTTTGAGCTAGAAGTTCCATAGTATATCTACTGGAAGTCCGAAGAATTTTCAATTTTTTGAGATATTTGGGACATTTCAATGTGTTAAGCAGCGTATAATCCTTTTTCCTTCTCAATGGAACTTCGTAGGCGCAATGGTGAACTATACTTGGAATAGAAGGTAGCTCTCGAATGTTAGATGTTAGATATTTCAATAAGACTCGCAACAGGTACCTCGAAAAGAAAAATTGTTTGAAATAGGAAAGAGAAAAACAATGGTATTAGTTTGGCTGCTTGCTGTAACTTATTATTCTTAATTTGAACAAAACTTTGGTTGTAATTCGCGAATTCAATGTAGTTCGTTCTGATTCCATATACCTTACAGTTGGTCAAAAATCGAAAACTGACATAAGACCAAATCTTTACGTTTTGAGGTCTCAGGAACACGAATAAGTTGTTTTCAAAAAATGTTTGTATGTATGTTGTCATGATAGCGCCGAAACTGGTGGACCGATTTTGAAGAAATTTGGTACTTGGGTAAGATTAGTATCGTACATGAGATGAAAATGTTTTGGTGTAGATCGAATGAAGTTCAATATTCTTTTGGAGCATAGACTCCCTTATTTTCTAGCATAATATCCATTTTTATTCTATAATTCGGCAATGTATGTTATTCTGAGTTCAACGGTATATTATACATCACGATTTTCTGCTCATTTTCGGTCAAAAAAATTTGTTTGAATCTTGCTACTGTAAGTCGTTTAGAATATTGTCATATAGTGAACGAAATATATATAGTGGCATGAAGAAGTATAATGAGCGACACCTTTGTCGGTCACTTTGTCGGCTTTAACTGCTTTATCGGCATGCTTTTCGATGGCGGCACTATATCTTTTACGTCTAATATACCTGTTATTTCATCTGCGTAGGCCACGGTACACCCACTCACCCAAAGTGTTCTACTGTCGTAGTTGATGTCAGTGTCAGAGCTTTGAGGTTAATAGTTTTAAATATTTTGACAAGTACTTAATACAATGATTTAAAGGTTATTCTAGTTTTGAAAGTGTCTGCTTGAATACGATGTCCCATTTCTTTTTCATGGCGGTACAAAAAACTTTTTACTAGATATCGGTACATATTTCTTTTAAATGAAAAATACCTGTTCAGAGTGTTCAGTATGGCGCCGGATTGCTGCAGTATCTTAAATTGACTCAGGATAAAAGTTGCAACTATTTTTGATGGACTTCTTGCTTTGGTACGAACCAAAGTAAATCAGCCATATCTTTTTTAATGTTTTATGTTGGTATCAAAGTGAGTATGTTACATACCACCCTTTAAGGAAAAATGGGTAGCTACTGAAAGTAGCTGGAATCTCCCCACCAAATGTTTACGAAAATTCCTTAATTCAGTTTATAACCAGTTTTCTTACCGCTGAGCTGTGGGATGCAGACCTCCGTTTTTATTCATTTAATTTTCAGATTCGCCAGCTAGTCTTCTATTTTTTTCTTCACCCCTCTAGAAGGGGTGGGAATCAGGCGACATGGTAAATGTTCTAATATTAGTTTATGTAGTCTTAAGAAGACATTAGAAGGAACGATCAAATCCCATTCACTGGTCGAGAATTTCGAGTTAATAAGCTTCATTGACTCCACTAATAATACAGACATTGAAGAGAAGCAATGATATTTATTTTCCGTAACATTTTCTCATTCAACTGGAAAAATATTTGCATAGTTTAGCCGCTTAGCTTCCCTTAAATGAACGAAAATATTTACTATGTTGATTTGTCATTTAAATCACAAAATGAATATTCAACGCGAATACTTAAATTTCAAAACGAGTAGATGGAAAATGTATATTCTTGACAAAATAACCAAACACTGAAAACACATGTTCATTTTCTCTTAAATGAAATCAAATTATTTAATCTTTTCGGGTCAACTATAGTGAACATTTTAGGTCCCTTATGAAATACTTTAATGAAACAAATAAAAGAAACTGTGCTGAAACAAGCAGTTAAGAAGTTATTATTCGCCAACTGTATGAAGAAAATTTTACTTGGGTGAAAGTAGACAACATCAACTTCGACCAAGGTAAAGTTGGTAAATGCGTCAAATAGACCGTGATACTGTTAGACGTGCTATACAGCTCATGAAGATTAATCATGGAACACAAAACGTCTAATAAGACGTTGTGGATAAGAAGAGGTTAAATTTACAAAGTAAATAATAAAAAATTATCAGATATAGTACTAATAAAAAAATCGCTGCCTATGGAATCATTACTTCCACATTCAGATTTTTCAACCAAGTCACTTTAAAGGAAACATTCTGACTGGATTTGCACTCTAGTGTGTGGAAATTATTGGTCATAGAATTTTAATAATATATAATATATAATAATAATATATATATACATTAAAATTGAAGTTTCTAGTTTACCCTACTTACTATTCATAACCTACCACCTCCCACCCCTTCAATGGAATCATCTCAGTCAGATATCATTACAATACATACGTTTACTAACTTTCAAGTGAATATCTCAATTCTATGTTATCAATCCCATTAATAATGGAGGTGGTGGGGTTTGAAAAATATTAGAAAGAAATCTGAGGCCTTGGTTTCTAGTATATACACCTAATCCCGAATTTCTGTACTATTACTAGCTTGCTTTACTTATTTTCCCCTATCTACCCCTATTTAACCCCCTTTGTAACAGAGTAGGGGTGGTGGGAGTTGAAAAATATTATAAAAAATCTGAGGCCTTGGATTCTAGTACAAACACCGAATTTCAAGTTTCTGTACTTATACCAGCTTGCCTTACTTATTTTCTCCTATTTGACCCTATTTAACCCCCAACCCATCAACCGAATCATTTCAAAATATAATCTAGTTCCAGATGTCGTTATAATACATATGTGTACCAAATTTCAAGTGAATATCTCAACTTTATTTTACCAACCCATTCAATAATGGAGTAGGGGTGGTGGGGAGTTGAAAAATATTATAAATAATCTGACACCTTGGCGTTTAGTACAGACTCCGAATTTCAAGTTTCTGTACTCTCTTACCAGCTTGCTTTAATTATTTTCCCATATTTACCCCTATTTAGCCCCAACCCTTCAACGAAATCGTCTCAAAAAATAATCTAGTTCCAGATGTCGTTATAATATATACGTGTACCAAATTTCAGATAAATATCTCAATTTTAATTTAATAATGGATGGGGGTTGAAAAACATTATAAAAATACCTGAGGGTTTGGCTTCTAGTATATACACCGAATTTAAAGTTACTGTACTCTTACCAACTTCCATTACTTATTTTCCCCTATTTACCCCTTTTTACCCCCGGCCCCTCAATGGAATCATCTCAACATGTAATAGAGTTCCAGATGTCGTTATAATACATACGTGTACCAAATTTGAAGTGAATATCTCAACTTTATTTTATCAACCCCTTTGGGTGGTGGGGGGATGAAAAATATTATAAAAATTTTTTAGGCCTTGGCTTGTAGTACATACATCAAATTTTAAGTTTTTGCACTCTCATCGGCTTGCTTTACGTACGTGGATATGGAAGTAAAAATTAAATGAGGAAGTATATAAAACGATATATAAACGAGTAGAAGTTGCAGTCGGTAGTAACCGACTGCGGATATATATTTGATTAATACGACTACAATTCAACCTATTTTTACATGGTTCACTGAGATTAGTACACAGGCAATATTGTTATTTTTATTAGTCAAATATGTATTCGTACTACGCAGCGTCCTACTGCAGCTCATACTTGTTTCGCAATAGTCTTACTAACTGTCTGATGTCAATCAGGTGGAAGGACCAATAATATGATTGTTGTAAATGAAAGTCAGCTGTCACTTTTTAACATTTACTAACACACTAATAAATATCCATAGGTAAATACATAAAACAAATAAATTGGAATTCTTAGAGCGTCGCTCTCTGAAATGTCTAGCAGTGTACTGTTCTTAGAGTACTTGATTACTGATACTGACTGTTTTTTAGCAGCGCCAGTTCGCAACACAAATTAGCGGGGTTGCCACGTAGGGCAATTATTCACAATTTCCAAATAATCTACATAAATGCAAATAAATACAATTCTGTATCGTACATACCGCCGGCCTTGAAATGCCAGGCTATTTCAACATAATAAAACATAAACTAAATATTGTATTTACAAATGGCATTGTAGCCAAACGAACATATTTTTACATGTTTCAAAGGTTATGGTTCTGATGGCTCTTGAATCGGTAACAAGCACAATTTTCGCACAGACCTTTTCAACACACTACCATCACTAAACTTCACTGAAGCAACACGAACCACCTTGTCGTCACCAGGATGTAGCTGGAACACTCTAGCCATCCTCCACTGCAGCGTGGGGACTTTGTCATCTTTCACAATAACTAGACTGCCTACATGCAATAGCTGATCGTAGTTTTTACTCCATTTGAGTCTCGTCTGTAATTCGCTAATATACTCCTTGCTCCATTTTTGCCAAAACAACTGCACCGTTCTTTGAAGATTTTCATATAAATTGAGACGATTCTCGGGTAAAGGAATATAATTAGGTTCTGGTAAGGAAGTTAAGGATCGACCAATTAAGAAGTGGGCGGGAGTTAATGGAAAATAGTCGTCAGGACTTGAAGACAAAGGGGAAAGTGGCCTTGAATTCAATATGGCTTCAATTTGATGCAGTAAAGTGCAAAACTCGTCAAAGTGCAAATGATTCGTACCAATGACTCTTTTCAAGTGATATTTTATACATTTTACACCGGACTCCCATATGCCACCGAAATTTGGGGACTTTGGCGGAATGAATTTCCACGTAATTCCTTCATCAACAAAGTAATTTGAAATTAATTCCTTATTGTTTTTAATAAAATTCAAAAGTTCAGCGTTTGCACCTACAAACTGAGTACCATTGTCTGAAAAAACTATTGATGGTTTACCTCGTCTAGCCATAAATCTCTTGAGACATGCAATGAAAGATTCAGTGCTCAAGTCGGTTACAAGCTCAATGTGAATTGCCTTTGTTGTCATACATATGAAAATACAAACCCATGCCTTGGACAATATAGGTTTTCGAGTTTTGCGATCCTTTAAATAAAATGGTCCAGCATAATCGCAACCTACATTAGTAAATGGAAAGCACTGGTTTAGTCTCTCGGATGGTAAATCACCCATAATATATTCGCAAGTCTTGGGTCTTGCCTTAAAACAAATAACACAGTTGTGAACAATTTTTCGCGCTAAATCTCGCCCGGATAGTGGCCAAAATGCTTCTCTAACTGCATATAAAAGTTGCTGTGGTCCGCAATGAAGCAATTTTTTGTGGTCATTAGTCATTATTAAATTAGTTATTGGATGTTTTTTATGTAGAACAATAGGGTGTTTTTTATCATAAGCCACATGAGCCTTAGAAATTCTTCCACCTACTCTTATAATAGATTTTGAATCTAAGAATGGGCGTAACTTTATAATACTACTAGAATTGGCAACAAAGCCTTGTTTCTTTAAATCACAGATTTCTTGCTTAAATGATTGTTCTTGGGAAATTTTTATAAGCATGTCAAATGCGGTGTTTCTTTCCTCTATACTTAAGGCACCAACTATTTTGTCTTTTGGATTTTTTAAATTAAACAAAAACCTTAAACAATAAGCCATTATTCGTTTGAGCTTGTGTAAATTGGAATATTTTTCAAAAATATCAAAATCATTTTTTACGATTGCCGCATGTGAGAGTAATCGTTCTTCTGGAATTGAATCTAATGATGGTACTCTTTTAACAATTGGCCATTCTGAAAATTCTAATTTTAGCCAAGAAGGTCCTTGAAACCAAAAATTATTTTTGATTAGGTTAGTGACCGCTGTGCCGCGAGATATAATATCTGCTGGGTTGTCACATGAAATCACGTGATGCCAATCGTTGATATCTGTTAGGTTTTGTATGACTGACACACGATTTGCTATGAAAGTTTTCCAACGGTCTGGACTACCATTTATCCAATGATACGTCACAAGCGAATCTGTCCAATAATAGAATTTCTTAAATTCTAACTTTAACGCAGTTTTAACTCTACAAGCTAATCTTGCACCTAGAGTTGCCGCACATAGCTCCAATCTAGGCAATGTCAATTGTTTAATGGGTGCAACTTTACTTTTAGCACACACAAGATTACACGAATATCCGTTATTAGATATACTTCTCAAATATACGCATGCACCGTATGCTTTCTCGGATGCGTCTACAAACGTATGTAGTTCATAAGAATTTGTACTAATTGGTATAACAAGCCTAGGTATTTCAATGTTTTCTAGTAACTTTAAATCAGTTGCGAAGTTTAACCATTTTTGTTGCAAATTGTTAGAAACAGGTTCATCCCAATGTACCTTTTCTTTCCACAATAATTGAAGTAGTATCCTTGCCCTAATAATAACTGGACTAACTAAACCCATGGGATCAAATATTTGTCCTACAAAAGATAAGATTGAACGTTTCGTTATTTTTATTTGATTTTCAAAAGGTTTTACGCTAAACTCGATAGTGTCAGTGTTTGAATTCCAGAATATACCTAGAGTTTTGTTATTCTGATTTTCTCCTAAATTTAAAATACTTGACTCAACATTTTTGTCTATATTAAATTTCTTAAATAATTGTGGCTTGTTCGTAAGCCATTTTCTAAGTTGAAAACCAGCATCTTGCAATATTTTCGTCACATTTAATTGCAAATTGATAAGATCATTTTCTTCATTTTCCCCATCTAAATAGTCATCAACATAAAAACTATTTTGAATTGATTGACTTGCCCTAGGATTCTTAATTTTATTTTCTTCCGCGAGCTGAATTATCGGTCGTGTGGCTAAATATGATGAAGCCGCCATGCCGTATGTCACTGTTAAAAGCTCATAACATTTAATATTGTCTGCCTCAGATGGTCGCCAAAATATTCTTTGGAAACGAGTATGTTCCGGGTTAAGCCAAACTTGACGATACATTTTAGATATGTCCGCGCTTATTATAAAGTTGTATATACGAAATCGCAATAATATGTCAAATAAGTCGCTTTGAATAACTGGACCCGATTATTGAATGTCATTTAAGGATAAATTTTTGTCGGTTTTCGCAGAAAAATCAAAGACAACTCGACACGGTGTAGTCGAACTTGAGTCTTTTAAAACCGCATGATGTGGTACACAATAAACTGATCCGTCATCTTCTAAATCATTTATGTCAACTGGTAGTTCTCTCATATGATCTAACTTTTCATAATCAACCATAAATTGTACATATTGCCTTTTTAAATGGTTATTTTTTGATAATTTCTTTTCTAAACACTGAAATCTTTGTAATGCCGTTTCTTTTGATTTGCCAATATTTATTTCCTCTTCCTTAAAAGGAATTTTCACTACAAAACGTCCGTCTGTGTCGCGATAGAAATTGTCTACAAAATGTCTTTCACAAAAGTTCTCTTTTCTTTCATGATTCGAGCATTCCTCTACTTGCCAAAACTTTAATAAATTGTCATTTATTTCATTCAGTTCTACGTCTTCATTTTCGATACAGTGACACGAAGTGACATGACACACTGTATTTGATTTAAAATAATTTATTTCTCCGCCTAGTATCCAACCTAGCCTGGTATTTTGTACTATAAGCCCATTGTCTAATTTTAATTGATCCATAAGCAACAAATCATAGAAAGTACCTATGCCGCATAAAATGTCTATTTCACTACTTTTATTGAAAGTAGGATCCGCTAGAATCTTGTCCTTTGGAATTTTTAAATAACTTGAATGAAATGAATAAGCGGGCATTGATTGTGTAATTTTCGGTAAAACTAAACACGATATTTCTTTTGAATAATCGCTACATTGAGATATTATTTTTAAACTAACTTTGAATTGAGAGAATAAAGAATTATTTCCGACTCCAGACACAGTATATTTAACAGGAGCCTTGTTTAAATCTAATGAATTGGCTAATTGTTCTGTAATGAAATTACTTTGTGATCCTGGATCTAATAACATTCTTGCCGATATGATTTTGCCTTGTTTATCTTGTACATTTACGATCGCAGTCGATAATAATGTTAAAGAGTTTTTTACGTCGCCGGCCGTCTTTGACTTCGTCCAGGTATCATTTTCACGCTTACAATTGTTACTTGTTTCTATTCCTGCAATAACACAAACTTCTGTACTGTGATGCGCTTGAACGTTTATACCGGGAGAGTCTGAGTGTAATAGCGTATTATGTTTTTTGTCGCATTTTTTACAAGACGATTTATTACATTCCTCAACCGCATGATTTGGGTTCAAACAATTGATACACAACTTGAGTTTCTGTGTTTCTCTTTCTCTGTCTGACACACTGAGTTCTAAAAATTTGTCACATTTAAAAACTGAGTGATTATTTTTACAGAAATAACAAGAAAATATTTTATTTTGACTGGACACAATGTACCTGAAGTTTCGAACGTTCACTTGAACGAATTTCAAATGAAAAGAAAAAATTAATATCAACTGCAAATCGACTTAAGAGTAATTTTTTATTATTATATCGATTGGTACCAATACTCATAATGCTCCCTCAAAGCCTCCCTTACGTCGAACACCCCCTTAGCAACCCTTGTATATAAAAAATCAGCATTAAATGTAATCTGGGTTAAGTATAATATTTTGTAAACTAAATTTACTATAAATACTACTTTAAACATATTCTCGATATTTCAATCGCACACAGAGTACTTATGCACCCCCTGCTTCAACCCTTGATTGTAAAAAATTCTTAAAAAAGTCAAACTGACATAGACCTAAAAGTTTTTTCGTCCTTCTAGTTGTCAACAATACCCCTAACATTCCCTCAAAGCCTTGTTCTCGCCGAACCGGCGGAACACCCCCTTAGCAACCCTTGTATATAAAAAATCAGCATTAGATGTAATCTGGGTTAAGTATAACATTTTGTAAGCTAAATTTACTATAGATACTACTTTAAACATATTCTCGATATTTCAATAGCACACAGTGTACTTATGCACCCCCTGGTTCAACCCTTGATTGTAAAAAATTCTTAAAAAAGTCAAACTGACATAGACCTAAAAGTTTTTTCGTCCTTCTAGTTGCCAACAATACCCCTAACATTCCCTCAAAGCCTTGTTCTCGCCGAACCGGAGGAACACCCCCTTAGCAACCCTTGTATATAAAAAATCAGCATTAGATGTAATCCAGGTTAAGTATAACATTTTGTAAGCTAAATTTACTATAAATACTACTTTAAACATATTCTCTATATTTCAATCGCACACAGTGTACTTATGCACCCCCTGCTTCAACCCTTGATAGTAAAAAAGTCAAACTGACATAGACCTAAAAGTTGTTTCGTCCTTCTAGTTGTCAACAATACCCCTAACATTCCCTCAAAGCCTTGTTCTCGCCGAACCGGCGGAACACCCCCTTAGCAACCCTTGTATATAAAAAATCAGCATTAGATGTAATCTGGGTTAAGTATAACATTTTGTAAGCTAAATTTACTATAGATACTACTTTAAACATATTCTCGATATTTCAATAGCACACAGTGTACTTATGCACCCCCTGGTTCAACCCTTGATTGTAAAAAAATCTTAAAAAAGTCAAACTGACATAGACCTAAAAGTTTTTTCGTCCTTCTAGTTGCCAACAATACCCCTAACATTCCCTCAAAGCCTTGTTCTCGCCGAACCGGCGGAACACCCCCTTAGCAACCCTTGTATATAAAAAATCAGCATTAGATGTAATCTGGGTTAAGTATAACATTTTGTAAGCTAAATTTACTATAAATACTACTTTAAACATATTCTCAAAATTTCAATCGCACACAGTGTACTTATGCACCCCTGCTTCAACCCTTGATTTTAAAAAAATCGTAAAAAAGTCAAACTGACATAGACCTAAAAGTTTTTTCGTCCTTCTAGTTGCCAACAATACCCCTAACATTCCCTCAAAGCCTTGTTCTCGCTGACCCGGCGGAACACCCCCTTATCAACCCTTGTATATAAAAAATCGGCATTAAATGTAATCTGGGTTAAGTATAACATTTTGTAAGCTAAATTTACTATAAATACTACTTTAAACATATTCTCGATATTTCAATCGCACACAGTGTACTTATGCACCCCCTGCTTCAACCCTTGATTTTTTAAAAATTGTATAAAAGTCAAACTGACATAGACCTAAAATTTGTTTCGTCCTTCTAGTTGTCAACAATACCCCTAACATTCCCTCAAAGCCTTGTTCTCGCCGAACCGGCGGAACACCCCCTTAGCAACCCTTGTATATAAAAAATCAGCATTAGATGTAATCTGGGTTAAGTATAACATTTTGTAAGCTAAATTTACTATAAATACTACTTTAAACATATTCTCGATATTTCAATCGCACACAGTGTACTTATGCACCCCCTGCTTCAACCCTTGATTTTAAAAAAATCGTAAAAAAGTCAAACTGACATAGACCTAAAAGTTTTTTCGTCCTTCTAGTTGCCAACAATACCCCTAACATTCCCTCAAGGCCTTGTTCTCGCCGAACCGGCGGAACACCCCCTTAGCAACCCTTGTATATAAAAAATCAGCATTAGATGTAATCTGGGTTAAGTATACCATTTTGTAAGCTAAATTTACTATAAATACTACTTTAAACATATTCTCGATATTTCAATCGCACACAGTGTACTTATGCACCCCCTGCTTCAACCCTTGATTGTAAAAAATTCTTAAAAAAGTCAAACTGACATAGACCTAAAAGTTTTTTCGTCCTTCTAGTTGTCAACAATACCCCTAACATTCCCTCAAGGCCTTGTTCTCGCCGAACCGGCGGAACACCCCCTTAGCAACCCTTGTATATAAAAAATCAGCATTAGATGTAATCTGGGTTAAGTATACCATTTTGTAAGCTAAATTTACTATAAATACTACTTTAAACATATTCTCGATATTTCAATCGCACACAGTGTACTTATGCACCCCCTGCTTCAACCCTTGATTGTAAAAAATTCTTTAAAAAGTCAAACTGACATAGACCTAAAAGTTTTTTCATCCTTCTAGTTGTCAACAATACCCCTAACATTCCCTCAAGGCCTTGTTCTCGCCGAACCGGCGGAACACCCCCTTAGCAACCCTTGTATATAAAAAATCAGCATTAGATGTAATCTGGGTTAAGTATACCATTTTGTAAGCTAAATTTACTATAAATACTACTTTAAACATATTCTCGATATTTCAATCGCACACAGTGTACTTATGCACCCCCTGCTTCAACCCTTGATTGTAAAAAATTCTTTAAAAAGTCAAACTGACATAGACCTAAAAGTTTTTTCGTCCTTCTAGTTGTCAACAATACCCCTAACATTCCCTCAAGGCCTTGTTCTCGCCGAACCGGCGGAACACCCCCTTAGCAACCCTTGTATATAAAAAATCAGCATTAGATGTAATCTGGGTTTAGTATAACACTTTGTAAGCTAAATTTACTATAAATACTACTTTAAACATATTCTCTATATTTCAATCGCACACAGTGTACTTATGCACCCCCTGCTTCAACCCTTGATTTTTTTAAAATTGTATAAAAGTCAAACTGACATAGACCTAAAATTTGTTTCGTCCTTCTAGTTGTCAACAATACCCCTAACATTCCCTCAAAGCCTTGTTCTCGCCGAACCGGCGGAACACCCCCTTAGCAACCCTTGTATATAAAAAATCAGCATTAGATGTAATCTGGGTTAAGTATAACATTTTGTAAGCTAAATTTACTATAAATACTACTTTAAACATATTCTCGATATTTCAATCGCACACAGTGTACTTATGCACCCCCTGCTTCAACCCTTGATTTTAAAAAAATCGTAAAAAAGTCAAACTGACATAGACCTAAAAGTTTTTTCGTCCTTCTAGTTGCCAACAATACCCGTAACATTCCCTTAAAGCCTTGTTCTCGCTGAGCCGGCGGAACACCCCCTTAGCAACCCTTGTATATGAAAAATCAGCATTAAATGTAATCTGGGTTAAGTATAATATTTTGTAAACTAAATTTACTATAAATACTACTTTAAACATATTCTCGATATTTCAATCTCACACAGAGTACTTATGCACCCCCTGCTTCAACCCTTGATTGTAAAAAATTCTTAAAAAAGTCAAACTGACATAGACCTAAAAGTTTTTTCGTCCTTCTAGTTGCCAACAATACCCGTAACATTCCCTTAAAGCCTTGTTCTCGCCGAACCGGCGGAACACCCCCTTAGCAACCCTTGTATATAAAAAATCAGCATTAGATGTATTCCGGGTTAAGTATAACATTTTGAAAGCTAAATTTACTATAAATACTACTTTAAACATATTCTCTATATTTCAATCGCACACAGTGTACTTATGCACCCCCTGCTTCAACCCTTGATAGTAAAAAAGTCAAACTGACATAGACCTAAAAGTTGTTTCGTCCTTCTAGTTGCCAACAATTCCCCTAACATTACCTCAAAGCCTAGTTTATGGCGAACCGGCGGAATACCCCCTTAGCAACTCTTGTATAGAAAAAATCAACATTAAATGATATCTGGATTAAGTATAAAATTTTGTTAGCTACAAATACTATAAATACTACTCTAAACATATTTTCGAAGTTTCATTCGCATACAGTGTTCGGATGCACCCCCTGCTTCAACCCTTAAAATAAAAAAATTCCTCAAAAAGTCGATCTGGCTTAGGTGTGAACCTTTCTTGTTCATTCTAATCACAAAGGAGGCTTCAAACATTAACCAAAGCCACGTTAGAGTTAGGACGCGGAGTATCCCACTGGCAACCCCCGATATGAAAAGTATCACCACAAGCGCAATCTGGCTTAGAGGTACAATTTTTTTGATTACATTAGCAACAAATAATACTTCAAGCATGTCCTTAAAGTCTCGTTCATGGTTAAAGTGCGAAATTTCAATTTATGTACAAAAAAAGGTCATAAAGAAGGAAGGTATTTGGCATCTTTTATTATCATCACAAAAATTGTCAAAAATATTTCCTAAGGAGTTAAGAACATGGACCAATCTGATTGAATATAATTGGTTGAAATTTGTCCTACCAAATAGATGATTCGTTGAAATAAGCAATCTAGTCAACGTGGACTTCTAGGGGTAGAGTAACTGTTTCTTTGTGATAAAATTATACTGCACGACTCCGGCCATACACTAATCAGAAGCGGTCAGTCTCCTTTAGACGTTTTTGCGAACTTTTTTGTATCGCTGGATGTCATATGGAACCTACTACACCCCTAAACCAGATAAACTTTTCGGCAAATTTGTTAAAATCAAGGGTTGAAGCAGCGGTAATATTTAGAGTAAACGTGGATAACAAAATTTTCTACCTAAATAAGCCAGACTTTGTATATATAATCCTGATTATTGCTATATTTATATTTTATAAAACAGCACACATTGTATAAGGGTTGCTAAAGGGGTGCTCCGCCACTTAGCCTTAAACAAAGCTCTGCTGGAAAGTTTGGGGTATTATTTGTAGCTGAAGCAACAAAGAAACTTTTACGCCTAAGCCATATTGACATTTTGGCGAATTTTTTAAAATCGAGGGTTAAAGCTGGGGTGCATCCGGACTTTAGACGCAAATGAAATTTCGAGAAAATGTTTACAGTAGTATTTGTAGAATACGTGGCTAACGGAATTATATACTTAAACTGGATTTCATTTAATGCTGATTACTTATATACAAGGGTTGGTAAGGGAGTGTTCCTCCACTTCCCCATTATGTAGGCTTTGAGAGAATGTTTGGGGTATTATTTGCGACTAGAATAACGAAAAACCTTTTACGCCTAAGGCAATTTGACTCCCTGACGAATTTTTCAAAAACAGGGGTTGAAGCAGGGGGTGCATCCGAACACTGTGCGAGTAAAATATCGAGAATATGTTTAGAGTAGTTTTTGTAGTAAATGCAGCTGACGAAATTTTATACCTAACCCAGATTTCTTTTAATGCTGATTTTATACATACAAAGGTTGTTAAGGGGTTGTTCCGCCACTTCCGCCAACTAGGCTTTGAGGGGATGTTTATGGCATTATTTGCAACTAGAAGGACGAAAAAACGTTTACGTCTAAGACAGTTCGCCTTTTTGACGAATTTTTTAAAATTAAGGGTTGAAGAGGGGGTGCTTAAGAACACTGTGTGCGAACGAAATTTCGAGAATATGTTTACAGTAGTATTTGTAGTAAATGTAGCTAACAAAATGTTATACTTAATCCAGATTAAATTTAATGCCGATTCTTTATATACAAGGGTTGATAAGGGGGTGTTCCGTCGGTTCGACGAGAACAAGGCTTTGAGGGAATGTTAGGGGTATTGTTGGCAACTAGAAGGACGAAAAAACTTTTAGGTCTATGTCAGTTTGACTTTTTTACGATTTTTTTAGAATGAAGGGTTGAAGCAGGGGGTGCATAAGTACACTGTGTGCGATTGAAATATCGAGAATATGTTTAAAGTAGTATTTATAGTAAATTTAGCTCACAAAATATTATGCTTAACCCATATTACATCTAATGCTGATTTTTTATATACAAGGCTTGCTAAGGGGGTGTTCCGCCGGTTCGGCGAGAACAAGGCTTTGAGGGAATGTTAGGGGTATTGTTGGCAACTAGAAGGACGAAAAAACTTTTAGGTCTATGTCAGTTTGACTTTTTTGAAGAATTTTTTACAATCAAGGGTTGAACCAGGGGATGCATAAGTACACTGTGTGCGATTGAAATATCGAGAATATGTTTAAAGTAGTATTTATAGTAAATTTAGCTTACAAAGTGTTATACTAAACCCAGATTACATCTAATGCTGATTTTTTATATACAAGGGTTGCTAAGGGGGTGTTCCGCCGGTTCGGCGAGAACAAGGCCTTGAGGGAATGTTAGGGGTATTGTTGACAACTAGAAGGACGAAAAAACTTTTAGGTCTATGTCAGTTTGACTTTTTAAAGAATTTTTTACAATCAAGGGTTGAAGCAGGGGGTGCATAAGTACACTGTGTGCGATTGAAATATCGAGAATATGTTTAAAGTAGTATTTATAGTAAATTTAGCTTACAAAATGGTATACTTAACCCAGATTACATCTAATGCTGATTTTTTATATACAAGGGTTGCTAAGGGGGTGTTCCGCCGGTTCGGCGAGAACAAGGCCTTGAGGGAATGTTAGGGGTATTGTTGACAACTAGAAGGATGAAAAAACTTTTAGGTCTATGTCAGTTTGACTTTTTAAAGAATTTTTTACAATCAAGGGTTGAAGCAGGGGGTGCATAAGTACACTGTGTGCGATTGAAATATCGAGAATATGTTTAAAGTAGTATTTATAGTAAATTTAGCTTACAAAATGGTATACTTAACCCAGATTACATCTAATGCTGATTTTTTATATACAAGGGTTGCTAAGGGGGTGTTCCGCCGGTTCGGCGAGAACAAGGCCTTGAGGGAATGTTAGGGGTATTGTTGACAACTAGAAGGACGAAAAAACTTTTAGGTCTATGTCAGTTTGACTTTTTTAAGAATTTTTTACAATCAAGGGTTGAAGCAGGGGGTGCATACCCATGTAGCAACATATACTGGCAGTTCATTGGTAAAATATTGGTGTAATATTTGTCTATTGGGTCAATATTAGCAATTTTAAGCCAATATTGAAGTAGTATTTATTTTTGGTGTATAATAAATATTGAATTCATTATATTGCTCTAATATTAGAGAAATATTGATAATCATTTACTATTTTTTGAATATATTGATGCAATATTGGAAACAATATTAATTAATATTACTGCACAATATTCCATGTAAGCAGATGATAGGCATATATATAATGATAATAACTTAATCTTTGGTGCAATTTGGCCAAATAATTTCGTCTGTTAATTGTTCCAATTTAACATTTTTTAGCCAATATTGAAGGAATATTTATTTTTGGTATATAATAAATATCGAATTCATTGTATTGCTCTAATATTAGAGAAATATTGATGATCATTTACTATTTTCTGAACATATGGATGCAATATTGGAAACAACAATAATTATTTTGACACATAATAAATTTATTACTCCAATATTGGAAAAATATTGATGACCATACAACATACAAACATTTTTTATATTACTTTGCGATATTTTTCGAAGACAAAAAGGCATATGACCTCTGTAATCTATTGAGCAAAGTTGTTCTGTAATGTATTAATTAATTTGGTTTGTTTAGCCCTTTTTATCTTATTTGTATTATTTATTATATAATATAATAGGTGATTCTTTTTATCTGATTTATGAAATAATTTTGGATTTCTGATTTTAAAACACTGTCAAACACTTTTTTATTCTATTATCGTTTATTTAATTTCAAGGTGTTTTCATTATATTTAAAGAATAGATTCACCTATATAGTTTATTTTTATTTAGTTTTACTTTAACATTTTTAGTAAAATAATTACTTACATTCTTACAAAACTTATTCTTCATACTAGGAATTTAGATAGTGATATCACTCCCGCGCAGACATTTTATTGGCTCCGAGTTACCAGCAATGGTTTGGCATGACGCGTGCGCTTGCTCTCCGCATAACGGAGACGGAGACACCATTATGGTAAATTAATAAATACCTGGATCATAGAAGAAGAGAAATTGGGCTGAGTTGGATTATTAGCAACAATTATTGTGACCTGTGTGTGTGTTAATCTTGTGCACAATGTAAGTACATAATACTATATTATGCTTTTTATCTGTTGATTGTTTGACAGTGTTCTGTAAATGTGAATTTGCTGCCGTGCACATTTTCTATCCGTAAAAGTACGATAATAATGTATAGGGAAACAATAAAATTATTCATTCACATTGTGTAAGTACGTGAGCTGTGCCCAGATAACAAATTGACTAGGTACCCGTCGTTATCTTTATTTGGTAATTTGAAAATATAGGTACTACATACAGGTACCTGCCAATAACCAACCAATACTGAACCAATATTGCAATATTATAGTTACAGATATAATCTAATTATTACCATTATTTAACTTTTGTTTTATACTGCTACATACTTCTTTTATTGCCTCAAGCAAGAAGTATTGAAATGTGCGAAAATAGACAAAAATAATAACAATTTAGAAAAATATTCAAGTTTACATGTTGTAGAATATACAGGGTGTACAGAATCGCATGCTAATACTTACAGGCCGTGATTCTTTGGTAATTTTAAGAAAAAAGTTTATACCTATCAACACAAGCACGCAACTGTTTTATTTTTGAGATACAGAGTGTGTTAAAATTTCTAAAAAAAAAATGTTTAAAAGAAAAACTTCTACCAGTATGCGCGTAGGTTTTGCACTTGACCGCTTTTTATTTCTAGTTTTTATATACCTAGCTCCTTTTTGTGAGTCTAATGGCATGTAAATTTGGTATACCTGCATTTAACTTCCTGTTTATCCGGAAATTGGTTTTATTAAAGTTTTTCATTTAATGAGATATATGTTTTAACGTATACAGATGATAAAGAGTACCGAGTACCATTAATTAATGAAAACAAAACTTTCAGACTACTTCAGAATGAGTTCATCAGTACTGTCTAAAAAATCCATGTTTATAAAAAGGCAGCTGAACAAGGATTCAAATCAACCATCGCCATTTTTAGAAAGCAGAAAATTCTTTCAGAAATTTGCAATGATACCCCAGACAATGTTATCCTGTTAAATCAACTACCTGATACAAACGATGAAGATAACTGCAATTATTTTCAGGGTGGTAACCACGACTTCAATTTAAGTTTGTCTTCCGACGAAGATAATGATGGAATAAATGAGTGCCAAAATGTGTCAATGGGGTGTCAAGAAATTTGCTAGAGAATCATTATGATGTGACATCCAGTTTACTTATGAAGTTCGTGGTTTGCAATTAAATTCAAGTCTATTTATTTTTCGACTCATCCTTTTGATAACTTTGGTATTTAGAAAACATATTATAAGTTACGCTTTTGCTTAAAATTATATTAATATTTTTTATATAGTATACCTACTTGTTATTTTATCTTGTTTGATTTATATTATTTTTGACTGACTCATTTGTAAATTTAAAATTGTTACAATTTTTAAATGTATTGTTAATGTTATAAATAAATATTTTATTTTTGCAACATATTTATAATTTATTGTAATATACACGGTGTTCGGCGCATGGACAATCAAAATTTTTTTGTGGATTGGTGGGGTCATTTGGAAGTTTTAACATAAATGTCCCAGGTCCTAACTATTGTAGTTATTGACATTTTTTTTCTTTTTTACATTTTACTCAAAATTTCCCAAAATTCCCACGAAAACTCCTACAACTTTTCATTGTTTCATACCGTTAGAAGAAACAAAGCTCTCAGTTGCTGTTAGTTTTTTTTTTTAAATGATTTTAGAAGTTCAGAATTTCTATTTCTTTCATTTACTTTTAGGAATTTGGAACCTTGTAACTAACTTTCTTATTAAAAATGATTTATTTTGAACAAGAATACATTACAGAATAGAATTTAAACAAACACCTACGAATACTAAAGTTTCAGTCGGGAATTTTGGGAAATTTTGAGTGAAATCTAAAAAAAATATTTCCTAGTACTACAACAGTTAGGACCTGAGTCATTCGGGGTTAAAACTTCCAAATGACCCCACCAATCCATAAAAATATTTTGACGGTCCATGCGCCGAAGACCCTGTATTTTATATTGATTTCTAATATTGACTATAAATCCAAAGGAAATATTGTACCAATTTAAATACAATATTAGGTAAATATTATCCTAGTTGTCAAAATAAATATTGATAATTAATTGGAAATAGATATTGGAGCAATAATGTAGAACAATATTCAGTCAAGATTGATTACAATATTTTGCCAATAAATAAAAATGTTCACATTTCGATATTGGGCAAATATTGCATTTCAACATTTAGCCACTATTTATACCATAAATACCCAATATTGTACTAATATTGCCTGCTACATGGGTAAGTACACTGTGTGCGATTGAAATATCGAGAATATGTTTAAAGTAGTATTTATAGTAAATTTAGCTTACAAAATGGTATACTTAACCCAGATTACATCTAATGCTGATTTTTTATATACAAGGGTTGCTAAGGGGGTGTTCCGCCGGTTCGGCGAGAACAAGGCCTTGAGGGAATGTTAGGGGTATTGTTGACAACTAGAAGGACGAAAAAACTTTTAGGTCTATGTCAGTTTGACTTTTTTAAGAATTTTTTACAATCAAGGGTTGAAGCAGGGGGTGCATAAGTACACTGTGTGCGATTGAAATATCGAGAATATGTTTAAAGTAGTATTTATAGTAAATTTAGCTTACAAAATGTTATACTTAACCCAGATTACATCTAATGCTGATTTTTTATATACAAGGGTTGCTAAGGGGGTGTTCCGCCGGTTCGGCGAGAACAAGGCCTTGAGGGAATGTTAGGGGTATTGTTGACAACTAGAAGGACGAAAAAACTTTTAGGTCTATGTCAGTTTGACTTTTTTTAAGAATTTTTTACAATCAAGGGTTGAAGCAGGGGGTGCATAAGTACACTGTGTGCGATTGAAATATCGAGAATATGTTTAAAGTAGTATTTATAGTAAATTTAGTTTACAAAATATTATACTTAACCCAGATTACATTTAATGCTGATTTTTTATATACAAGGGTTGTAAGGGGGTGTTCCGCCGGTTCAGCGAGAACAAGGCTTTGAGAGAATGTTAGGGGTATTGTTGGCAACTAGAAGGACGAAAAAACTTTTAGGTCTATGTCAGTTTGACTTTTTTACGATTTTTTTAAAATCAAGGGTTGAAGAAGGGGGTGCATAAGTACACTGTGTGCAATTGAAATATCGAGAATATGTTTACAGTAGTATTTATAGTAAATTTAGCTTACAAAATGTTATACTTAACCCAGATTACATCTAATGCTGATTTTTTATATACAAGGGTTGCTAAGGGGGTGTTCCGCCGGTTCGGCGAGAACAAGGCTTTGAGGGAATGTTAGGGGTACTGTTGGCAACTAGAAGGACGAAAAAACTTTTAGGTCTATGTCAGTTTGACTTTTTTAAGAATTTTTTACAATCAAGGGTTGAACCAGGGGGTGAATAAGTACACTGTGTGCGATTGAAATATCGAGAATATGTTTAAAGCAGTATTTATAGTAAATTTAGCTTACAAAATGTTATACTTAACCCAGATTACATCTAATGCTGATTTTTTATATACAAGGGTTGCTAAGGGGGTGTTCCGCCGGTTCGGCGAGAACAAGGCCTTGAGGGAATGTTAGGGGTATTGTTGACAACTAGAAGGACGAAAAAACTTTTAGGTCTATGTCAGTTTGACTTTTTTTAAGAATTTTTTACAATCAAGGGTTGAAGCAGGGGGTGCATAAGTACACTGTGTGCGATTGAAATATCGAGAATATGTTTAAAGTAGTATTTATAGTAAATTTAGTTTACAAAATATTATACTTAACCCAGATTACATTTAATGCTGATTTTTTATATACAAGGGTTGTAAGGGGGTGTTCCGCCGGTTCAGCGAGAACAAGGCTTTGAGAGAATGTTAGGGGTATTGTTGGCAACTAGAAGGACGAAAAAACTTTTAGGTCTATGTCAGTTTGACTTTTTTACGATTTTTTTAAAATCAAGGGTTGAAGAAGGGGGTGCATAAGTACACTGTGTGCAATTGAAATATCGAGAATATGTTTACAGTAGTATTTATAGTAAATTTAGCTTACAAAATGTTATACTTAACCCAGATTACATCTAATGCTGATTTTTTATATACAAGGGTTGCTAAGGGGGTGTTCCGCCGGTTCGGCGAGAACAAGGCTTTGAGGGAATGTTAGGGGTACTGTTGGCAACTAGAAGGACGAAAAAACTTTTAGGTCTATGTCAGTTTGACTTTTTTAAGAATTTTTTACAATCAAGGGTTGAACCAGGGGGTGAATAAGTACACTGTGTGCGATTGAAATATCGAGAATATGTTTAAAGCAGTATTTATAGTAAATTTAGCTTACAAAATGTTATACTTAACCCAGATTACATCTAATGCTGATTTTTTATATACAAGGGTTGCTAAGGGGGTGTTCCGCCGGTTCGGCGAGAACAAGGCTTTGAGGGAATGTTAGGGGTATTGTTGACAACTAGAAGGACGAAAAAACTTTTAGGTCTATGTCAGTTTGACTTTTTTAAGAATTTTTTACAATCAAGGGTTGAGGCAGGGGGTGCATAAGTACACTGTGTGCGATTGAAATATCGAGAATATGTGTAAAGTAGTATTTATAGTAAATTTAGTTTACAAAATATTATACTTAACCCAGATTACATTTAATGCTGATTTTTTATATACAAAGGGTTGCTAAGGGGGTGTTCCGCCGGTTCGGCGAGAACAAGGCTTTGAGGGAATGTTAGGGGTATTGTTGACAACTAGAAGGACGAAAAAACTTTTAGGTCTATGTCAGTTTGACTTTTTTAAGAATTTTTTACAAACAAGGGTTGAAGCAGGGGGTGCATAAGTACACTGTGTGCGATTGAAATATCGAGAATATGTTTAAAGTAGTATTTACAGTAAATTTAGTTTACAAAATATTTTACTTAACCCAGATTACATTTAATGCTAATTTTTTATATACAAGGGTTGCTAAGGGGGTGTTCCGCCGGTTCAGTGAGAACATGGCTTTGAGGGAATGTTAGGGGTATTGTTGGCACCTAGAAGGACGAAAAAACTTTTAGGTCTATGTCAGACTGACTTTTTTACGATTTTTTTAAAATCAAGGGTTGAAGCAGGGGGTGCATAAGTGCACTGTGTGCGATTGAAATATCGAGAATATGTTTAAAGTAGTATATATAGTAAATGTAGCTAACAAAATGCTATACTTAACCCAGATTTCATTTAATGCTGATTTTTTATATACAAGGGTTGCTAAGGGGGTGTTCGACGTAAGGGAGTCTTTGAGGGAGCATTATGAGTATTGGTACCAATCGATATAATAATAAAAAATTACTCCTAAGTCGATTTGCAGTTGATATTAATTTTTTCTTTTCATTTGAAATTCGTTCAAGTGAACGTTCGAAACTTCAGGTACATTGGACACAAGAGAATACGTATCTCGATTCTTACTGTATTTGTTTTTATTTTGAAACTTAAAATTTTCTGATTTGTTGTCTGATTTTGAAACATTTAACTTTTCTAATAGTTCACATTTTTCTTTCAAGAAAATATTAAGTTCTTGCATCGTCGGCAATTCTCCCTTAATTTTATATGCTTCCCAATCACGTCTGGTACGGTTGTCAAATTTCGAAACAATTAAATAGACTAAAAGTGTGTCCCACTCACTAACCGGTTGCCCTAGACTTTCTAAAGATCGCATATTTTTTGTAAAAGTATCGTACAAATGCCTCAAGTCGCTGCAGTTTTCTCTAAGCACTGCTGGGACGTCAAATAAGGATTTTACGTAACTAAATACAATCAGTCTTTTGTTTTCGTACCTGTCTACGAGACTTGTCCAAGCCACGTCGTAATTTTTTTTTGTTAGTGGTATTGAAGCTATTAACTGAGCTGCCTCACCTTCCAAGCATGTTCTCAAATGACAAAACTTTTGTATTTTATCTAATTGAGGATCGTTTTCAACTAAAGAAAGAAATATGTCCCTGAACTCTAACCATTTTTCGATTGTCCCCGAAAAAGTTGGTAATTTTAAATTAGGTAATCTTGCCTGCCCTACAGATCGTGTTACATTTTGAGAATTATCAAGAATACTATTATTTAAATTAGAGGGACTAGAAATTTTCGTTTTGGTTTCAAATTGTTTAATACATGTGCTTATTTTTGCCATTAAATCGTAATAGATATTTTCGAAATTTTCACGTTCTTGAAATTCGTTTTGTTTTTCTTCCAAAGTGCCGTCATGGCTTTCTAAATAATAGTCAATATATGTCTGATGTTGAGAAAATTCATTAAAAGCAGGTTCTAGCTTGTCGTGACGTAACTTTAATTGTACTATTATGCTTTCGTCGAGAATATCTTGATCTATTGTATTAAAATAGTTCAAAACTCTTGTGATAGTATCATTGCATTGACGCTTTTTGAATCTTAATTGCATTAATCTTGCCATTTTTTTTACAAATATGAATAAAAATGAATGCCACAAAAAATATAGAAATAGGAAAAATAAAAGGAAAAGACTCACGGAATTCGCCAAATGCTTGCCTCGTTACTAGTCTAGTAAACTGCACTGGAATCCGGCCTTGGATCTCTGCTTGTCTTTTTCTGGTAATCTGGTATCAATCGGGCTGAAGTGACCAATTAATGTCTGATGTCAATCAGGTGGAAGGACCAATAATATGATTGTTGTAAATGAAAGTCAGCTGTCACTTTTTAACATTTACTAACACACTAATAAATATCCATAGGTAAATACATAAAACAAATAAATTGGAATTCTTAGAGCGTCGCTCTCTGAAATGTCTAGCAGTGGACTGTTCTTAGAGTACTTGATTACTGATACTGACTGTTTTTTAGCAGCGCCAGTTCGCAACACAAATTAGCGGGGTTGCCACGTAGGGCAATTATTCACAATTTCCAAATAATCTACATAAATGCAAATAAATACAATTCTGTATCGTACACTAACAATACCTTTTATTCACTAAAAATATATCAGATTTTATTCTTTGGAAATGTTATCAACTACACGCTAAATATTTTCTTCTGCCGTTTCCTTAATTACTTCTTTAGGGTAACAGACGGGCGGAACATTAATAATAGACCATAGTGCAGGGGTAGATTCTTTCGTGCAAAATATGAGGATATAACCAAATGTGCTTTATAAAATGTTGCTGTGGAAAAAGATACAGGGTGTCAAAATTCAAATTATTTTTTCGTTTTTTTTTTGCAATAACTCAACAGCCTCTTAACTGATCTTCGCCAAATTTGCTAGAGGCACTTTCTTTAATCTAAGCAACAATAATTTATGTATTATATCACGTTATATCATAGAGGGAACCGCAGGACCTGTTTCAGAAGATGCATTTTTTTCATATATTTTTTGGACGAAACGTTGTGGTACTTCTCACTAAAATATCTGATGAAGGCGTCATTTCCACATATAATAGGTACACTTGGTATTACTTAATAACTCCAACCGTTTTCGAGAAAATTGCTGTTAAACATTTGAATAATTTTTTGAAAGACAAATTCAAATTTATTGAAACAAAATGTGTTTATTAAACAGTGTGTTTTGGTTATGTTTTAGTTCTGTCATGTACGTCATTTAATCATTTTATTTTGTTCTTGTGTTCCTCGAGCTAATTTTTTTAACTTCTTTATTTAAAATGCCTCGACATAACAATATTTCAAATAGGGGAATGAGGGATATAATATGTGTTTACGTATAAAAAAATGTTAGGGGACGTGCTGCAGCGAGGAGATACCCATTTCAATATCCAAATAGAATACAGCCAGACCATAAGATTTTCAGAGATCTGTTCCGTCGTTTGAGAGAAATGGGTTCATTTCGCCATAAAAATGATGTATGACGACCAAAACGAATTACTCCAGATCAAGGACTAGAAATTTTAGTTCGTGTGGATGAAGATCCTCAAGAAAGGTCAAGTCGCTTATCACCGACAGAGGTGAGTAAAAGTCTGTTCTAAGAGTCCTACGCAAGGAACGCTTTTACCCATATCATTTCACTCCAGTACAAAACTTACTTCAAAGGGATCTTCCAGAAAGGCTACAATTTTGTCAATCTTTTCTAAATAAACACAACAGGGATCGAAATTTTGTTTAGAATATTTTATTTACCGAGGAAGCAACTTTTACTCGCCGAGACGTTTTTAACTGGAACTTTAACCCATTACTTGGAAGTAGAAAATCCTCATGCCGTTAGAGAAAGGCATTTTCAGCACGAATTTAAGATTAACGTTTGGTGTAGTATTATCGGCGATCAGTTATTGGGATCATTTGTCCTTCCTTCAAATTTAAATGGAAAGTCTTATCTGTTCTTTCTCCAAAATACTCTTGCTGATACATGCTTTCATGCTAGACATATGAAACAGAATATGGTTTATGCAAGATGGAGCTCCCCCTCATTTCTTCATTGAAGTCAAGAATTATCTTGATGAGACTTTCCCACACAGATGGATTTGTCGAGGAAGTGAGTTTGCTTGGCCACCAAGGAGTCCTGATTATAATCCTTTGGATTCTTATGTCTGGGGACATATGAAGTCCTCAGTCTATGCAAATACTATCAATTTAAGACAAAATACAAAACTCAGCCAATTTCATTATAGGACAAGAAAGTGTATTTTTCAATGTAACAAAATCTTTTATGAAAAAAATTAGAAAAGGCATAGAAATAGGTGGAGACCATACTCTAAGTTGCAGCAATGGGATTTTTTCATGGGGGAAAGTTTATACAATAAATACTAATGTCATTAAGTCAACTTTTATATTACTTTTTCGTCTTCTAATCAGATTAGATCCTTATTTTATGCAATCCTTTGATTTATGTATTTATCTCAATACCATGAAAATACTGCATTAGTTCATAAGAAAGTGAGAAAGAGTTTACGATGTTATTATGATTTTGTTTTCCCTTGAATTTTGACACCCTGTATCTTTTTCCACAGCAACATTTTACTAAAGCATATTTGATTATATCCTCATATTTTGGCCCAAAAAATCTACCGCTGCACTATGGCCTATTATTAATGTTCCACCCTGCATATTTTCACTAATAGTATAGACGATTTCTCCTTTCGCAATTATGTCAGCTATGACAACGCAAGGAACAATGATATATATCCGGATAAAGAATTAAGATTCAACTATAAAAATGTTAAAAATGGTGGAACTTCTATTTAAAAAATTAAAATAACAACTTATTATTATTAATTATTATCTAAGACGATTTTTTATATTTTAAATAGCAGAGGAGATATTAACTGTGCACACAGTAATGACCCACCCGGTATATAAAAGCTGACTGTTTACATGCATCTGGCAATTATGCTGCATAACGAATAGAATTCAATTTCTGTAAAGAGCACTCTACCATGCTGTTTTACATTTGTTCCAAATTTTAACTAAAAAGTTGAAGCCTAACAAAAGTTACCGCCATTATTAAATGTTCGCAAACTGCAACGCTTAATTGAAACTTTCATTCGTTTCATAACAGTGTTAATAGAAATATCTAAATAACATTTTAAACTTAAAATAGATATATCTCCTAAGTTATATAATGGTCAATCGAACCTAAGACACATTGTTTATTGCATTTCCATATTCCTCTTTATATTTTTGTGTCAAAAACTTTAGTTTGTTTATTTCACAACTATAATAAAATATATTTTATTGATACATGACCGTTTACACACTTCTGGCGATCATCCTGTATAACGGATACGATTCATTAGTGAGTATTCTAATGTGTAATTTTGCATATGTCTTGAATTTCAAATAAAAATTTTAGATCTAACATAAATTATCACGTTTAATAGGTATTTGTATTTGTCAACACCCGACGTTCTTTAGTTTCGTTAAAGTCTTATTAAAGATACTTTGATCATATTTTAAAAACCGCTGCCTAAGGAATCACTACTTCCACATGCAGATTCTTTATCCAAGTCACTTTAAAGGAAACATCTTGACTGGATTTGCACTCTAGTGTGTGGAAATTATTGGTCATAGAATTCTAATAATATTTGGAGCAGATGTCATAGAAAGGTTTGAGGCGTTGGTTTCTACCATACACGTTGAAAATGAAGTTTTTAGTTTACCCTACTTATTTTCCCTATTCACAACCTACCACCTCCCACCCCGTCAATGGAATATCTCAATCAGATTTCATTAAAATACATACGTATACTAACGTATACTAACGTCAAGTAAATATCTCAATTTTATGTTATCAAACCCATTAATAGTGGAGCGGAGATGGTGGTATTTGAAAAATATTAGAAAGAAATCTGAAGTCTTGGTTTCTAGTATATACACCAAATCCACATTTATGTACTCTTACCAGCTTGATTTACATATTTTCCCCTATTTACTCCTATTTAACCCTCAACCCTTCAACGGAATCATCTCAAAATATAATCTAGTTCCAGATGTCGTTATAATACATAAGAGTCCCAAATTTCAAGTGAATATCTCAATTCCATTTTATCAACTCCTTTAATAATGGATTAAGGATAATGGGGGGGTTGAAAAATATTGCTAAAAAAACTGAGGTTTTGGCTTTTAGGTCATACACCGAAATTCAAGTTTATGTGCTCTTACCAACTTGCTTTACTTATTTTTCCCTATTTACCATCAATTACCCCCACTCCTTCAAGGCAATCATGTCAAAATATAATCTAGTTTAAGATATCGTTATGCGTGTAACAAATTTCAAGTTAAAATCTAAATTTAATTTTATCAACTCTTTTAAAAAGCGAGTGGGAGGATGGAAAATATTATAAACAACCTGAGGCCATCTCTTCTGGTATATACACCAAATTCCAAATTTCTATACACTTACCAGCTTGCTTTACTTATTTTCCCCTACCTACCACTATATAACCCCCAACCCTTCAACGGAATCATCTCAAAATCTAGTTCCAGATGTCGTTATAATACATACGTGTACCAAATTTCAAGTGAATATTTCAATTTTACTTTATGAATCCCTTTAATAATGAAGGTGGTGGGGGGTTGAAAATCTGATCTGAGGCCTTGGCTTCTAGTACATGCGCCGAATTATAAGTTTCTGTACTCATACCAGCTTGCTTTTTGCTTATTTTCCCATATTTAAACCTATTTAACCCCAAAACCTTCAACGGAAGCTTCTCAAAATATAGTCTATTTCCAGATGTCGTTATAATACATACGTGTACCAAATATCAAGTGAATATTTTAATTTTATTTTGTCAACCCCTTTAATAATGGAGTAGGGTGATGGGAGTTGAGAAATATTATAAATAATCTGAGATCTTGGCTTCTAGTACATACAGCGAATTTTAAATTTCTGTACTCTTACCAGCTGGTTTTACATATTTCCCCATAATTACCCCTATTTGCCCCAACCCTTCACTAGATGTCTTCAAAAAACAATCCAGATCCAGATCTCGTTATAATATATACGTGTACAAAATTTCCAGTCAATATCTGCGGACAAAGAAAGTTACAGACAGACCAGACCGACAGACAGACAGACAGACTTTTTTTCGCTCAAATTTAAAATCTCGACGTTTCATGATATTCTAAACCTATTTCAAGAAAAAAAAATTTTTGAATTTTTTTCTATGATTACTATACTTCCAATCCACTACGTGGATGTGGAAGTAAAGATATAATGGCATAAAAATATATTGAGTTTTTATATAAACCGTGTAATTTTTTCAATAAATACAATTAGTCCTTTTCAAATTGAGTTTGTTTTCAAAAAATACTTGAAATCTATTGCGGCAGTTTTCTCGAAAACGATTGGAATTATTAAGTTCTATCAAGTGTATGTTTTTTACGTAGAATTGGCTCCTGCTTAGGTGCCACAACGTTTCGTAAAAAAGAAAAAAATATTCATCATCAGGTATAGCTCACGAGGCGCCCTTTTCCACAGAAACAATTTCCTAAAGCATGTTTGGTTATATCCTCATATTTGGTTCCAAAGAATGTACCCTTGAATGATGGCCTATTATTGATGATCCACCCTATATAAATAATAACTTAGAGGCTATCTTGCACTTGCCATTTTTAACCGGCACATTTCGATGTGGTTTTTTGTACTATAATAAACAATAAATGGATTCAAATGAATAGGAAAATAGTCCTTGGAACCTGTAATTAAAACAATATTTTTACAATTATAATTATATTAAGTGTATTATGTTATATAAATTATAACCTATTATTGTTACATTAAAGAAATGTATGTTTCTAGTTGCCTTCGAATTACTATTACATCACGATAATTAGTGAAATTCAACTTATTTGTAGGTACTATTCTATTGATTTGCATAGATTCACGTTTGAGACTCAAATATTTGATATGTGAGTAACGACATGTCATGTTCATGAAAGTGATATAATCTTTCGAGGTTCACACTACCAACTCTCTGACTTACAAAGTATTATTAGTAAACTGAACACCATAAAAAGGGTTGAAATTTTTGAACCATGTTCGAGCACGAACCACACAAATGAGAATTTTTAATAGTGAAGTTCCTACAATTTTCAGATTTTATGAAATCCTTTTCTCATTAGGAATACATCGCCCCACCAAATGAATGAATACTGTTCCATGTTTAGAACATCTAGTAAACACCTCAAGCAATGGGTTCGAAAATTATAACACACAGATAACACTTATTTATTAACATACGAACTAATTATAATAATTATTACTCCATTAAACTATATATCACTTGATAATCATTACTCTGATTGCGTTATTTTAGTTCAACTGTTATCATTTCTTAATTCCATTCAAAACTGAACTGGGAACCAATTTTCCCGCCTTTATACACACAGATATGGCCATTCTCGAATGGTTCATCTCCGTTCTAGAACAGAATTATGAAATACTGGCTCTCTAGCGTCATCTCCTAGATGACTGCCGAACTTTCACTTTAGCAGTAGTACAATGGCACCGTTATTTGGATTTTATTGGCAGTTATAACATTCTTAAGTTCGGTAGTGCACCACTAGAAGGCCGTAATATTAACTTCATAAATTTTAGGCTACTGTAAAAGTCGATTATCAAAATCAGCTTTCAACATCAAGCTTGTATTAATTAAATAAATAAATGATACATGATACGAATGGTACATAATAAATGAATTACTCTTAAATGTTAGTAAAGCATTGCCTCTTTCTTTGAGAAACCACTAATTGTTTTCAACTATCGTTTGGATACTTGTAGTTTAGCGATCTTCAACAGTCCGTGACCTCGGCGTAAAATCAAATTATTCTTTACTAGGCCTTGGATTGAAGGTTGTGGTTTTATTAACATTTATAAGTTCAAACTGAATTTTTATTGATCGTGGAAGAGGTTCGAAACTACCAAATCTTAACGTATATTAACTGATGTTCTTGATGGAATAGCATTTAATATATTAACAGCGACTTATGCAAATTACGTTCGTCTTTACTAAGTGAAGAAGATTTATTGGCAACACCAAATGGAATTCAATGATACTTTTGGTTTTGACGCTCAGTAAGTTCTTGGAGTAGTCGTTCGAAAGGTTTGCTATTCACTGCTTGCTTAATATTGAAGACATTTGATAAGTACAATTGCTTAACGTTATTCTGAAAAGCTAAAATGACCGCTGTTAGGAAATTATATCAGAATCAATCTGGACGTGGACTACTTGCAAGTTCAAAAAAGCCCCTAAGATTTCTTTGAATCCATAGGTCTAGTTACTGAGGACAGATATATGCATATACATAATACAATCTGTCATCGTATGTTGCGCTTCGGTTTACACGCATTTTGGAATTGCTTTTGCAAATTAATATGATACTTATTTTGTTTTTGGGGAAATGTATTGATTGGTATTCAAAAGCTATTTTGATTAGGTACTTTTTTTCACTTTGGAAATACAAAAACACACTGATAGTAACACAAGGCAAAAAATACATTCGAATAGTTTCGGTGTACATATCGAATACAAATAAATAATAATTATTAAAAACTCGAAAGATATTATGCCCTATTTAATAGTAAATTATTATTAATTATTTGCTTATAATTGTATTGAAACATATTCTTTATAGGATTTTGCAAACAGCAGAAAAAATTAATATCTATGAGGACTAAAAGAAAAACTATGTGTAAAAATATTAATAAAATCTTTGCATTCTTTCGATAACCTGAATTCTGGTTACGCTAGCAAATTAAAATCCTAAAATGAATTTGTATAATTTCTTATTTGAAAATCTTCATTCAACAACTAACATCCACACAGTCCCCTACGGCCATGCAGTTTAAACTAGTATCTACATAACCCCCTACGGCCATGAAGATTCGGTTAAAAATGGGAAGAAAGGCCTAAAATGAATTTATTTATCTACCTTGTGTTAAAAATGTTTCATTCTAATGGACTACGTTTTATGAAATCTATCATTCTGTTTTGGAAATACTTAGCCTTTGAATATATTTCATGAAAATGTAATCCATTAGAATGAAAATTTTTTAAATCAAGGTAGGTAAATAAATTCATTTTAGGCCTTCGTTCTCATTTTTAGCTGAATCTTCATGAACGTAGGGGGTTATGTAGATACTAATTTAATCTGCATGGGACTGTGTGGATGCTAGTTATTGAATGAAAATTTTCAAATAAGAAATAATACAAATACATTTTAGGATTTTAATTTGCTAGCATAACTATAATTCAGGTTACCGAAAGAATGCAAAGATTTCATTAATATCCCTACACATAGTTTTTCTTCTAGTTCTCTTCTAGTTCCTATAAATATAGATATTTCTTCTGCTGCTTGCAAAATCCTATAAAGAATATGTTTCAATAAGAATATGTCCTGTTAACCTTTATTTGGCATATGTTGTTTGATATATTTTCTTTTATTTTAATGGTCATATTTATATTACCGTCCTGGCGGAGTTCAGCTATTGCTGTTTTGCCACTCATTTAGGAGATATACACATAGACATCAACACAACAATCATTCCCTGCGACATTGCCATCTACCGCTGCTGAGACTCGAACTCAGGAGGACTAGACTGTGCTGTGCCACTTAACAGCAGGTCCAGCTCACTGCTACCGTCTTGGTAACATATAAAAAGCGCCACTAAATATCCATACCTTGGCCAGGATTCGATCCCTTGATTCCGTGGTCGCAAACCAAACTGCGCCACTGAGCTGATTATTGCGAGCTCACTTCATATAAAACTCTTCTGAATGATAACTGTATTTCTCTACTGAGGATGGCAGTTGATCTTTGACAACCTAAACCCACCAATCAGAACTCATGCGTAGAACGCGATATCTTAAGTCTATCTATCTATCTATACTTACAATATATAAATAAATATTTGTATTTTCTTGACCGTTGATATCAAATTAACTTGATGTATCCTGGGATTTTTCGGTCATCTTTAAATGAAAATTCTTATATTTTCTTACGTTTCGGTTTTATTAACCATCGTCAGAGGAAAAACTACAATATTTATATCAACGTACAATTATTTTATGTGAATTTACAAATTTAATTTTATTACTTACAATTTAAGAAATTTTTTTGTTTACACTATATTAACATTTTACGTTTATTTCTGTTGAAAGTTTTAATGCAACTAAATGCTGAGCAAAAGTATTGCCTGCTTTCTGGTCTGTGTTATGTCACTATTGGTACAGTTTATTTAATTTATGGATGTTACTTATGAGGTTTTCTCTAAAGGCTGGTAGTGAGAAATATGATATTTTACGAATTATCTTGCGGACTTGATGGAACGATGTAAAAATATATGTTGTTTAGTAATATCCCCTTTTTAGTTAATTTAACAAATTAAAGTATGTTTCACTTAAATTCTCTATATCAGTGCGGTTGTTTATTGCGTTGTTATGTCTTTTAATTTGTAACATTTCATGAATTGTCCTTCGATGATAATTTGGTTCCTTTTGTAAAATTTTTGTATTGTCAAAGTTAAAGCTATGGTTATGGTCTAAAGCGTGTTTGGTAAGAGCTGTTGAGTTTTGATTTAGTGTTCTTATATTATATTTGTGTGTATATATTCGTTTATGCAGGTATTGTTTTGTTTGGCCAATATATGTACTATTACAATTATTACAGTCTATTTTGTAAATTGCGTTTGTTTCGTCTTTTGGTTGTAGTTCGGGTTTCAATTTTGTAAAGAATTTTTTTGTTGTAGTATAAGGTTTATGCGCTACTGTTATATTGTGTTTTTTTAATACATTTGAAATATTCTCAGATACTTTTGGTATGTAAGGCATGGATACATAGTTGTTATTATTCTTAATTTTTTTATTCATATTCTTATTATAGATACTATGTATTCTTTTTTTAATTATTGGTTCATAAAAATGTTTAGGATAGGAGTTTGTTTCGAGGACGGTTTTAATTTTTTTCAAGTTGTTTTGCCTATATTTTGGATGTGCAAGTTGAATGGCTCGATCTGTTAAACTATTAACAACGCTCTTTTTGTAATTGGTAGGAGTATGTGAATTATAATTTAAGTATCTTTGCGACCAAATTTCTTTCGTGTACCAGTTAGTATCAATAATTCCGGATTCATTATATTTAATGGTAATATCTAAAAAGTTTATGCTTTTTTCTTTTTCAATTTCGGTTGTGAATTGCAAGCGTGGATGAAAACTATTGAAATTATTAACAGTACATTCTATTTTATTTTTTGGTAAACAGATAATACAGTCATCTACATATCTTTTGTAAAAAATAGGTTTATAATTTAATGATTTTAATATCTGACATTCTAATTCCTCCATAACTAAGTTTGCAATGGTGGCCGATATGGGTGAACCCATAGCCGTTCCGAAAATTTGAGAGTAAAATTGGTTGTTGTATGTAAAATATGTAGAATTTAAACATAATGTAATGGCACTAACAAATTCGTTTTCAGTAATGGATGTATGTTTACTAATTTCAGACCATTTGTTTTTTACACATTTTATTGCGAGTTCTGTCGGTATGTTAGTATAAAGTGATGTGACATCAAGTGAAATTATACAATGGTCTTTAGGCACTATCTGTTTTTTTATAAATTCGCAAAATTGCCATGAGTCCTTTACATAATATTCTGTTTTTCCCAAAACCTTACTTACTATATTAGATAAAAATTGTGAAAGGTTGTATGTGGGACTGTCTATATTATTAACTATTGGTCTTAATGGGATATTTTCTTTGTGTAGTTTAGAAGTAGAATATTATGTAAAGGACTCATGGCAATTTTGCGAATTTATAAAAAAACAGATAGTGCCTAAAGACCATTGTATAATTTCACTTGATGTCACATCACTTTATACTAACATACCGACAGAACTCGCAATAAAATGTGTAAAAAACAAATGGTCTGAAATTAGTAAACATACATCCATTACTGAAAACGAATTTGTTAGTGCCATTACATTATGTTTAAATTCTACATATTTTACATACAACAACCAATTTTACTCTCAAATTTTCGGAACGGCTATGGGTTCACCCATATCGGCCACCATTGCAAACTTAGTTATGGAGGAATTAGAATGTCAGATATTAAAATCATTAAATTATAAACCTATTTTTTACAAAAGATATGTAGATGACTGTATTATCTGTTTACCAAAAAATAAAATAGAATATACTGTTAATAATTTCAATAGTTTTCATCCACGCTTGCAATTCACAACCGAAATTGAAAAAGAAAAAAGCATAAACTTTTTAGATATTACCATTAAATATAATGAATCCGGAATTATTGATACTAACTGGTACACGAAAGAAATTTGGTCGCAAAGATACTTAAATTATAATTCACATACTCCTACCAATTACAAAAAGAGCGTTGTTAATAGTTTAACAGATCGAGCCATTCAACTTGCACATCCAAAATATAGGCAAAACAACTTGAAAAAAATTAAAACCGTCCTCGAAACAAACTCCTATCCTAAACATTTTTATGAACCAATAATTAAAAAAAGAATACATAGTATCTATAATAAGAATATGAATAAAAAAATTAAGAATAATAACAACTATGTATCCATGCCTTACATACCAAAAGTATCTGAGAATATTTCAAATGTATTAAAAAAACACAATATAACAGTAGCGCATAAACCTTATACTACAACAAAAAAATTCTTTACAAAATTGAAACCCGAACTACAACCAAAAGACGAAACAAACGCAATTTACAAAATAGACTGTAATAATTGTAATAGTACATATATTGGCCAAACAAAACAATACCTGCATAAACGAATATATACACACAAATATAATATAAGAACACTAAATCAAAACTCAACAGCTCTTACCAAACACGCTTTAGACCATAACCATAGCTTTAACTTTGACAATACAAAAATTTTACAAAAGGAACCAAATTATCATCGAAGGACAATTCATGAAATGTTACAAATTAAAAGACATAACAACGCAATAAACAACCGCACTGATATAGAGAATTTAAGTGAAACATACTTTAATTTGTTAAATTAACTAAAAAGGGGATATTACTAAACAACATATATTTTTACATCGTTCCATCAAGTCCGCAAGATAATTCGTAAAATATCATATTTCTCACTACCAGCCTTTAGAGAAAACCTCATAAGTAACATCCATAAATTAAATAAATTGTACCAATAGTGACATAACACAGACCAGAAAGCAGGCAATACTTTTGCTCAGCATTTAGTTGCATTAAAACTTTCAACAGAAATAAACGTAAAATGTTAATATAGTGTAAACAAAAAAATTTCTTAAATTGTAAGTAATAAAATTAAATTTGTAAATTCACATAAAATAATTGTACGTTGATATAAATATTGTAGTTTTTCCTCTGACGATGGTTAATAAAACCGAAACGTAAGAAAATATAAGAATTTTCATTTAAAGATGACCGAAAAATCCCAGGATACATCAAGTTAATATACTTACAATATATGACTGTGGCTGCAAAGTCATTCGCACAACACCAATATCTTAAGTAAGTAAGTCAACAGAGCCTAATTCATGAAATGATGGAATCGAGGAGAGGTTGACCAATGAAATCGCGTATCTAGATTAGTACACTATATTGATTTGAATTAGAATATTAAAATGAATTTGAATTTCCTTTAATGTTCTACGAATTTCTACTATATGTTTGAGACAACTAAACAAAGAAATGTCCTTTGTTTTCCATTAAGTACACAAATATAATATCACCTAAAGTGGCAATATCCTATTAGATTTCTGTATCAAAAAATTATTGGATACGTACTGAAAACAGTGTTGAAAATATTGACAGTATGTTAATCTGTAGCACTACACTTTGTGCCAATCAATTACGTAATGAGTTGCTGGCAGCATATCGGTCATTTCAGTGTTGGATGGATTGACCATTTAAATTAAAACTAAATTCATTAAATGTTTTACAGCTGAAAATAGTGACTGTCGTTAAATTCAAGCTATCAATAATTGATAAATTATTGACAGTGTTAAATAAGAATCATCATTATTCATATTTATGAAAATGATTGTGCAAGTAGGTATCCCAAGGCACCAAATTGCAGTATTTGTTATTTTTTCTCGAAAACCGTGAAATCTATGTTAATTTAACAAGATGGCATTTTTAAGTCATTTCAGTAGAATAATAATATCACATGTTATTTTTAGTAGAGAAAAACAAAAGAGAGACTTACTTGCTGAGATTAAAAACGGGTATAATTTTAGGAATATGTATCAAACACTTTTTGACAAACTTTTCAATTTAAAATTGGCTAGAAACTCAACTACTAAGGTTTGTCGCTGTAGTTAAGAACCAACTTGTATATGTAAACATTCCGCAGTTTTAAATATTTGGTATTTCTCATAATAAATCAGAAAATAATACGAGTATTTAAAAATATACCAAGAATTGAGGTAAATTTTAAATGAGGAAAAGAGTAATTAACACTGCCGTAAGTAAGAAACAATTCATATTTAATGAAGTCTCTAATGTTATCTCTCTATCTAGCTTTGCTTTATTAACTTAGCTAATTCAATTCCTAGCTTCTTTAATAAACTAGAGAACACGCAACCTTCGTCAATAATTTATACAAATACGAATAATGGCTAAAATTTAAATATTATATGTCTTAATCAATCATTGAAAATTACATGAATATTAAGGCAAAAAATATGTACTTAAATTTAATTCATTATTAAGTATTGTTGTAAAAATGTAAAAGATTTGTATTTTTAACTGAACCTAAAATAAAATTTACGAAACAAAACTACAAATAATTAATTTACGGCTTTTGGAATTTCCAACGTTAAGAATGTATCTTTGAGGGGCTTATTTGCTCTATCAATAACACCTTTCGAATATACGTGTGGTATATAAATTCATTTTGTTTTAACTTAAAATGCGTTATCAACATCTTTTGTAAGTGTGTTTCAAGGATTCTGAACGCCATATATTAAAGAAAATTGAACAAAAATAATACTCAACTCGGTCAATAACGACGAGAGGATATGCGTTGAGATAGCATCCAATTTCAGACAGAGTTTTAAGCTCTAAGCAAGTTAATAGTTGAATCAATAAAAGACCCCAACTATCAAAGAATTAGTGGAACCATGTATCCAGTCAGAGTTGGCGTATAAAAGCTTTCTAAATGACAAAGCAAACTTTGATGAACATAGTTCTTGTGTGTTTGAAGAAATAAAATAAAAATATCCACAAAGATAATGTTTTTATTATTCCGAGTCATGAAAAGTTATAATGTGGCTGTATCTACACAAAAATATAAACTTTTTGATCCCAATTATTTTAAAGTGTTGGCCAGTGAATCTCAAATATTTAGATTAGATCAGTTATTCGCATACCACTTCAAATGCAATAAAAATATTTACTTTTCTTTCATCCGCTTCGCATTACATTATCATAAGAAAGGTAGGGATGTTACAAATATCGTCAATAAGTAATAATTTCTGGATGTGGCATAGTCTTAGTGTATCTTTTATCAGTCTTAAGTTGTTTTGACTGGGACTAATTCTGCACAGAAGAAACTTCATAATGATGACGAACATCAATTTGGCTTCAAAGTAGGACAATATACGATGTTTTAAATCATTAGGATAATTAACAACGCCACGATGCAATACAATCCCGAGAAGAGCAGCACAGTAATAATAATAATAATTGAGAAAGGGTTCGATACGGTCTGAACTCCGGGGATGATATACAAAATACTCGAACATAATTTTCCTGGATATATTATTAAACTGTTACACCTATACTTAACGGAAAGAAAATTGAAAGTGCTGGTGAACAACAGAATCTCCATGGTGGAAGACAATTGCCCGGGCTTCTACTCTACCTCTCACCAACGTTATTATATTTAGTCCTCCTATCTCCTCATTACCTCCAAATACGAAACTGGCCATGTGCGTCGATGACACAATACGCTTACAACCACAGGAGTCAAACGTGCTATTGGGAACGCTTATGGTTAATGCCATGACGTACTACGACCGAGGGAAGATAAACATTAACAAGGAGAGTACGATGGAGACCATGGTTTTTCTCGGAACGTAATATAAACTTGTGACACCATTCTTGATGAAAATATCCGGAGGTTCATTTTATTATTCAATTACTCTAAAGTAAACAGACACAAGCCGTTACACAAAGTCTAGTCTCTGCAGAGGAGTATGTATCCTCTGATGACAGGGAACAACACAGTAGACAGAGACAACGACAGGTTCTATCTACATACGCGACGCAAAAGTGGTATAGCGCATCGGTCACGGAAATGGACAACTTCTCAATTCTAGAGCGCAGTCTTCCGCTTCATTCCAATTCAAGCAAATACATAATTCTCAGAGACTTACTTGTACTTGTTCAAACGCCCTATTCTTGGCGACGAAAAAGAGGAGCATTCCTCGGAGAACAATCCCTCTTCACCATCTCTCAGGAGATCTAGTTGGTGTTCTTGAAGATGAGTGAACATAGCGAAGCGATAGAACGTAGTAGTAAGCGTTGCCAAGTGTACCATGAAAACAACATCTAATGAACTTATACTTAATTTTGACACCTTATATTGACACCTTATATAAATTTATACATGGTCTCTCAGCCTCTTACATTGCATCTTCTATATCTTGCAATATATGATCTGCTAGTAATATTTTATGCACGTCCATTTTTAAACGTCTCTTAATAAGAGAAGAATTGAACACTAATCGTCTGCACAAAAATGAGCAGGCTCATATTATAACACATGTGACAGATAGAAGATGCATGCTTCAGAGAATGATTATTTCCTTGTAAACTTAAAAAAGATGAAATTGGTGTGCGCGTTTTTCTACCTACCGCACCGGAAGAAACTGTATTCAAAAATACGAGTTTCTATTCTCCAAGAGAACGACGCCCATTTTCTCTTAATTGTTCTACTTCCCGGAATTCAAGAATAGGGCCCCAAATGTAACGACACCATTCTATTAGTGAGTTTGATTGATTGATTGATTGATTGATTGACTGATTTGCCAGCGTAAGGTGGGCATTGCTGCCGATTCCGGTGCAGGGAGATTTGTTCCACCATCGCAGCCCGATCGCCCACCGATCATCCCACCGTGTGCCGGAACAAACCCCCGGTACTTTTTTATACCGCCGGACCAGCTGCATACGCTGGATTGGACATTGGACATGCTTGTTGTCAGCAGCGAGAGCCGCATGACGCATGGGGTAGGAGTATAGGATGGAGCGTGTAGGTGTTTGTAAGATGTTTCTTCTTGTTTTTCTTCTGTCTTCATCGGATGGAAAGTGTAGGCGTTTATGAGATGCTTCTTTTAGGTTTTCGTGCTTCTTTTTACTTTCAGGTTTTTGTGATATGCTTCTTCTCAATTTCTGTCTGTGATCATCTTCTCTCCTATTCTACTTCTGAGTTTTCTGTTTCTTCTGTTTCTGAGTCTGGCAGTGTGTATATCCTTGATATTTCTTTATTGTATTCCATTTTTTGTTGTGCCAACTGTTCCCAGTGTGTATAATCCTTTCCTAGCTTATTCATAATCCTCTCGATTGTTGTAATCCATGTGTAGCATGGCCTCCCTATTTTCAGTTTGTTGCTGTTCATTCGCAGCGCTTTCTTCAGTTGGTGTGTCGTGTCCCGTCTTTGGACATGTCCCCAGTATTTCATTGCGTATGATTCTATTCTTTTGATTATTGTTCTTCCCTCTAGTAATGTTGACGTTTTCTGTCGTTTTTGTAGTTTTCCTGTTTTTGCTAGCAGTTGGATAATGTCCCTTTCAGCTCTTCTCAGGCTTCTTCTGTTGGCCTTTGTCGTTGCTGTGTTTTTGACTCCATATATAATCGTAGGCATTATGATGGTCGTGTATACATTTTTAGTTAGGCACCATGGTGGTTTGTTGTCCTCAATGAAGGGTAGTAGAGTTGTTTTGACTTGGTCCAGGACTGTGGTGAATAGTCGGGGGGATAGGGGACATCCTTGTTTGACTCCTATATTCTTCATTTTTGATTCCGTCGTCTGTCCAAACCATTGTATTTCAGTGTTTTCGTGTAGACATGCTTTTATTATTTTGTTTATTAAGTAGTGCGGTACTCCCCTGTTGAGCAAAGTGTTGACTATAGCCTCATGCCTTATGATATCAAATGCCTTTTGGAGGTCAATTGAGACTATATATAGTTTCGTTCCTTCTTTCCACTTTTTTTCCAGGATCCGTCTGGTGGTGTACATGTGGTCGTCTGTCGATCTACCCTTGATAATCTGGTAGTTCGCCGATGTATTTTTCCATTTCTCTGAGGAATTGTGCGTAGTATTTGTACCCTACACTGCAGAGTGTTATTCTTCTGTAATCGTCCACGTTTTGTGGTGATTTGATTTTAGGGAGCGGTATCTGTATGGTTGCATTCCATTCCTCAGGCAGGGGTGTGGTTTCCGTCCATGCGTTGGTGATGATTTCTAGGATTAGCTGTTTTATGTTGTCCGGTCCATAGTATACTAGTTCGTTATTTATTTTATCTATTCCCGGGGCCGTGTTTCTTTTAGCTCTGGCCATTATTTCTAGTAGTTCGTCTTTTGACGGTGGCTTTCCCAGAGGCCAGTGGTCCATTTCTTGTATTGGTTCTATTTGACTTCTCTCTGCGTTTCCTTCTTCTAGTTTCCTGACCCAATGCTGCAGTGGTATGTATTTTCTTGACTGCGTATTGTTGTTTCTCCTGTATGTTTTGAGGTGTCTAAAAGTTTGGTTTAATCTCTGTCCTGCTGGAGTGGATTCTATGTTTTCGAAGAATTCTCTGCATTTTTTTTCTGTTCGTGCCTCCTCTCTGTATCTCTTTTTTCTTTCCTCACTTCTATTATCTTTTTGTCTATGTTTGGTGTATATTGTTTTCCTGTGGCCTTTATTTTCTTTAGTTTTTCGTAATTTCTTTTCGTGTCTTTTCTTGTTGGGCTCATAGGGGATTTGTTCCTTTTCAACGTTTTCCTCGCCGCTATTTTGATTTTTAAACCCATTGTTGACCAATTTAGTTCCTTTCCTGTTAACTGTTTTTCTATCTCCTCCTGGTATTTCTTTTTTTATTTCTTCGTTCTGTAGTAGTGAGATGTTCCATGTGTCATTTGCTGTTTTGTTGTATCTTTTTTTTGCTTCTTGTTTCTTTATTACTAGTGTTCCATATAATATTCTGTGATCTGTTTTTGCTTGTTTTGCCTTAATGTTTTTGACCCTGTCCCTTATTTTTCTATCCACTAGGATATGGTCTATTTGAGAGTTGATGTTTCCTTTACTCCAGGTATTAAGGCAGGTTAAGTTCTTGCTCCATGTGTTTCTAACTGTTAGATCGAACAGATGTGCCAAGTTTTTTAGCAAGCTTCCATTATCGTTTGTCCATGTGTGAAGTAAGGTTTTTCCTATGATATTTTTGTCTTCATGTGTTTGGTCGTCCTTTCCTATATGCCCGTTGAAGTCTCCTAGTATTATTATGTTCATTTTTCTATTCCTATTTCTTCTAGTCTCTTGGGTAATCTGTCTGAATACTCGTCCTGCCCGTTTGTCGGAGGGCACATGTACTCCTAGTATTCATATGTTTTCCTTTCCAATTTGTAAGTCTGCCATGGTTATGTTTTCGTTTACTTTTCTTGTCTTTATCTGGATAGGGTGTTCCGTCTTATTGCCCATGCGACGCCTCTGCTGGTTTTTTCTTTGTCCCCTCCACTTAGATGCCATTTGTAGTTTTGAGTAACTGCAGTTCCGTCTATCATGTGTGTCTCTTGTATGCATGCAACGTGTATGTGTTCCATCATAAGAACCTTATCGATTTTTACTCTTTTCTCTCTCGTTATGCAGCCTCTGACATTCCATGTCGCCAGAATGATGTCATCGTGTTGTAATTCTTGACTGTTGGCTTCCTCTGTTCTTTGTGATATTTGGTACATGTTTATGTGCGTTGCTTCCTCTAATTCTGGGCGGGGTGTTATAGCCCCAGTTCGAGCGTCTGTTTCTTCTGGTTGTTCTGCTTCATGTTTTTCTTGTGCAATAATCACGCTATCGTAGTGATTTCTGTCGTTTCAGTGCTTCCTATATACTATCTCTAGTGGTGTGTTCTCTCTTCCCTGTTGGTTAATAGGATGGAAGATTATATGCTCTCCTTCTTCTTGATGTACTATTATTGTCCTGTTTTTCATATTTGCTGTGACTGCAATTGTTTCCTGCCCCCCACAAATACCTTCTCTTCTCAGATCTCGAATGAACGCATTTATTTTTCCCGTATTAGAGTTGTATCTATTGTAACGGGGTGCTAGTTCATGGATGGATGCCTGCATGAAAGGTTACATCAAAATTATCACCTATAGTTTTGAACACATACTTATTTAGTTCACCTACTAGTAATATAACAGCAATATAATAACATAATACACCCTTCTGGATCCAGCACAAGTTACTGTACCAGGGGCTTTCCATCTTTCGATAGCACATGTTACCACTCTAACTTTTACAAGAATTTCATTATTTATTTTATCTTTTCTCACCTTTTCTGTTCACCGTGTTTTTCATTTTGTCCTTATTTGTTTGTCAAATGGTTGTTTCTAAATTACCATGCCAAACACAACCGGTTTATTAAAACGATTTAAAACAAGTCAAACTTGCAGTTGAGCATAGTCGACTGAGAATACTGATTAATGTTTTGCGTGAATACGACACAATGTGCATTGCGCAATGTATCTTTACTTGGTACTACCAAGATTACGAGCACAGTACACAGCAACTTATTGTTTTTTCTTATCAAAAGTCTTGTGCTGTATGCAATTTAAAAAAAAATAAATTCTGATAAAATAAACCGCTGCCTAATGAATCACTACTTCCACATCCAGATTTTTCATCCAAGTCTCTTTAAAGGAAAACATCTTGAATATAATTGCTCTCTAGTATGTGGAAATAATTGATCATAGAATTTTAATAATACTTGCGGCAGATGTCATAAAAAAATTTGAGACGTTGGTTCCTAGCATATACGCCAAATAGAAATTTCTGGAATCCTATTAGCTTGCTCTATTCATTTTCCCCCGTCTACACTCCCCGCCACCCCCTTCCACGGAATTGTCTCAATCAGATGTCATTGTAATACATACATATACCAAATTTGAAGTGAATATCTCAATTATATTTTACCCCTTTAAAAATGGAGTGGAGGTGGTGGGGATTTGAAAAATATGACAAAGAAATCTGAGACCCTGGCTCCTAGTATATACACCAAATTTCAAGTTTCTGTACTCTTACCAGTTTGCTTTGCTCATCTCCCCCTATTTACCTCTACTTACCCCCCACCTATTCAACGAAATCATCTGAAAATATAATCTTGTTCCAGGTGTCGTTACTAAACCTACGTGTACCAAATTTCAAGTGAATATCTCAATTTAATTTTATCAACCACTTTAATAATGGAGTGGGGGGGGGAAGGAAGTTGAAAAATATTACAAAAAATATGAGGGCTTGACTTCTAGCATATACACCATATCCCAAGTTACTAGCTTGCTTTACTAATTTTTCCCTATTTGCCCCTATTTAATCCCCAACCCTTCAACGTAATAATTTCAAAATATAATCTAGTTCCAGATTTCGTTATAATGTATAAGTGTACCTACCATATTTCAAGTGAATATTTAGATTTTATTTTATCAACCGCTTTAATACTGGAGTGTGGGTGGTGGAGGGATGTAGAATATTAAAACAATTTGGGGCCTTGTAGTATATACATCGAATCTCAAGTTTCTGCACTATTACCACCTTGCTTTACTCGTTTTCCCTTATTTACCCCTATTACCCCCCAACCCTTCACCGGATATGTTTAAAAATAATCCAGTTCCAGATCTTGTTATAATACATACGTTTGTAAAAGACCGACCGACAGACAAAATTTTTTTACTCAAATTTAGAATCTCGACGCTTCATGACATTCTAAATCTATTTCAACAAAACAAATTTTGGAAATTATTTTCACACTTTAGTTCCAATCCACTACGTGGATGTGAAAGTAATATGCAAAATAAATGTCCTTTACATTCTCTATCAAATACACATATACAATTATGTTTTATATAAAAATTCTCAACGCGCACAAGAGTATAATAAGTAATGTGTCAACGATCGCCAAAGCATTTTATTTGTCTTAGTTGCAGCTGTAGAAGTAGCATTTGTAACAATAATACAAACTTGTCAAAATATCAGTATTTACAAATATTCACACAAAAGATAATTTCAATGACTTTTTGAAAAAAAAGAAATTGAATTAATATAAAGAACTCTATATTAGCTTTAAGAGTTCGAAAGAATTTTTCAGTATTTCAAAAGTACAAATTCCACAACTAAAGATTGTGTCGTGTCCAACACACTGTTATGGAATAATATCGCACGGCTTCTGATTAATCAGAAGCCGTTAAGCTACATTTAGTGATTCGGGTGCCATGATTATGTCGAACAGAAAGTATTTATTTCTAAATTCGCATTTGCCGTTTTGAACAGTGTTGAATTTCTTTTGTATGATTTCTAAAAAAAATTTTAGAGAAAGTATAGTCTACAACAACAACACATTTGGAATGGCACATTCCACACTAGCGAACTTTTCTCTCATGTGGAATATGGGCCATTCCATAACTTGATATAGAATATACTATTTCCTAACCTATCAGTAGTGCGTAATTGAAGTTCACCTATTATTTACAATTTTGCTGATAAAAATTGTGTGTGGTTTGTTTCTTCTGTATGACGATGAGATTGGATACTTGATATATTTCAAGAAACTACAGACAAATATAATGATATATACGGACAACGATAGAATTTAATTCAGAGGAAAGAACATTGAGAAAACTGAAGTTTCACTTTTATTCAATTGATATTTTTAAAAGTGTAGTTGACATAAATGTACGCTGAAGGCAGTATTTGAACAGTAATATACTCTAGTTTTTTTTCTATTTTAGAATATTTAGATATTTCATTTGTTTGAACATGATTGGTTATATGAAAAACACCTAGTTTTCCTAAAGGAATTGTTTTTTTTATCAAAAACAATTGTTTTAAAATTACACGAAATTTCTCAAACAAACATCAATCAAAAAGTTGACATTCAAAGCTTTTTGTGAACAATACGAGACAGGTAGTAAAATGTCTTGGGAGAAATCTGAGTCCAAGAAGGCATTTGTTTAAACCAAGTGTGTTTATAAAATTACATTTTTCGCCTTTTTCTTTAATAGCTTTAATTGTATAATTTGGATTTTATTGAAATGAAAAAAAAACAGATGGCTTGTTATAAAATTGCAAAGGAAGGTAGACACGCCCGAAATTTTTGGCCAGTTTATTTAGTTGCAAAACACGAAAACAACTAAAATTAGCTCTTGGTAAACAATTGACTATAATGCACAACGATACTTTATGAAAATCATAATATTCTTCAAGTGGGGGTAAACCACCATGCTATTTCAAGTCGAAATGTTTATAACTTATAATACCCAGAAACGGTCGCAAAATTAAGTCGTCATATGTTTAAGTGCATCATCAAAATTTTTAGAATAGAGTTTTTCTTCACATAACTAACTACTTTTCAGTGGTATTGAAACATATTCCACACAGTCCCCTACGGCCATGCAGATTAAACTAGTATCTACATAACTCCCTACGATCATGAAGATTCAGTTAAAAATGAGAAAAAAGGCCTAAAATTAATTTATTTATCTACCTTGTCTTAAAAATTTTTAATTATAATGGATTACATTTTCATGAAATCTATCACTCTGTGTTCATTTTATGATTTTAATTTGCTAGCATAACCAGAATTCAGGTTATCGAAAGAATGCAAATATTTGATTAATATTTTTACACAAAGTCTTTCTTTAAGTTATAGATAGTTATTTTTTCTGCTGTTTGCAAAATCCTATAAAGAATATGTGTCAATACAATTATAAGCAAACAAATAATAATTCATTATTATACGTTTCAGTGGTGTCTACAAAACAATGTCTTCTAATGTGTAAAGCCATTTTATAGAATTTGCTTTACCTTACTTCAAATAAATTCGTTTTTTACGAATAGAAAAATGTCTTATCTCGGTTTCTAGTTTATGTATGAAAAACGTTTTTAAAAATTGTTTGTTGCTTTGTGTACTTTTTACGAAAGCGTAGAGAAGTCATTTTATTTTTTTCTCCCTCGGAAGTCATAATTGCTAAGTTGGAAATTACATACGATGAAGTAAATTGTATACACCAACGTTAGAATAGTCGAATACTACACTCGACGAGCATTTCATCAACCATGTTGGCATCATGTAGAGATAATTAAAACTAAAGTAAAGAGAATGTATGCTATGTTTATATCTAATTAATGTCATGGTTCAACCAATTCCATCATCCATACTTAAACTATGTTTCTAAACTTTCAAAAGCATCCAGGTGTCTCATTACATTCCTCCATGTTTTATGAAATCATTTGTAAGTGTTGTAATGCGAAATAATGTGGACAAACAATACGTCCAATTATGACTAGACTAAAGGAGCATATATCCTATCTTAAATACGGAAGAATGGACATTAAATTAGTATAAATACAGCTTGCACTGTAATTTTACTTTAGTTTCGATCGTCTAAGATAATGCTGATATGGTTGGCCAAACGCGCCTCAAGTGTAATATTCTATTCTAGTATTCGAGCATTTTCGTGTTTGCAGAAACCATGTCCATCTTTGAATTTCGACTTAAGAGTGAGCTATACCTAAAAGCAGTGGGGAAGGGGGATAAAGCGCCAAATGAAGAGATATCTCCCTAATGTTCAAATTTTAGCCAAAAATATTTTTCAACATACCTGCAGTATTTATTTATGTACAACTTACACTGATTTTCAGTTAAATAACATCATAATTTTAAATAATTAACAGAAAGCTTTTTTTTGCAAATTGGGTGATGTTATTTAACTGAAAATTAGTGTAAGTTGTACATAACTAACTTGTACATAAATAAATACTACAAGAGTCCACCCCGGGTGGACATAGAAGGCGCTTTTGATAAAACCAGCTTTCCAAAAATTACAGCAGCCCTGACGAGCAGGAACGTTTCTCCGATCGTAAGTGGCTGGATATCCAACATGCGCTCAAAAAGAGGTGTACAGATTAACATAGGAGACATCGCTGTTAGAGGAATGGTTGCAAGATGCTGTCCTCAGGGGGCTGTCTTATCACCTCTTCTATGGAACTTAGTTCTTGACAGCCTCCTGCGCCGCCTCAACTCCGAGGGATTCCACACAATTGCATACGCAGATGATCTAACGATACTGCTTAGTGGTAAATTCGAAGGAGTCCTCTGTGATCGAATGCAGATGGCGCTGAGAATAATCGAAAGATAGTGTAGAGAACACTCTCTGTCGGTCAACCCCAGGAAGACAGAGCTGGTCCTCTGCACAAGGAAAAGGAAATTGGGGCCAATGACGGCACCCGTTCTCCTAAACACCACACTAAATTTCGCATCAGAAGTAAAATACCTTGGAGTAACTTTTGATGCCAAACTAACTTGGAATCTTCATCTTCATTTAGATAGAAGACTAAAGAAGGCTTGCATCTCTTTTGAGCAGTGCCGCAGAACCATAGGGAAAACCTGGGCAATGAAACCCAAAGTGGCTATGTGGATTTACACTGCTATAATAAAACCGATGATAGCCTATGGAGCCATTGTCTGGTGGCCTAAGAGTCAGCAGACTGTAGCGAAACGCAAGCTCAGACAGATACAACGAGTAGCCTGTTTAAACACAATTGGAGCTATGAGAACGACACCAACAAGAGCAGTGGAAGTGATGCTGTGCCTGCCACCACTAGACATATACCAAGAAGAGGTGGCCCTAACTACTATGGCACGTCTCAAATCCGTTGGTATACAGCCAAACATAGGATGTGGAGCAACCAGATGGCGGCTGTGGAATGAGGCAATCAAACAGATGCCACTTCTGCAGGTACGCGCAGATGGTATTTCTCCACAGTTCATCTTTGATAGACACCAACAGTAGCAATGAGGCTGTCAGTGAAGGAACAGTTAATATCTTCACAAACGGATCAAAAAGAAAGCAGGAACAGGTTGTGGGGTATACTCCAGGAACCTGAAAAATTCAAATTAAATGGGCTATGGACAAACAAGCCAGTATAACACAAACAGAACTGGCTGGAATAACCATAGCCGCAAAAGAAATTTCCCGTAGACAAATAACGGGAAAAACAATCAGAATCTACCCTGATAGTAGACAATCACTACTGGCCCTACAGAGACACAAAATAACAACAGGGTCAGTATGGGAATACCATCAAGCACTTGTGGGGGCTCCAGCATGAACAGTATCATTCTATGCTGGGTCAAAGGGCATGCACAGTGCAGAGGCAGCAGGAAAGCTGACAGTCTGGCTAAGAAGGCAGCCAGTCTAAGTATACTTGGACCTGGCCCTTCTAACATACTGCCGACCTCAGCAATAATGCTAATGATTAAAGAAAATACCCACAGAACATTTAAAAAACTGTGGGACGAAACTCAGTTGTCAGTTGGCCAGGGATCTGCTTAGATACCCCGACAAGGATACAACGATGACCTACCTGAGAATGTCCAGGAAGAACCTGCGCTTCGCGACAGGAATTCTTACTGGTCATTGCCAGCTGAGAAAGCACCTTTATAACATGAAGTTAAACGACACACCCCTATGCAGAGGCTGTGAACAAGAAGACGAGACTGTCCAACACGTACTTTGTGAGTGCCCGGCAGTCTCCTCTAGCAGAGAATCCATTTTGGGAGAACGTTGGCCTACTTTGGCCGACTTGAGGGATATTCCCCTAGGCAGCATCACCACCTTCTTCACAAGATTAGGATGGTTGGAGGCCTAGATGGAATCTTGTATCCCTCGGGACGATGTACAAGGGGCCCAATGGGGCCTAAGTGCTGCGGTCACTCTTTGTGACTGCCCTCCCACAAACTCCAAACTCCAACTCCAACTCCTAGGGTCGTTGAAGAATATTTTTTGCTAAATTTAGGGAGATATCTATTCATTTGGCGCTTCACCACTGCTCTTAGGTGTAGCTCACTCTTAACAATTGTGAATTCTGAGAAACAATTGTGAATTCTGACTTACAATTGCGAATTCCAAAATACAATTATGGATTTCAACTTACAATTGTGAACTCTGAGATGCAGTTGTGAATTCCGAGTTAAAAAAATTATATGAGCAGCGTTGCATCTCTACGCTTTTATAACTTTAGATGCGTGTTAATAATATTCATTTTCGAACAGAATTTTGATAAAAAAGGCATTTGTTAAAAAAAATTGAATTTAAAAAATGTTTCGTTTATACCACTGAAAAGAAAACGCAAAAACTTGCATTCAAAAAGAAAAGTCAAAATAATTGCAATGTCCCTAAACAATTCACGATTATATTTATGAATTTGTTATTATATTTTAGGCGTTGTTCTAAATATTTCGACTTATAATGTTGATTTATCTAGAAGCTTATTTTCCTAAAGTTTTGTCAAAATACATGTATCATTATTTCCACATCCAAGTAGTGAAGTGGTAGTACAATACTAAAATTTTCAAAAATTCTTCTTGTTGAAATAGGTGTAGAAAGTCGTGAAATGCCGCGGTCTTAAATTTTAGCGAAAGAAAAATTTCTGTCTCTCTGTCAGTCTGTAACTTTCTTTGTGCGCACGTTTTCTCTGGAACGATTTAAGATGTTGAGTTGAACTTTTTCACACGTATGTATTATAACGTGATCCGGAACTGGATTGTTTTTTGAATTTGATGATGGGGTTAAATAGGGGTAAATAGGGGAAAATAAGTAAAGCAAGCTGATAAGAGTAGAAACATTTGAGATTTGGTGTATATATTAGAAGCCAAGGCCTCAGAATTTTTTATAGAATTTTTCACACCTCCCTCCCCCAACATTATTAGGGGTTGATAAAATAAAATTTTGTTCACATGTGTATTGTAATGATATCTGATTGAGGGAGGGATTGTAAATTGGGGAAAATAAGTAATAAGAGTCCAGAAACTTCATTTTTGGCTAGATGCTAGAAACCAACGCCTCAAATTTTTGTATGATCTAACGTAAATATTATTAAAATTCTGTGATCAATTATTTCCAATACTAGAGTGCATATATAGTCAAAAACGTATGAAACGATGTGTAACTTCAATACCTTTTCGACTGACCGACAATTTATGGCAGTGCGGGTGGCTGATGGCAAAAATTTTTTGGACACCTTTTGCTCTCGTACATACTAAATCACATTTTTAGTTTGTTAACTCCTTTAATAATGAAGTGGGGTGGTGGTAGGGGTGGCAGACGTCATAAAAAAATGAAAACCCTGCTTTCTTATATATACATCGATTCTCAAGTTCCGGACTGTTATTAGCTTGCTTGTAATTTAACTCCACTGATCACTAAAAATTCCACCGAATAAGCTGAAAATGTCATAAAAAAATTGAGATTTATATTTCTAGTATATACACCAAATCTCAAGTTTCTGGACTTTTACTAGCTTACTTTACTTAGTGTTTTATCTCTATTCCACCCCCAACCCTTCGATGAAATCATCTCAAAATATAATCTAGTTCCATATGTCGTTATAGTACATACGTGTACCAAATTTCAAGTGAAAATTTTGTTAAATCCTTTAATAATAAATTGATGGTGGTGACGGGGGTGGAAAATATCAAAAATAAAAATTGAGGCATCTAGTATATACACCAAATCTCAAGTTTCCCGACACTTACCAGCGTGCATTACTTATTTTCCTCTAGTTACCCCTATTTACTCTTTTACCGTAGGAAGCTCAAAATATAATCTAATTCTAGATCTCGTTATAATATATAAGTGTACCAAAGTCGATATCTTAAACTGTTCCAGAGAAAACATGCTCACAATAAAAGTTACAGATAGGCAGACAGAATTTTCTTTGCTAAAATTTAAAATCTCGACGTTTCATGACGTTGTAAACCTATTTCAACAACAAAAAAAACATTGAAATTTTTTTACGATAACTATACTTCTACTCCACTACGTGAATGTGGAAAATGTTTTGAAATTGCCGGTAAAAATCAAGTAATTCTAGTACATACACCGAATTTCAAGTTTCTGTACTCATACCAGCTTGCTTTACCTATTTTCGCCTATTTAACCCTATTTAGCACGATTTATTTTATAAACCCCTTTAATAATTGAGGAGGTGGGGAGGGGGGGGTGTGAAAAACATTGTAAATAATCTGAGACCTTGACTTCTAGTACATACACCGAATTTCAAGTCTCTGTACTCTTACCAGCTTGCTATACTTATTTTGCCCTATTTACCCCTATTTAACCCCCAATCCTTCAATGGAATCATCTCAAAATGTAATCTAGTTCCTGATGTCATTATAATACATACTTGTACCAAATTTCAAGTGAATATCTCAATTTTATTCTATCAACCCCTTTAATAATAGAGTAGGGGTGGTGGGGGGTTAAAATATATTATAAATAATCTGAGACCTTGGCTTCTAGTACATACACCGAACTTCAAGTTTCTGTACTCTTACCAGCTTGCTTTACCTATTTCCCGTATTTAACCATATTTAACACGATTTAACCCCCAACCCCTCAATGGAATAATCTGAAAATATAATCTAGTTCCAGATGTCGTTATATTACATACATGTACCAAAATTTTAGTGAATATCTCATTTTTATTTTATAAACCCTTTTACTAATTGAGGCGGTGGGAGGTGGGGGTTTTGAAAAATACTGTAAATAATCTGAGACCTTGGCTTCTAGTACATACACCCAACTTCAAATTTCTGTACCCTTACCAGCTTGCTTAACCTATTTCCCCTATTTAACCCTATTTAACACGACTTAACCTCTAACTCTTCAATGAAATCATCTGAATATAATCTAGTTCCAGATGAATATCTCAATTTTATTTTATAAACCCCTTAAATAATTGAGGGGGAGGGGTGGGGGTTTCAAAAATATTGTAAATAATCTGAGACCTTGGCTTCTAGTACATACACCGAACTTCATGTTTCTGTACCCTTACCAGCTTGCTTTACCTATTTCCTCTATTTACCCCTATTTAATCCCCAATCCTTCAACGGAATCATCTGAAAATATACACCAGTTCCAGATGGCGTTATAATACATAGGTGTACCAAATTTCAAATGAATATCTCAATTTTATTTAATCAACCCCTTTAATAATGGAGTAGGGGTGGTGGGGGGTTGAAAAATATTACAAAACATTTTGGGGCCTTGGCTTGTAGTGCATACATCAAATTTCAAGTTTCTGTACTCTTACCAGCTTGCTTTACATATTTCTCCCTATTTACCCCTATTTAACCCCCAACCCTTCACCGGATATCTTCAAAAAATAATCCAGTTCCAGATCTCGTTATAACATATACGTGTACAAAACTTCAAGTCAATATCTTAAACTGTTCCGGAGAAGACGTGCGGACAAAAAAAAGTTACAGACAGACATACCGACAGACAGACAGACCGACAGACACACACAGACCGACAGACAGATAGACCGACACAGGCAGAAAAAATTTTTTTTCGCCCAGATTTAAAATATCGACGTTTCATGACATTCTAAACCTATTTCTAGAAAAAAAAAAGAACATTTTTTGCGATTACTATACTTCCAATAGAGGTACTGAGGTTACCAGTGGCGATAGATGTCTACAACTCGAGGAAAACATTTTTTTTCCTATTATCGATCTACTGACTCTAAATTAGCTCGAAACGCTTCTGGAGCCATTTTACCATGCTTATTCTGCTACACCCTTTAATTTGACACCACTGTTCTCCCCTTTAAAGAATATATTACCCACAATAATCGGTTCTTAAAAGAATAGGTAAAAAGAAGCACTTATACAAAGTTTAATTAATCTCTTGATTTTTGTTCTTATATCTCCTATCCTTATCGAACCATGCACCTAAGCAAACTCCGCAAATTCGTCATATTTACAGAACAAAATAATTAAAAAATAATGCAATCTGATAAAAAAACGTAACGAAATTAATAACAAGATGTATAAATAAATGGAAGGCCTCTTTGTTTCTCGTTCCTTTCTTGAACTTTATAAATAAGTTACGGTTGTTTTCCATCATGTTATTGTATTTCAAATTTTATTTTCTTGGTATAGCAGATGGTAAATTATATTTTAAGTGCGGCAACTGCGAAATTTCAGTGAGTGATGATATAAAGTTATTTACTAAAGAAATATTTAATGTGGAAAGGACTTATCATCCTCTAAAAACATGCAGCAAGATGAAAGATTGCCTCCGGAGAAAGATAATATACATTATAATATAGGTGTGGAACACTTTACAACGTTAATACTAAATTATTCTATACAGCATATTTCTCAAATTGTATGTGCTGTGTTGTTTCGTGGCCCAGCCATCAGGGGAATGTGAGCTAGGATTAAATCATCTGTATGAGAACTTTTGCATTTTTAGGAACTCCTTAGTAGTAGAAAAGTATTTTAAAAAGTTATCAAAGCCACCGTGGGTGGAACATGAAACAAAATGGCGTCAAACTTAAAAATAAATGTTTTTGGAAATAACTATTATAATACGAAAAATACATAAATTGTCATAAAGGTGAAGATTAAAGAGCACAATATTCTAAAAAAATGCAACGAGAATCAAAGTTGTATGGTTGCTGGCCAATGCTCGAACTCCAGAATTAGCGTTTTCCGTGCATATCCGCACATAAATTTTAATAACCTTTGAAAAACTTATCGGAACGTAAAATAATTCAAACATCTATCGGACAATGGCTACTTCTGACCAGAAAATCTGATAAGTGCGTCATTCCCACGTACGAGAGGTACACTTGGTAGAACTTGATAACTCCAACCGTTTTCGAGGAAATTGCCGTTAAACATTTGAGTAATTTTTTGAAAGACAAATTCAAATTTAGTGAAACAAAGTGTAGGTATTTATTGAAAAATGTGGTTTGGTTACATTTTAGTTCTGCCATGTTCGTCATTTTATCATTTTATTTTGTTCTTGTGTTCCTCGAGCTAATTTCTTTAACTTCTTTATTTAAAATGCTTCGACATAATATTTTTTCAAATATGGAAATGAAGGATATGATATGTGTTACGTACAAAAATAAAATGCGGACGTGCTGCAGCGAGGAGATACTCATTTCAATATCCAAATAGAATACAGCCAGACCATACGATTTTCAAAGATCTGTTTTGTCGTTTGTGAGAAACGGGTTCATTTCGCCATAAAAATGATGTAGGGCGACCGAAATGAATCACTCCAGATCAAGAACTAGAAATTTTAGTTCGTATGGATGAAGATCCTCATGTCAGCTCAAGTCGTTTATCAGCGACAACAAGGGTGAGTAAACAATCTGTTTTAAGAGCCTTACACAAAGAACGCTTCTACCCATATCACTTCACTCCTGTACAAAACTTATTTCGAAGGCTACAATTTTGTCAATTTATTCTAAACAAAACAGGCATCGAAATTCTGTTAAGAACATTTTATTTATCGACGAAGCAACTTCCCCGAGGCGTTTTTAACTAGAAAAGTACCCATTACTGGGAAGTAAAAAATCCTCATGCCGTTAAAGAAAGGCATTTTCAGCACGAATTTAAGATTAACGTTTGGTGTGGTATTATCGGCGATCATTTATTTTGACCATTTGTTCTTCCACCAAATTTAAAAGTCTTATCTCTTTTGTCTTCAAAATACTCTTGCTGATATATTACATGCTTTCATGACATATGGAACAGAATGTGGTTTATGCAAGATGGAGTTCCCCCTCATTTCTTCATTGAAGTCAGGAATTATCCTGATGAGACTTTCCCACGCAGATGGATCGGTCAAGGAAGTGAGTTTGCTTGACCAACAGGGAGTCCTGATTATAATCCTTTGGATGATTATGTTTGTGGTCATATAAAGTCCTTAGTCTATGCAAATACTATCAATTCAAGAGAAGAACTGTGGTACAAAATACAAAACGCAGCCAATTTCATTAGAGGGCTGGAAAATGCATTCTTCAATGTAAGAAAATCTTTTATGAAAAGAATTAGAAAAGGCATAGAAGTAGGTGGAGACCATATCGAAAATTTACTCTTGCAGCAATGGGGTTTTTGCATGGGTGGAAAGTTTCAAAGGAAACTTGTATGTTAGTTTTTGGTTTTCTAATAAAATTATATCCTTATTTTACACAATCCTTTTATTTATGTAATTATCTCAACACCATGAAAATACTCCATTGGTTCATAAGAAAGTGAGAAAGAGTTTACGCTATTATTACGATTTCGTTATTCCTTACATTTTGTGCTTTTCTCAATAAATACACTTTGTTTCGTTAAATTTGAATTTGTCTTTCTACATATTATTCAAATGTTTAACGGCAATTTCCTCGAAAACGGTTGGAGTTCTACCAAGTGTACCTTTTATACGTGGAAATGACGCCCTCATCAGATTTTCTGGTCAGAAGTACCACAACGTTTCATCCAAAAAACATGAAAAAAATTTATCATCAGATACAGGTCCTGCGGCGCCCTCTATGATCTAACGTGATGTAATACATACAGTATTGTTTCTTAGAATAACATAGTTCCTCTAGCAAATTTGGCGAAGATCAGTCAAGAGGATGTTGAGTTATTGCAAGAAACGAGACATTTATTTGAATTTTGACACCCTGTATCTTTTTCCACATTTTACTAAAGCGTATTTGGCTATATCCTCATATTTTGGCCCAAAGAATCTACCTCTGCACTATGGCCTCCCTTGTATATAAATAAAGGAACTGATATTTATCTCTCGCTCACCGTAGATCGCAATTAGAAAAAACCGGTGCCTAAGGAATCACTACTGCCACATCCAGATTTTCCATTCAACTCTTTTTAAAGGAAAACATCTTGACTGTATTTGCACTCTAGTATGTGGAAATGATTGGTCATAGAATTTTAATAATATTTGAGGAGGATGTCATTAAAAAATTGAGGCGTTGGTCTAGCATATACTCTAAAAATAAAATTTCTGGACTTTTACTAGCTTGCTGTGCTTGCTTTCCACAATAACCCCCCACCCCTCCCCTTCAGCGGAATCATCTCAATCAGAAGTCATTACAATACATACGTGGACCATATTTCATGTGAATATTTCAATAATGGAGTGGGGGTGATGGTAGGAGTTGAAAAATATTATGAAAAATTTAAAGCTTTGGCTTCTAGTATATACACCAGGTCTCAATGTTTTGTACTCTTACCAGCTTGCCTTGCTTATATTCCCGTATTTATTACCACTATTTACCCCCAACCCTTCAACGGAATCATGTCAAGTCTCCAAGTTTCAAGTGAACATCTCATTTTTTTAAATGGAATGGGGGTGATGTGGGGTGGGAGTTAAAGAATATTATAAAAAAATCTGATGCCTTGGCTTCTACCAAATCCCAAGTTTCTGTATTCTTATCAGCTTGCTTTACCTATTTTCCCCTATTTACTCTCATTTAACCTCAATCCCTTCAACGAAATCATCTCGAAATATAATCTAGTTCCGGATGTCACTATAATATATACGTTTACCAAATTTCAAGTGAATATCTTTGTTTTATTTTATCAACCCCTTCTAATCTAAGTTTCTGTGCTTTTACTAGCTTGTTTTACTTTACCTCTTTACCCCTTTAATAATGGAGTGGGGTGGTGGGGGATGTCAAATACTATAAAAATATTCGAGTACTTGGCTTCCGGTATATACACCAAATCTAATTTTCTGTACTTTTACCAGCTTGCTTTATTCATTTTTCCATATTTACCTCTACTTACCCCCCACTCTTTCAACGGAATCATCTAAAAATATAATCATCTATTTCCATATGTCGATATAGTACATACGTGTACCAAATTTAAAGTGAATATCTTTATTTAATTGCATCAGCCCTTTAATATTGAAGTGGGGTGGTGAAGGGGTTGAAAATGTGATAAAAAAATCTGAGGCCTTGGCTCTCCACAATGAAATTTAACAGGATTCTATTCTGATGGAAGACGAAAAGCTTTAAAGATATTCAAGTGGATCTGTTAAGCAGTGCGACCTGTACAGTGATTCCATATGTACAGACCAACTGTGGGATGTATTCTCAATTTTCAACAGTAATTATGCAGTAGTGACAGCTAATAACTTTTCACATCAGTTTAAAAATTGTATTGATTTTTAAAAAGTTTCTTTTTCCAAAGGGCTATATTAGAAGTCGATTCCTCGCAGATTAACCAATTAAAAATCACTTTTATTAACAAAATTTGGTAAATTAATTAAAATAAAGGTAATTATTCCATAATAACATTTTATAATTTCTTCATTGTTGTTCACCCTGTATGGCAAATCACAATTTTGCATAGCACTGATGACTTCTCAAAGCAACTAGAAGTTTTTATGTGGATGAACTTTTCGTTGATCAGATAAAAAATAAAAAAGTTACAAATCCATATCTGGATACGTAAATGATTCCAAATATTTTGTTAAAAAATAACCAGCATTATTTACGTATAAGAAATTAAATAGTAATTTGACCAGTTATTAATTTTTAAACTCGTTCATCACAAACTGACTTGATTAAAATGAAAAGCAAGCGTTGGTATTTGTACACGGGCGAATAACATTTCACGCCTTCACCTGAGGATTAAGCCTCGAGATTGCAGAGGCTGTTAAAACAATACATCCATAATAATTTGCAGCAACACCTGAGCTCCCTATCATATTTGAGATCCCTGAGTATTAATATTTAGTTTATTGAGGACCTAGAAAGCAATATGACACCGTTAATGTTTTGGTTAAAATATTACTTTGAGGGATTTATAAATTTATATCGTCAATATCTTCAAGTAAATAACAATTTTAATGCCTGTTCCCACGTGGGGAATATAATACAAATTTCTCTCGTGTTCCTTGTGCTTTAAGTAGGTATGTATTATATATGCAGTGTTCTTATTTCATAACTACCTACTTGGGACGACTCTAATTCTGAAACAGACTCAATTTTGAGAAAGATCACATCAATTTAGTTTTCGAGAGGAAATTGGAAAGTTCGAAATTACCGTAATTGAATTTTATATTCCACTTCAGCCACCCTAACTTTATTATTTCAAACGGCGTCTCTTCTCGTGTGATATATCATCATAAACTTTGGCTCTGCTGAAGAGAAATCGATTTATCCGTTTTTGATATAGGACCAGAAATGTATCGTATTTTAACAATATTATATACGTTTAATACGTTAAATGTTTAATAAGAAATACAACACTTATCGAATAAATTGTGTAGTTTTTAAGTGAAAACTACGAAAGCGCAGAAATATCATGATATTGTTTATCAATCTCGTAATACATACGGAATTCATAATTTTGCCACAAAATTCATGGTTCTTAAGTCGGAGGTGAGAGTAAAGCTCGTTGAGGGTGGTTAGGCCGTGTGACGCTCTCAAAGAAAACGCAAGAATCAGTTAAAATTCCATTAAACTCGATGAAATTTAAGTCATCAGTAGGTTAAAAAATTTAAAAAATAATGTAAAAACGTATATCGCGGCGCCTGGCTGAGCCGTCGAGTCGTAAAAGGGTACTTCGGGATAAAATAGGCGAAATGCCCCTTGACACGGATTTTGGAATGAACCTGATAGGATCGTTCCTTGGGCCTAAAAATAAGATCAACAGAGTCCGTAAGTATATCAAAATTATCTCCCCTGCCTAAGAGAGGGCCCACTTCAGTTTTTATTTTTTTACCAAAATGGAATCAATTAAAAACATTTAAAAAATTCATGTATGTAGTAATCCCAAATGCCTAGCCACAATTTTTGGCGTTCTATTGGGCCCCACTAAGGCCCTTAAAAATAGTTTTAAATTTTTTAAAGTCGAATATTTTTGTTATGATAAAAAAGGTGCGGACAATTTTATTTCATCACATTATTTGTGATCAAATAACGCAATTTTTAGGGTAGTTTAGAAATTTCCAAACCCCGTGCGTCAGCCTCAAAATTCAATGTTTTCATTTTTTAACGAAAAGTCACATTAATTAGATAGTACAAATTGCTTTTAAAACTTAGGTCATAAATTAACCCCTGGGGCAAAGGACATTCCCCTGGGATCAATAGTCATCCCGTTGGGCTGACGCCCTGGGGTTCAAAGACCACCTTCTTTCGTAAAAATTTCCCTCTTGGGATCAAAAGGCATCCCGCATGAGTGAATAGTCTTCTAAAGAGCAAGAAGCCACGCACTGGGCAAATAACTCCTCCCAATTCCCCGAGGTAAGTATTCATTATGATATACAAGAAATTCAAAGTAAGATACAATTTTTGCCAAAATTAAATTTTATTATAAACACGTTTAAAAATATTTAAACACTAAAAATAATACATATCTAAATATTCAAAGATATATGTGCATTGTATATGCAAACATTAGCTGTTCCCATACATCTGTTAAATTGAGATCTTAATTTCATTTGATTATTAGTTATTGCCTTCTCGTAAATGTGAAATTAATATTTAAAAAAATAAAAATACAATAAATAGTATTGTGGTGATAATCCCTGTTTGAATATAGCAATACAACTTACAATATTGGAAAGTTAACCTGCTTGCTACACATGCTATATGAATATCGGCCCCAGGGGTTACTATTTACCAATTCTGGAGGACTTCTTACCTCGGGATAGGGGGCTTCTTTGGGTGACCTTTGACACCAGGGGATGACACATGAGGTATCTTTTTACCCCGAGGGGGAGACTTTTGGTTCCAGGTAAGTGTCTATTGCCCCAGGGGTTGATACATTACCCAAGCTTTGAAAGCTACTCCTTCTGTCTAATTACGTGAATCTTCGTTAAAAAAATGATAAAATTAAATTTTGTGCCTAACGTACGGGGTTTGGAAATTCTTAAACTGCCTTAAAAATTGCTTTATTTGGTCGCAAATAATGTGACGAAATAAAATTTTCCGCACCTAATCCAAAAAAACAAAAATATTCGACTTTAGAAAATTAAAATTTTTCTTTAATGGCCTTAGTGGGGCCTAATAGAGCCTCAAAAAATTGAGGCTACAGGTCTTTGGGATTACAACATCCATGCATCTTGTTAGAATTTTAAGTTGATTTCATTTTTGTAAAGAAAAAATAGAATCTGAAGTGGGTCCTCTCTTGGCAACGGGGGGCAATACGGATATACGGACCCAGCTGATCTTATTTTTTTAATGCCACAAACGATCCTATCAGGTTTATTCCAAAATTCGTGTCAAAGAGAATTTCACCTATCTTATCCCGAGATACCCTTTATACCTGGGTCCCTTTTTCGAGTGAATGGTATGATCAACATATGTTTATAAGGCAATATATACAGCCAGCTGTGGATGAACAAGATAAGTTTTTAACTGGTAGTAGGTTATTAGTGTATTAGTTAATTTCTTTAATTAAATTGAAAAAAACCGCTGCCTAAGGAATCACTACTTCCACATCCAGATTCTTCATCCAAGTCACTTTAAAGGAAACATCTTAACTTTATTTGCACTCTAGTATGTGGAAATTATTGGTCATAGAATTTTAATAATATTTGGGGAAGATGTCATAGAAAAGTTTGAGGAGTTGGTTTCTACCATATATGTTAAAAATGAAGTGTCTAATTTACTCTACAAAAAACCTGAGACCTTCGCTTCAAGTATATACACCAAATCCCAAATTTCTGTACTTTTACCAGCTTGCTTTACTTGTTTTCCCTTATATACCCCATTTAACGGAATAATCTCAAAGTATAATCTAGATCCAGATGTCGTTACAATTCATACGTGTACCAAATTTCAAATGAATATTTCAATTTTATTTTATCAACCCTTTTAATAATGAAGTAGGGGTAGTGGCGGTTGAAAAGTATTATAAATAATCTGAGACCTTGGCTTCTAGTACATATACCGAATTTCAAGTTTCTGTAGTCTTACCAGCTTGTTTTACTTATTTTCCCCTATTTACCCCTATTTAACCCCCAACCCTTCAACGGAATCATCTCAAAATATAATCTAGTTCCAGATGTCCTTATAATACATACGTGCACCAAATTTCAAATGAATATCTCAATTTTATTTTATCAACCCTCTTCATATTGGAGAGGTGGGGGTTGAAAAATATTACAAAAAAATCTGACGCTTTGGCTTCTAGTACATACACCGAATTTCAAGTTTCTGTGGTCTTACCAGCTTGCTTTACTTATTTTCCCCGATTTACCCCTATTTAACCCCCAACCCTTCAACGGAATCACCTGAAATTATAATATAGTTCCAGATGTCGTTATAATACATACGTGTACCAAATTTCAAATGAATATCTCAATTTTATTTTATCAACCCTTTTTATAGGGGTGGTAGGGGCTGAAAAATATTATAAAAAAAATTGAGGCCTTAACTTCTAGTAGATACACCGAATTTCAAGTTTCTGTACTCTTACAAGCTTGCTTTACTTATTTTCCCCTATTTAACCCCCAACCCTTCACCGGATATCCTCAAAAAACAATCCAGTTCCAGATCTCGTTATGACATATACGTGTACAAAATTTCAAGTCAATATCTTAAACCGTTCCGGAGAAAACGTGCGGACAAAAAAAAGTTACAGACAGACAGACAGGCAGACAGACAGACAGACCGACAGACAAACAGACAGACAGAAAATTTTTTTTCGCTCAAATTTAAAATCTCGACGTTTCATGATATTCTAAACCTATTTCACGAATAAAAATTTTTTAAATTTTTTTTGCGATTACTATACTTCCAATCCACTACGTGGATGTGGAAGTAAAATTACAATTAAAATTGAAAATATATTAACATAGGTAATAAAATAGAAAAATTACTCAGAATTGGAAAACGGAAATTAACACTGACTACTTCAAAAACAGACCAATATACAGTGTTTACAAAATATCTCTCGGACCTCTTTTTCATAACCAGCCCTAGAAAGTTCATTTCACTGCGAGGCAGGGCCCTTCCCTGCACTTCCACCGTAAATGGATATTTACGTGTGGAACGGTTAATACAAATAAAAGCTCCTTGCAGCGAGCTAATATATGTTTATATGTCTTGGCAGACAAACGAGGTGGAGGCATTGATGCAGGACGTTGAAGCAAAAACACAGATTTCAGAGAAACACGAAACTATATATGGACGCAAGCGAGCAGGAGGAGCTGCACAGTACTACATTCAGAAACAGAAGAAATAGAAAACGAGAAGCATAAATATGGAGATGATAATGGATGGAAACTTAAAAGAAGCATGGAGCTTAGAAAGAAGCATCTCATAAACACCTACACTTCCCACCCGATGATGATAGATGGAAACTTAAAAGAAGCATGGAAATTAAAAAGAAGCATGTCACAGATGGAAACTTAAGAGAAGCATGTTTAAACGTTAATTATTATTTGTTTGCTTGTAATTGTAATGCGATATATTCTTTATAGGATTTTGCAAACAGCAGAAAAAATTATCTATGAGAACTAAAAAGAAAAACTATTCATATTCAAGTTTAGTAAGTTTTCTTTAGGCGTGGCATGCTCTCTCTAAATATAAATCGCCTAAAGATGCAAGACATAGACATACGTCCCGTTTTGATCCGTATTGCAAGCGTAATATCGAAGAAAATGACCAACATATACGTAGACGTAGTATAAAACTATTTCAGTGTCCGTTGCCCACCCTGGTTACTAATGGTTAGAGTTTAGGCTCATGCCCATAAAATATTAGCGGCAAGTGGCCCGGTATTAAGATTAGGATCGAGCATTTTCGACCATCGATGAAGCCTTAGCGATATCGGTGAGTGTTAAATCACCCATTGAACTGTTTCATAATCAAGGTGACGATAGTAAACAAATATAAAACAAATTCAAACAAGCACTTATTGTAGAGAAAATACGTGTTTCAAATATACTGCAACAACTAATGGATCTTGACATCAAGTTTGACACTAACTAATTTGATAAATGTGTCAATAAACAAAAATAGGAGTAAGAAATTCATGATTGTCTAAACCTTCGAATTTGTTAGGAGAAACAAAGTTTATAGAATGAAATGGCAATTTTTCCACGTTCCTTTAAATTTTCTGGTGTTAGAGATAATAACGTATGTTGCCTATTCCTTGTTATATCTCCATTTTTATTCTGTGGAATGGTCTGTGAATCCAGTGTGAGTGAGGATTTATTAGATTGATAAACAAAATATTAATGTGAATTTGTGTTATAATCATTCAAATCAGTAATCGGATTATCTCATAAATCTGAACATCAATGTACAGTAATACCATGTGTACACGAATTATTCGAAAAGCTACGCCGCATTGACATTAGGACTTTATACCAGTTATACTTATATACCGGATGCCTACGATATAATAGAAATTATAGGTATAAAATATGAAACACACCATATATCTGTCTCTGACAGTTTTCGAGAAAATGGCGGTTGAAAATGTTATTGTATCGGTCATAAATTATTCGATTTTCACAAAACAAATGAGTGTAGGAACAAATCTGTTATGGTTATTTAAGTGTTCCGGCGGGTAAAATTTCATAAAGTTATACAAATTTAATTTCCGGTTGAACAGGGAGTACTACGAAAAGTGACTTTCAGACTCAAATTATTTTGATACTTTTAATGGAACACCGTAAATTGAACCTTAAATTTATATTCTACTCACTTTTCTTTTCTTTCAGGTTCAGGTTATCGAAGGAATGCAAAGATTTAATTAATATTTTTACACAAAGTTTATCTTTTACTTAGAGATAGTTATTTTTCTGCTCTTTGCAAAATCCTATAAAGAATATGTTTCAATACATAAGAAATATACGCGATTTCGACACCTCTTCATATTAATCGCTGTAACTTTTTACAAAAAAGCTGATCCCCTTTTTATGCATGATTGTAAATTAAATTACAATCCGATGGTGTGGGGCACGATATTTTCCAGTGATTTTTAAGTGAGATATCGGCCGCCAAAGTGAAAAGTCCGAGAATTTCGCTCCTCGAACGATACGGTCTAGCTTCGAGGTCCATTCCTCCCAAACAAGAGTTTCCACTGGCTCAATGGCATTTCTCATCATAGAAAATCGAATGGGAAATCCAATGGAAAATCCAGTTTCCAAGGGACGACCGCTCAAATTCACCGGATGGTAAAAATCGTTTTTCAGCGCTTCCCGGGACCATAATTCGAAAACGAAACGACATACGGAGCCACGGTTGTGTTGGCCGACTTTCATCTGGTTTCTTGGCTCTCACGAAAAATCCTGGGGTGACCGGTCAATTTTAACCTAGGATTCGGATTCGGCGGTAAAACATACATCAAGGTACATAGGTGAGTGTTCTGTAATACACCATTTCTTTTGTGTGCCGGCGTAATCATTTATAATAAAATTAAAATTTAAATTACATGAAAGATCATTGTCAAATTCACTAGGTTGTCTATTTGATAGTAGACGAAGCAATTAAAAAGAAATCAAGTAATTTCACTAAGAATTACGACCTGTAGAGTATTTCAGTACGTACGTCCGTACTTATAGGCTACTATCGGAGATATGTGGCAATTTTCAACAGTATAAAACTTTTAAAATTCATACCCGTCGCAGACTAAGAATGATGCAGTTTTTTAGAATGTAATCTTCCCTTTTCAAAAAGCAGTAATAAATAACTAAAAATTGTTTTTGTTAATATCAATGTTACATATTTGGTAAGTACTGTAATAAGAGTCTTTTATTAAAAATTTGTAAAGCTATATTTTGTTCTTTCAACCATCATATAAATATATTATATTTAATAATCAAAATGTAACAAAATCTGTTATAAGATATTTACTAGTACCTTTGAAATATAATGCACGGGATAAAGGTAGCTCCAATCTTTAATTAACTTTTCATCTCTTTTCGTCTAGAAATTTCTATATAAAAGAAGTGCTTTTAACAAATTACATTAAACCAATTTATGTTCACATTACTCAATTACGATGAAAGAAGCTGTTATTAAATTCTCGTTTTTTTCTGAAAGAAAATGATTTATAAACTTTTACGTTTACATTATACTTAATACTGGTACTTCCTTTTTAACACAGTTGATGCGGTAAACTGTTAAATTATTTGAAACACATTTTTAATATACACTGTACATGCAAACTGTATTGTTCTACTTAGATTGATTGATGGATACCTTCTGTTAAACACAAATCCGCTAAATCATCATCGAACATAATTTTGTTGGCAGACATTTTACCATCAACACGTTGGAAACCTGTTACTTGAAAATTAACAAACATAAATTATGTGAAAACTGTATTACCAAATTGTGGATGTTTCTTGAAATAAAGCGAGTTGGTAGGGTGTAAATGTCATAAGTATTAGATTTATATCAGATGCAATAAGTTGGACATAAAAATATATATTTCTTGTGAAAATACAGAGCTGTCAATAATGAGTAAAGATGTATTCATATTAAATTCAGAGTTTCTGTTTATCGTATTGCACAAGCCGTTTGGGTTATATCTATTATTCGTTGATTTTACAAAAGTGGGCTCTTTGGTGATAAAAGACTGTCTATTTTACGAGGGCCACACCAAATATCTCGCTTAATATCTATTGTAGAAGAATAAAGTTTTAGAAACAGTTATCCCATTTTTTGTGAGCTATATTTCAGTAAAAAGAAATTTGAAATCCATAGCCTGCTTTATGAGATATATTACAAAAACCTGAAAAATAGGAAAACCACAAACGGTTATAGCTTCCTTATTTGAGGAGATACGAAAAATGTTAAAGGAATGAAAGTTGACGGCAAAGACAATAAGAATAATAACGTGTAACAAAAAAATCGAAAAATGCAGTTGGCTTTGACATACGCTATTGTGCAAAAATGAAAAATACATATCTCAAAGTAGGCCATGACGCCATTAATTCCATTATTTTTTTCTCATTCCAGCGATATAAAACATGTCACAGAAATTGTAACCGATAGTGTCAATATTTAATATTTTACGAATACCACAATTCATATAATTGAATCGTAACAATCAGCTGTGCCATAATTAGTGAAAAACAATGTATACAGTTATTAATAAATTTGACAGATTGTCACTGTTGTATGTTGTATGTTGCGTTGTCGAGTTCTAAACAAATTTTATATCAGTAATTATGGTGTACACCAATAATAACAAATTCGATATGATTAGCATTTATTGTCAGTGCAATTTTGACGCTGAGATGGCAGTCACGGTTTACGGAGATAGATTTCCAGATGCTCCGCAGCCAAATCGAACTATGTTTAGGAAGTTAGTTCAAAAAACGTACGGTTCATTTTCAAAAAAAGTAGTAAGGCGAGCGCATGTTGCGGATAATGTAAGAAAAGTGAATAGAGTAATGAATTATGTTAACCAAAATGAGGAAACCTCTTTGAGACAAATTCAGAGAAACTGTCGCATAAAAAAGACAGTGCAAGAAAAATATTGAAAAAAAACGGATTTCGATGCTACAAAATGAGGAAAGTTCAACATTTAAATGAGGGAGATAAGCCAAGGAGAGTAAGATTTTGTAGATGGTTATTAAATAAGAAAAGGAATGACGCGCTGATATGTAGGAAAATTCTTTGGTCGGACGAATCAAATTTTTCTAATAATGGATTTTTCAATAGAAATGTGCATTATAAGTGGACACGAGAAAATACACATTGGTGCAGAGAGACTGCTTTCTAAGAAAGATTTTCTACGAATGTTTGGTTGGGTCTTTTAGGGACTAAAGTAATTGGACCTTATTTTTATGATGGCAAATTAACCGTAGATACCTTAATTTCCTGCAAAACGAATTTCAAGATTTTCTTTATGAATTAACAGTGGCAGAAAGATTAAATTATTCATATTTTCAACAAGATCCATTCTATGGCCATCTCGATCACCAGATATTACTCCCTTGGATTTTTTCGTCTGGGGTTACATTAAAGACAAGGTATTTCAAACTGCCCCTGAAAATATTGAGGACATCAAAACCAGAATTCGAAACGCATGTGAGGCAATTACTCCTGAAATGCTCCAAAATGTAATGCATGACGTATCTCGTAGAGCACGTTTATGTGTCAGAATGCATGGTTCACAATTTGAGCATTTGTAATTAGAAAAATAAATACACACAATTCCTTTTCAATATAGTAGTAGGTAGTACTGTTATACATAGTTTTTCGTTTTTTTCTTTGGATGTTCGTTTTGTACTTGTATTTTTATTTATGAGATATTTATTGGTTTGTATTAAATTGTAATAAATAATTACGGAATTATAATTATTATAAAGTGAATTTTTACCATTATGGCACAGCTGATTGTTACGATTCAATTATATGAATTGTGGTATTCGTAAAATATTAAATATTGACACTATCGGTTAAAATTTCTGTGACATGTTTTATATCGTTGGAATGAGAAAAAAATAACGGAATTAATGGCGTCATGGTCTACTTTGAGATATGTATTTCTCATTTTTGCACAAAGCCAACTGCATTTTTCGATTTTTTTGTTACACGTTATTATTCTTATTGTCTTTGCCGTCAACTTTCATTCCTTTAACTTTTCGTATCTCCTCAAATAAGGAAGCTATAACCGCTTGTGGTTTTCCTATTTTTCAGGTTTTTGTAATATATCTCATAAAGTAAGCTATGGATTTCAAATTTCTTTTTACTGAAATATAGCTCACAAAAAATGGGATAACTGTTTCTAAACCTTTATTCTTCTACAATAGATATTAAGCGAGATATTTGGTGTGGCCCTCGTAAAATAGACAGTGTGTATATGTGTACCAGATTTCAAGTGAATAACTCAATTTAATTTTATCAACCCCATTAATAATGAAGTGGGGATGCTAGGGGGATGTAGAATATTATAAAAAAAAAAAATGAGGCCTTGGTATCTAATATATACAGCGAATCTCAAGTTTCTTACCAGCTTGCTTGACTCATTTACCTTTATTTACCCCTATTTACCCCTTAATCCTTCACCGAATATGTTAAAAAAACAATGCAGTTCCAGATCTCGTTATAATACATACGTGCATAAAATTTCAAGATAATATCTTAAACCATTCCAGAGAAAACGTTCGTACAAAAAAAGTTACAGACGGTACCGACCAACCGACAGACAGACAGAATTTTTTTTTTTTCAAATTTAAAATCTCGACGTTTCATAACATTCTGAACCTATTTCAACAAAAATAATTTGTGATTTTTTTTTGCGATTAATATACTTCCAATCCACTAGTACTTTTTGTGCAACCGTAGGCGAGTATTTCGCATTCTCGAAAAAGTCCGATAAATTCAATTTCACGGCTGTTACTCTTAGTAACGGCCGTAAAACTAAAATTCACCGTCGCAATTGACGTTTAAGTCACTTCAAAATTAACATTTCTAAAGTATGACAACCAAAAATTGTTATTATTTATTAAACAGAAAGAAATTAGTAAGTCGCTGTAACAGTTTTCGCATTGAAGCGCCGTATACATACAGACAATTACACGATTTTTCAAGAAATGTCAAAATGTTTTGTATACATACAGAATATTCCATTTCCATAGAAACGCTGTGATATGCCACCGCCAAAATTAAATATAGCATAAACGGTAGTGTCATTTTCACCATCGAACTGACTGTAATTGCCGGTTACACAAAAAAATAGTGATTATACCATGGCCGCGAAATTTTTTAGCGTCCTCGAGATTATCTTGCCTCGGCCGCAAACGGCCTCGGCGATAATTTTTCTCTCGGTTCGCAAAAAGAAATTTCGCAGCCTTGGTATAAAAATAACTATTCACCTCCTCTGCTCATGGCAACGCACAGTCGTCTATAATGTCAAACTTAATATCATGAAATGAGTTGAGAAACGTCGTTTTTCTGAAATCTGAAGAAGAAAAAGTTTTTCTTTTCAATAAAAGTATAATTATAATTTAAAAAAACACCGACGCAAATAACTAGCCTTTAAAGTGGAAGAAATAATTTATATTCACTGGCTAGAATCACTGGCTATTTCATTTTCTGTAAATTTACTGATTGATCGTGGATTAATAGTTTTCAGTTAGGCGGGTAGATAAGTACATTATTTTTGTTCCCTACAGATATCATCATTATTGGAAAAGAAATTATAAGTGCGTCGCGGACCGCTGAAATGAACAACTCTGATACTTACTGGAAGTAGCATAATGCATAAAATCAAATATGTTAGTATATTATGTAAAGTAAGTTTCTAGTTGTGGATATAGACACTAGCGGTTTTTTTTTCTCGAATAATGGTGATATCTGTAGTACTTAAACCTATGTAACTGAAAACTATTTATTCACGGTCCAATAATAATTTTGCACAAAAAGAAATAGCCAGTGTTTCTGGCCAGTGAATATAAATTATTTATTCTTTTTCAAAGGTTTATTTTTTGCATCGGAGGTTTTTTGAATTTAACTTTTATTAATTTGAGATTGTATTAAGGTCTAAAATTGCTTCTGAAAATTGTAAAACGGCTCCGGCGCGACGATTGGCAAGCAGAAGAGGTTCTACAATTTGCAATTTATTTATTAGTTTATTAATTATTATTTCATTTAATCGTCGTACTTATATTAACGTCCTGGCTAAGTTAAACTATTGCTATTCCACCATTCAACCGGGACACGAACATATAGACATCAACACAGCAACCATTCCCTGCGATATAACCATCTACTGCAGCTGAAACTCAAACTCAGGAGAGATAACAGCTGCTAGACATATTGTGCCACTTAACAGCGGTCTAGCTAACCGCTACTCTCTCGTTAATACATTGAAAATATCACTAGACATCCGTAATACCCTGGCCAGGATTTGAACCCGAGAATCCGTGGTCACAAGCTATTTTACCATTTAATTGTTTTTATTACACACTTTATATTTATATACTCTCAAATTCCCAAAGTCACCCATTCGTAATATTTCCTGCTATTGGGCATGCGAGGATTCGTTGGATCAGGGTTTTATGGTTTATTTTCTATAATACCCCGATCCAACCAGTCCCCACATGCCTAGTATCAAGAAATGTTAAGACGGGGTAGCTTCTGGAATTAAGGGGGTGGTTAGTGCGGGGTAGGGGAGGAACGTATGTTGCCATCGTGTTGAGCACCCTTGGAAATGAATAGAAACAAATTTCAACTTTAAACTTGCAATTATACATAATTGCAACTTTAAACTTGCAATTATACATAATTGCAATTATACATAATTGCAACTTTAAACTTGCAATGATCTATAATTGCAACTTTAAACTTGCAATTATACATAATTGCAACTTTAAACTTGCAATTGTCTATAATTGCTACTTTACACTTGCAACTAAGCATAATTGTCAGTTTTAACGTATCATTCGTTAGTTTGAGTATATGCATTTAGTAATACCGGATGCCCCATTATATTTTGACCCTTTTTAAACCTATATAACTTTTGAACTAGTTGGGATAATGAAATGCGGTTTCCGTTAGTCTTCTTTTAATTTTGATACGTTTTTTTCTGAGTAATCGTCTTTTTTCGCTCACTTCCGGTTTAACCGGAAATGACAGCGTATTTTCGGGGATAGGGCAACTTTATTATTTCAAATGGAACACCTTGTATATTTTTGACAGTTGGAAAGCCCATTGTTTCCTCTTTCCGAAAATGCTATGCCTGTCATGGAAATTATGCAGAGTGATGATTTTATAAGGTTTTATAGTGAATACTGCGTTTTATCGAAATGCTACGAAGAAAATAGTGATTCACAAAGTAGACTATGGAAACAAAAGACAACATTACTTGTAAAGTTCAAGTTAGTTTATTAATAGTTGCATATTACTTCAAAATTGCTAATATTGAAAATGTACATATGAAATTCGATATAACAAAGTGTAACAGAATATTTATTAAACAAATAAGAAATAAAGAAAATAATACACATTAATTACAAAAGATTTATTTATTCTCTTTACAAAGTTGTCATAGCTTCTACTTAACTGTTCGTGGGTAATGTTATTAAAGACATTTCGATTGCTTTCTTTATTCTTCTAAATTTTGTGGCATAGGGGTATAACACTTGTCTTTCACCAGTGGCGGCTCGTGATATTGTCTGCAGAGGAGGCTTGATATTCTGAAAGACAACTGATGTGCAATATGACTACAATTTGTACATTTCCCCACCACCCCTGAGGTATTACAACGGCGCGTTACATTTTTTGCCGTGGGTTGTTCGCCAGGATACCGATTCACGACTTGAGAGAATAGAACTAATAAAAGAATAAAATGAAAAGGAAATAGAAAATATGATGAGATGAAAAAATCATTCTCATGAAATTCTCGTTTCTACGACTCGAGTATCGGTATCCAAAGGAGTCCTACTATCCCACTTGTAATTAAATTATTTAACTTTTAATAAAAATAAAAATAGTTTTGGTAAAAAAATTAAAGTGTTTTTCTACAAACAAAAAATTGTATTCATTATCACTGCCAGGCGTGTAAAATTATAAGTTTTAATAGAAATTAAAATAGCTTTGAGAAAGAAGTTATATAAAAAAAATATAACCGCGGAACTCTATATTATGGAGAATTATGAAAAATATTTCCTAAAAAATAAATAACACAAATAAATATTTTTTCTAAAATAACAACTACCTATATTAGTCTCTGCTTTAAAGCCTGAATATTTTTATAAATGAGTGGTAACCTGCGATTTTTGGAACCAGCAAAATGGTTGATTATTTCATCATAAAATGAATCGCGTTTCCTCAATTCCGACAAAAACGTTTTTCTATTGAAATAAGCGATGCATTTGAAAGGCGGTCTTCACTCATTTTGTTTCTAGTAAAAATGTTTTTATGCGTTTAAGTGCTGAAAATGATCATTCTACAGAAGCTTACCGGAATTGTCTCAAAAAATAGTGGAGTTATTCAAAAAGTTCTCTAATTTTGGGTCATAAGTTTTAAAAAAATCTACCAGCTCTTTGAAATTTCCTTTATTGCACGATTCTCGTTTTTCGTCATGTCCTCGGAAAGAATTTTCTTGTGAAGATAACTATATAACGGCATCTATTAACCTCGTTAATATTTCCCTATTCTCACGGACCTTTTCATTAACATTTTCTATTTCTCTCTTATGTGCAGAATCCAAGAAATTTACAATATTTTGTTTACCAAACATTTCGAATTTAATGCAAGATGAAATGTGCTCCTGGGATTTTTCGTGCCTTTCTAAACCTCGCGACAAATTTTGCAAATTATTAAACCTGGCCCTGCCCCAAATTGAGGATTGATCATTAGTAAATAATAAACATCTCCAACAATATAATTTTTTTCTAACTGTTGATGCCGTTAACCACTCGACTTTTTTATAATTGTTATCACAAAACCCTCTGTTTTGTTTACCACTTTTAAAAACTAACGAAAGCATTGCTGGTGTAGGCCTGGCATTTCTTTTAATGTTTTAATTCTTACCTTTTCGTCATAAATAAGAGTAGTAAATCCATTTAATAACAAATAATCCACCACGTCTGGACAACAAGTCATGTTGTTGGGAATAATTTTACCTAGGGCACTTATTTCAAGCCCGCCTATCAAATGTTTTATGTATTTATACGTTGTCGGCGCATACTTTGTCTAATTAAGAGTTGACAGATGTTAATTGTTAGTTTTGACACTTTGTTAGTTATTAATCTTTTCTCGTTCATATATCCTGTTTTTGCAATAAAGTTGATAGTTGTGTGTTGACTATTTGGTTTAATTTCCTGGTTACAACATACGTCAAGTTGTTCTTAACCGGCTAAACGCAACTGACAGACGTCAGTTCGTTTTCTTTGTGAATCACCTGACTCTTGAATGACCTGTGCACATGCGCTATAAAGAACTGAGATCTGACGCTAGCCTCATACTTGGCTATTCCAAGTGTTGCTATTTTACACAGCGCAAAGAAATTCAAGGTCATTCATGTTATAAGTAAATGCGGTAAAGTTGAAAGCCATTTCGTATTAGCCTCCAGCGAACCGCAGTGTTCATTCAGTAAAAGACCGGCCGACCGGAAAATATGCATACAAAGACTATCCGGACTGTAACGTTATAGGTATGTTTGTGGAAGGGAAATGCAAAAATGTTATATATAAACTGAAAATTAATTAATGAATAATACACAATAAAAAAATATTGAAAATTGAGATATACCTAATAGAAATTTCTTAAGATATTACTTTTGAAGATATGGTGGTTCTTCCAAGGGGAGGCTCAGCCTCCCCTGCCTCCCCTGACGAGCCGCCACTGTCTTTCACATACCTCCCCCCATATGAGAAAATCTGGAACTGTGCTTTGGGGACGGAGGGGGGCATGCTATAGGACCTCCCCTTCCTATCCAACGATTTCCAAAGGTGACATTTAGGAAATCTCTAGTTATCATAGACAGCATAATGAGGCATAGCACCGTTTGTTGGAAATATACAGTCCTCAACAAATTATCCTTTTCAAGATACGGATAAAGGAAATTTTCTAGCATGTCCAAATATGATGGGGCATTGACAATTGAATTGTTACAAAAAGGGAGCGTTCTTGTTTTGATATCGCACACCAAACTTCAACTTTTGGAGAGGATCTGACATACTAATGGAAATCTCTGGGATTTTCTGATGCCTAAATTCTGCAATTATGCTTATTCACCTTGGCATATAAGTGAAATGATGCTTCGTTTGACATGATTAACTTATCAAGAAAATGCCCATCTCTTCTAATTAAATTAATAATTTTTCTACAAAATTGTACTCGTTTTGGAAAATCATGTTCTTTTAATTCTTGATGAATCTAAATTTTAAAAGCATTCAGTTTTAGAACATTTTTTATAACAGTACGAACAGTAGTTTTCGGAATATCTGTTGCGAAAAAATTTTCTCGTAGAAGAAGGATAAGTTTGTGTCATTTCCAAAATTTCAATTGCATTATTAAGCCCATTTTCAATAATTGGAGTTCTTTTTTTACGATCAGTACAAACCGAATTCCAAAAGTTTTTATACCATTTTCTAATTGAAATTTTTGTTGGAGGTTCCTAGTTAAACATAGTTCTAAATATTGTTTGTGTTGTTTTGTAAGATTTAGTTTCAGCAAAGAAGATTACACACTTAGGTTAGGTATTCACTTAAAGTTAACATTTTTCTTACAGTAACTTTAGTACCCGAGTTGTCAATAGACTAATTTGACGTTTGCAAGTGATTTTGTCTTTTGTTTCCATAGTCTACTTTGTGAATTATTATTTTTTTCGTAGCATTTCGATAAAATGCAGTGTTCACTTTAAAACCTTATAAAACCATCACTCTGTATAATTTCCATGACAAATATGGCATTTTCGGAAAGAGAAAACAATGTGTTTTCCAACTGTGAAAAAATATACAGGGTGTTCCATTTGAAATAACAAAATTGCCCTAGCCCCGAAAATACGCTGTCATTTCCGGTTAAACCGGAAGTGACAGTGAGGAAAAAACTTATCAAAATTAGAAGAAAATTGCATTTCATTATCTCAAATAGTTCAAGAATTATATAGGTTCAAAAAGGGTCAAAATATATTGGGGCTCTCGGTATTACTAAATGCATATGCTCAAACTAACGAATGGTACTTTAAAACTAACAAGTATGCTCAATTGCAAATTCAAAGTTGCAATTATTTATAAGTGTAAGTTTAAAGTTGCAATTATGTATAATTGCAAGTTTAAAGTTACAATTATGTATAATTTCAAGTTCAAAGTTGCAATTATGTATAATTGCAAGTTTAAAGTTGCAATTATGGATAATTGCAAGTTTAAAGTTGCAATTATGGACAATTGCAAGTTTAAAGTGACAATTATAGATAATTGCAAGATGAAAGTTGCAATTATGTTTAATTGCAAGTTTAAAGTTGCAGTTATGTATAATTGCATGTTTAAAGTTGCAATTATGGATAATTACAAGTTTAAAGTTGCAATTGTAAATAATTGCAAGTTTAAACTAGCCATTATAAAAATATTTTTACTATGTCCTTTCCACGCCTTCGTATTTTCGCCATGTTAGGGTAAAATGTTATCAAATATGTATTTGCAGTCGGCCACATCCGACTACAACTCGCTTATCATATACATTAATTTATTGAAGTACGGACCTAATTGTACTGGCACGTGAAGCAGTCTTTTGGGCTAAAATGTGTTTCCCACGATAAGTTCTTGAACTCCTCGCTCCTCGCTATACGATACTGATGCCTTATCCATTATTCCTCCCAGTCCATCACTTATCACTGTTGACGCATTTCATTCAACCTCATTCCGAATTTTTCGAAAGGGTAAAATCGCCTCCTTAGAATTCTACCTTTTTATAATACATCACTTTGATAATTCTTATTCTTTGCTCGTTGGTATTGCCAGTTTACTTCGAATGACTTCAAGCTATTGATGTCGGTGTAGTAGAGTGCAAATTAATTTCTATCTTTCCCCCCGTTGGCACTTTTAGAGTAAAATATATGACCTTGCCAGATATGTTACTTATGCCCTGTAGATTATGAATCCACTGGTCGTCAAAAAATCGTCACGAATATAAGGGCACAAATCAAAATTTTCTAACTAACCACACCACGCGATAGAGTCAATCATGAAGCGTATTTTATCCAAAAATCATTAAATTCTCTGTAGAATTTCTATTTTTAAAATAAATAAAGAAACGAACTTTTACATAGGCTTATATGGCAGTAAAAATCAAAAATCCTCATTTTCTCTGTTCGACTACGGCTGAAAATTAATTAATTTTCGTCTACTTTTCCATTCCCACGACGATATCTCCCAAACTATTATATTTATCAAAAAAATATATTCTTTATAAAATATTTGCCATATATTCCAGATTACAATGGTTTTTAAATCAGATTTTTTGAGAATTTAATAACCATGATAATGTGTAGCGTGATATCAATTTTCGAAGCTTATCAGCGCCATGCGTTCGTTAAAGATTCTCGCTCTCCCACTCTTTCAAACTGTTTCAACACACTCCACTTCGCACCCGCAATGGCCTATCGTAAGATAGATTAGCGCATTGTAACTCTCGTGGTTCATATTAATGAAATTTATATCTTGAAAATAATTACTATGGAATGAATAATATAAGTAGGTATATTTGTTTAATTAATAATTAATTCAGTGTTATTTCGCCTTACATAAAATTTTTGTGTAATGTATTAACACGTTATAAGAAACTCGGCAGTTCGATGTTAGCAAGATACTTTCAGCTGGTATGTATTTCGAAAAACAAATCATTTTGGCTGTTTGGTTTGGCACCGAAATTGCTGTTCTAGTTTTACTGGCAAAAGAAATATGGAACATTGAAGGAGAAAAATGGAGAAAGAGAAAACAATAAAAAAACAGTTCAGATGGATGGAGTGCATGTCCAATAACTTCTTCAGGCGTGTCCTTGTGTAAAATGATTTTTTTTTTAAATAAAATAGCTTTCTCAAGTAATGGACCAGGAACACAGAAAGAAAAATAAGACTATTATCCCACCAAAATCCCATAATTTTCTAAAGAATTTGTGCTAACGATTTAAATGCTATAGAAACTAAATATCATGTTTAATATTTCTAAAGTCACAATAGAAAATGCAAAGTTTCATGCCTCGTTTTCTGAATTAACATATTTTTCGTTTGTCTTTGTAGATTTAACAATTTTGACTCCTTTGCCGGTAAATGTATTTATAAGTAGTCTACTGATCTCTCTTTTAGACCTATATCTATCCATTCTAGACACTTCGCATCATAAATTGAAGACATACCATACCCTTTTTGCTTTAAAAACCGTTTCTCAAGAATTTTACATATTTTAGTAGAACTCCGTTCGTTGTCTGTCCGTTTTCCACTTTTATTTTTATTGTTAGATAGACCTCTGCATTTTATATAGCGACTTTAGAAACATGAAATATGATATTCAATTTCCATAGGTATTAGGTAAATCGTTAGCACAAATTTTTTCGAAAATTATGGGATTCTGGTGGGCTAGTAGTCTTACTTTTCTTTCTGGTTCCGTGATCATTACTTGAGAAAACTTTATTGTTGTACTTCTAACAAAAGTACATTTCTCTATTTAAAAAAAATATTTTACGAAAATGCACATAGGAAAAAGTTGATGGACAGGCATTGAATCCATCTGAACTCTTTTCAATTTCTTTCTCTATTTATCTTCTTAAATGTTCTATATTTCTTTGGCTAGTAAAACTAGAATAGCAATTTCGGTGACAAACCAGTCAAAATTGTTTGTTTTTTTGAATGACATAATGCTAGGATATAGATCATCTTCTCCTTGGTTACTTATTTTTTCATAGATTTTTAAACAATCAGTAAATGTTGCAAACGATTTCTCAAAACCTTTGATTACATGGCCCGGTTTCATACAAATTAAGCTAATATGTTACGAATCTGTTTTACATTCAATTATATTTTTCTCAATCTCACTTTCAGAACTTGTGCTATCAGTAGTACTTTTCATCTTAATTTCTTCTAAAAAGCATATACATCAGCTTGCACATATTAGGTTAAACCTGAGCTAGATTAGGGACCTAGCTTGTACATATACAGGTTAAACCTATATGGTAGAAAATTTAAAATACATACCAGCTGAAAGTATCTTGCAAACAGTGAACTATAGGAAGTTTTTTATAATGTGTTAATCCATTACACAATAATTTTAGGCAGGCCACAATTTTTATGTAAGTCCATGTAACACTGAATTAATATTCTACAAATATACTTACATTTATTTCGTAGTAATAATCATTTTCAAGATATAAATTTCAAAATATTATGAACCACGATAGCTACTATGCGCCAATCTATCTAACGGTAGGCCAGAGCGGGTGCGAAGTGGGGTGTGTTGAAACAGTTTTAAAGAGTGGGAGAGCGAGAATTTGCAACGAACGCATGCCGCTGATAAGCTTCGAAAATTGATATCACGCTACACATTATTAAATATCATGGTTATTAAATTCTCAAAAAATCTGATTTAAAAACCATTGTAATCTGGAATATATGGCAAATATTTTATAAAGAATATATTTTTTTGATAAATATAATAGTTTGGGAGATATCGTCGTGGGAATGGAAAAGTAGACGAATAATAATTAATTTTCAGCTGTAGTCGAACAGAGAAAATGAGGATTTTTGATTTTTACTGCCATATAAGCCTATGCAAAAGTTCGTTTCCTTATTTATTTTAAAAATAGAAATTCTACAGAGAATTTAATGATTTTTGGATAAAATACGCTTCATGATTGATTCTATCGCGTGGTGTAGTTAATTAGAAAATTTTGATTTGCGCCCTTATATTCATGACGATTCTTTGACGACAAGTGGATTCGTAATCCACAGGGCATAAGTAACATATCTGACAAGGTCATACATTTTACTCTAAAAGTGCCAACGGGATCGAAAACTAAGCGACTTTTGTCAACGCGAGCACTCTACTAGTGTCAATACGTCAAATTTACTTTTAAAAAATGTCAACAATATAGAAAACCGCTGCACAAGACATCACTACTTCCACATCCAGCTTTCTCATCCAATTCTTTAAACGAAAACATGATTATACTAGATTTGCACTCTAGTAAGTGGAAACAACTACTCATATAATTTTAATAAAATCATTTTTAAAATCTTTGTCCCGAGGTGGTAAGGGGAGTGGTTGATGACCAAACATTTCTTGAGAGATTTTCTTATCATACACATAATTAAACAATTTTATTTTGATATCCACTTTAATAATGAAGTGAGGATAGGGGTGGCAGTTGTCATAAAATAAATTTAGACCTTGACCTCTGGCATATACTGCAAATCGCAAGTTTTTGGGCTCTTACTACCTTGCTTTACTTATTTACCCCTGTTTAGCCCCCAGATCATCAACGAAATCATCTCAAAATATAATCTAGTTCCAGAAATCGATGTAATACATACGTGTACTAAATTTCAAGTGAATATCTCTATTTTATTTTGTTAAATATTTTAATAATTGAGTAAGTTTGGTGGCGGGTGAGTGAGTGACAAGAAAAAAAGCTGAAGTTTTAGCATCTGGTATAGACACCAAATCCGAAGTTTCTGGTCTCTTACTAGCCTGCTTTACTTACTTTCCCCTATTTACCCCCGTTTTCAACGGAATCATCTCAAAATATCTAATTCCACATGCCGTTATAATACGTGCGTGTACTAAATTTCAAGTGAATGTCTCAATTTTATATTATTAAGTCCTTTAATAATGGAGTGGCCGTAAGAGGGGGGTGGGGGGGTGGTGACAAATGTTATAAGAAAATTTGAAGACTTAGCTTCTAGTATATAAACCAAACTTTCCGGATTCTTGCCAATTTGCTTTACTTATTTGCCCCTATTTAACCCCCAACCCCTCACCGGAGTAAGCTCAAAATTTAATCTAGTTCCAGATCTCGTTACAGTACATACGTGTACCAAATTTTATTGTCATTGCAGAGAAAACGTGCGAACAAAAAAAATGAGGGACCCACAGATCGACCGACCGAGAGACAGAAAATTTTTTTCGCTTCTATTATTCCCCTTTACTACGTGCATGTGGAAGTAATAATATAAAGTTAAATGGTACAGAATTAATTAGGATTATTAATTAGCCATTAATGTTGAGATATCCGGAAGCTACTGTATGCAAATATTAAATTCTACAAAATCTGATTAAGAACGGAATGATTTGACAGTAACTGTGTTGTTATCTTCATTATAAAATCTGACAGAGTGAAACTGAGTTTGTACTCTGTGAAGGATACAAATTAGTTTTATCTTTTTTATATCGCTTGGATTTCCCTCGTCCTCTTTATGTAAATATAATCCCTCACTTGAGATAAACTAGTTTAAATTCAGAGCATTCGCCTGTTTCTTTTTGGACTATATATACTTAATGTATGTTTAATAAAGTTGTCCAGGTTTGTTGTTAGTTTGAGGTAAGTCCAACAGCTTGTTAGTTAATTAATGTTTTCCAGACTAGGTCAGGACATAGTACCTAATGCGTCGTAGAATAGATAAAAAAAAGTTAGGTACTTTAAGAAAGAGTCGGTATTAGAAATTACTACTTAGATAATTTGCCTTCCGAAGCTGCAGTTGGTAGAGAAATATACAATATAAAACCGCTGCCTAAGAAATCACCACTTCCACATCCAGATTTTCCATCCAAGTCTTTAAACAAGAACATTTTCATTCCATATTTGCAATCCAGTATGTGGAAATAATTGCTCGTAGAATATTATTAATACATAATATTTGAAATCGTCTGCTCCAATCAATCAATCAAAACAAATATATTAATAATAATCAGGCACAAAAACCTATAAAACAATTTGAAAAACATTATAAAATAATCTGAGGCCGCCGCTTCCAGTATATACCGGGTGAGTCACGAATTGCGCTCGCCCCGATATTTCCTAAAATATTTGGAACAGAAAATTGAAATTTGGAGGCCTTATTACACGACTAAAATGGCATCTTTTCAATAAAAAATCAAGTTTGGTGGAAATGCCCACAACTTTCGATTTTTAAATAGAACACCCTATATATTTTTACATTTTTGGAATTTAGAGGAAATTTTGAATACAATACATCCATTTTGGTCACTTTTGATAAACATTAAAAATTTTATTAAAAAATATATTTCTGAATCCAGAGTGCTGTGGTGCCCAAAATATATTTTAGTTTGTGAGCTACGTTACTATAAAAATAAAAAGAGCAATATGATTGCATTACTTAATTCTCTAGAGGCGTTTAAAATTTTTAATGTGATTTTTACCCACTAACTCGGTTTTTTTAAATGGGAATTTAATCTTTCACCAACATTTTTAAATACCTCATTTTCATACGAAACTAATGATACCAACATTTTGAAAATCCGCTCAGAAATATTTGAGATTTCAGCCAAAATACAATGCAACCAAGCTTTTAGAAACATGCGGCTAATAGATAATAGATTAGTGGGCTTTGGAAACTAAAATGGCACATTTCTGTGTAAATCTGGTAACCTAATAACATTGGAAAAATCATAGTAGCCATTGAATGTAATAAAACAATATCAGCTGTCAGATAGATACAAAATAAAGCGTTGCGGAAATCTCTTTGAGTAAAAATTAAAGAAAATGAATAATTTTAGTAGAAATGAAAAGGTCGATATGTTACTGATATATGGAGAGCGTCTCAATCATTCAACTGCAGCTGCAGAACTGTATCAGCAACGATATCCCAACAGACGTCATCCAAGCAGACACTTGTTTGTGGAACAAGAATTAAGAAACGAACCCAATCAACAAGATGACCATCAAACATTTATTGTAAGTGAGAACAAAGAAATTGATGTATTAGGATTTGTGATGGTACACCCAACAACATCAACAAGGGAATTGTCAATGGAATGCGACATTAGTCAGTTTTCGGTTTGCAGAATTTTAAAGAAACATAAGTTTCGGTCTTATAAATACCAAATACACCAACATCTTTATGGAGATGATAACGACAGGAGGCTAGTATATTGCAACTGGTTCTAAATGCAGTACAACAAAACCCAGGTTTTCCTTTTCATATTTTATATTCAGATGAAAGTAGATTTACGAACCAAGGTATGTTTAACAGAAATAATACTAGGTACGGGGCTCAAGAAAATCCGAGGATGGTAGGGCGGGGGAATATTCAGGAAAGATTTGGGTTGTCTTGGAGTACTTGGAGATCGAATAATTGGACCCATATTTTTTGATGGAACACTTACTGGCGAACGATATTTACTCTTTTTACAAAACCAGACAGCAGAATTTCTTGACTTACTTCCTCTTGCCTATTTACAAAATCTGTTTTTCCAACAAGATGGTGCTCCCCCACATAATTCCAGAAGAGTGATGGAATATTTAAACAACTTGCATGGTGAACGCCTTATCGCAAATCAAGGTCATATCAGGTGGCCTCCTAGGTCACCTGACTTAACACCACTCGACTATTATGTATGGGGCACTCTCAAAAATAAAGTTTATAAAACTTCTTCAAATACCCGTGAAGAGCTGCGAAATAAAGTTGTACGGGTTCTTAATGAAATAACGCCGGCTGAATTGCGTAGAGCCATTCAAGCCACTGTACGCAGAGCCGAATTGTGTATAGAAAAAAATGGTGGCCATTTTGAACAATATCTATAAATGTCAATTTATGGTTTAATTATATTAATTATTTTAAAGATACCTACTGTTACCTAGTTTAAGTTTAATTGTTCAAACGGAATTGATTTTTATTTATTTATAGGCCCGATATTTATGTTCATTTAAATAAAACTCTGAAAACCGAACTGATGTCTCATTCTATTGCAAATGTCTTTGTGGATGTAATTGTGTTTACCTCCACATACCTATGTAACGTTCTTTGCGCTCACAATTATTAAATGTTTGATAGCTCAAGATTGCCTATAACTACACGAGTCTGTCTGACAGCTGATATTGTTCTATTACATTCAATGGCTACTATGATTTTTCCAATGTTATTAGGTTACCAGATTTACACAGAAATGTGCCATTTTAGTTTCCAAAGCCCACTAATCTATTATCTATTAGCCGCATGTTAGATATTTTAATAAAATTTTTAATGTTTATCAAAAAGTGACCAGAATGGATGTATTGTATTCAAAATTTCCTCTAGATTCCAAAAATGTAAAAATATATGGGGTATTCCATTTAAAAATCGAAAGTTGTGGGCATTTCCGGTCAAACCGGATGTGCACCAAACTTGATTTTTTATTGAAAAGATGGCATGGCCAGTAGAATTAGCTCATGGGAAGACTAATCTTGGATGAAATTCCTTATAGGTAACCACATGGTATATTCAATGTATTCATTGATAAGGAACATACCTGTGAATTTCCTCCCATTTTACAGCGGGGGAACATTTTTTAATTCACGCTTTTTTGCGCAAAAATCACGAAAAATCGTGTTTTCTAAGCGTAGCTCTAAGCCAATTGACAATAGCCATATTTGATGTTATACGTTTCGTAGGTGATATAAAGACAGTTCATTTGCCATCCGAATAATTTAAATCGGTTAATAATTTTTTTAAACAATCGAAAAGAACTGTCGAAAAAATCGAAAATTTCAATAATTTTTAATTCCGTGAAAAATTTTCTTATATCCTTAGAACTTGGTAAAAACTTGTATTATGTAACTCTGGAGCTACCATAAAATTTTCATTAAATAATATGTATGGCTTTTCGAGAAAATGCATTTGTTTATAAAAAAGGTCTCAAATGTTTAATTCAATCTGACCCAGTTCCCGTCATCAAAGATGACTCATCCCGAGCTCATTTTTTTCGTTGTGACGTCTAGTTTACGAATACATTGTTGGCATAATAATTTTTTAATATTTTCATCAACAAAATGGCGTTTGAAAAAGTACGACTTTTTCGGACAGCGTTTTTTGCGAATATCTTAATAACCAATTAATGTATTGGCATAAAACTTTCATATTCCGATAGCTGGTATTTTTACATGAATTTCAAAAAAAAAAATTGTTGTAAGATGTTTAGAAGCCGAGATAATTTTTTTAGTTGTTAATTACTTGTTTATTTATTAACATAAACATTTGAAATTTACATAGTAACTAGATGAAGACTTGATTTTTGTAATTCAGTGAACTGTCACGTATCATGTTATGTATTAAGGCACGTAATGTCAATTTTTGACGTTTCTGTTTTGGTGAAAATTTTTGCAAGTATTGATACTGTTCGTACTGTTTATTACTGTTTTAACTATTAGATGAAAGTAGCAACGTGGTATCTGTGTGAAAATGTACTAACTGTCTTTTCCGATTTGATCAGTTAAACTTCAATTTTAATATAGGTACTGATTAACAAAGTGGTGTGCTCGAATTAGGGCTTGTTAAATTCTCGCGATTTTATTCAAATAGCTATGACCTCAAGAATTCCCAGAGGGGAAGGGAACATAGATGATATTTCGAAGGAAATTGTGACAGTAGATACCGTTTACCAGATTTTAACTCAGACACTCTAGTCATTTTACTGAGTTAAAAGAATTCGTGTTTAAACCCGGTTTATCCCTAAAGGAGGCAGAGACTTAAAACATATCGTCCATTTTGTTTATAATGTTTCATGCTGCCTCGATTCAAAACCACATGCACAACTTTCATATATTTATTTGCTTATATAAATGTATAGCAGTCCAGGGATTGAGCATAAAATCTATGTGAAATAAAATTAATTAATTATCCGTACATTTTGATACTTAGAAAATTTTCCGCATCAACTCCGACAAGATACCACGTGGCCGAGCTAAATTTTCACACAAATGCACCGAAATTAAATTTTGCCAACTTTTCACACATATATGCTGACCGCTCCTATAAGCATGATTTTACTGTAAATAATTGCTTGCTATTGCTATTGCTTGGTATTTGCACACCGTTTTCTTTGCTTGCTTGCTTTGCTGTTTTTAGCGATTTATTTATTTCTTTGCTTCTTACTTTTGCTATCAATTAAAATGTTGATACCAATGACATCGCCTGCCTGCCTACCACCATTAACTTACCAATAGTCTCAGAAAATAGTAACAAATTTGGCTACTCACGGCCTGATTCGCATTTTCTATGCACTAATTAATTTTTTTCTAAAAATAATTTTGAAGTACCTGATACGTTTAAGCTCTGGTTATTCCGTTATTTATTTATTTGGTTTTCTCTTTCATTGTATTATTGAATTTCATGTTAATAAACTTTGTTATCTACCAACACGTGTTTTTTACAGTTGAATGTGAGTGAAAGTCTAATTTGCCATCCAGGACCCCTGGGCATAACCGTTTCTCCACTGTAGCTATCCCAACCCTACTGCAACAGGCGCTCGAGATAACCGAAATCACGCTCAGCGTCAAAGTAACGCTTCCGCTTGTTTATGCGCTAGACAAATGGAAGAAAGGACGTCACAATATATTATTTAATAATTTTCTTACTTTTTATTGGGTATTTTGCCACTAAAAAATATTTAAAACTTTTAATGAAAAAACCTCTGCGCCAAACGGATCAAACAGAGGTTGGTTCTTGAATACTTGACTATAGCTTTCATTTTCAGTTTTTAGTTTATTACATTGTTCTAGTTTATATATTTTTAGGTGTGAGACTTTTTGAAACAGTCAAGTATTCAAGAACCAACCTCTGTCTGATCTGTTTGGCGCAGAGGTTTTTTCATCAAAATTTTTAAATATTTTTCAGTGGCAAAATACCCAATAAAGAGTAAGAAAATCTGAATATGAAACAAATAAACAATTACAGACAATATTTAATAATTTATTTGAACATCAATCATGCATACACCTTCCCCTTTTGTATATCTGCAGAAACCCAGTAAAAGGTACGTACAATAAAAATCAAATTTATAAAGTGTATGGACTAACGTAAAAATATTTTTAAACGTGTATTATAAACAACAATCATGCTCTTTCATTAGTTTATTATTAAGTACTCATTCGGCACTCCGCTCCTCGAATAAAAGGCAAAAAAATGTTTTATTTAAATTGTTTATAACAAATTTATTAACAATATTTCAACAATGTTAATACGGTAGTTAATATTTCATCGTGGTACCCCAAATAAAAAAAACGTCGAAATCGCATCATAAATGAAGCAGACACATCGATTTTTTTTTCGTCGGAATTTGAAGTCGCTTGACCGAAAACGTTAACGTGGACACCTCAGGGCGGGACACGAAGACTCATTCAGACTGTAGTATACAAAAATTGACATTACGACCCTTAATACATAACATTATACGTGACAGTTCACTGAATTACAAAAATCAAGTCTTCAACTAGTTACTATGTAAATTTCAAATGTTTATGTTAATAAATAAACAAATGGCGTAATTCAGACACTAACCTCTGTCTGATCCGTTTGGCCCATAGGTGTTTTCATTAAAATTTTTTAATATTTTTCAGTGGCAAAATACCCAATAAAAAGTAAGAAAATTATTAAATAATATATTGTGACGTCCTTTCTTCCGTTTGTCTAGCGCATAAACAAACTGAAGCTTACTTTGACGCTGAGCGTGATTTCGGTTATCTCGAGCACCTGTTGCAGTAGGGCTGAGATAGCTACAGTGGAGAAACGGTTATTCCCAGGGGTCCTGGATGGCAAATTAGACTTTCACTCACATTCAGCAGTAAAGAACACGTGTTGGTAGATAACAAAGTTTATTAACATATAAAATTCAATAATACAATGAAAGAGAAAACCAAATAAATAAATAATGGAATAACCAGAGCTTAAATGTGTCAGGTACTTCAAAATTATTTTTAGAAAAAAATTAATTAGTGCATAGAAAATACGAATCAGGCCGTGAGTAGCCAATTTTTTACTACTTTCTGAGACTATTGGCAAGTTAATGGCGGTATGCAGGCAGGCGGTGTCATTGGTATCCACATTTTAATTGATAGCAAAAGTAAGAAGCAAAGAAATAAATAAATCGGTAAAAACAGCAGTAAGTAGTAAGCAAAGAAAACGGTGTGCAAATACCAAGCAATAGCAAGTAATTATTTACAGTAAAATCATGCTTATAGGAGCGGTCAGCATATGTGTGTGAAGAGTTGGCAAAATTAAATTTGTGTGAAAATTGAGCTCGACCACGTGGTATCTGGTCGGAGTTGATGCGGAAAATTTTCTAAGTATCAAAATGTACGGATAATTAATTAATTTTATTTCACCTAGATTTTATGCTCAATCCCTGGACTATTATACATTTATATAAGCAAATAAATATATGAAAGTTGTGCATGTGATTTTGACTCGAGGCAGCATGAAATATTATAAACAAAATGGACGATATGTTTTAAGTCTCTGCCTCCTTTAGGGATAAACCGGGTTTAAACAGGAATTCTTTTAACTCAGTAAAATGATTAGACTGTCTGAGTTAAAATCTGGTAAACGGTATCTACTGTCACAATTTCCCTCGAAATATCCTCTATGTTCCCTTCCCCTCTGGAAATTTTTGAGGTCATAGCTATTTGAATAAAATCGCGAGAATTTAACAAGCCCTAATCCGAGCACACCACTTTGTTAATCAGTATATTTGAAAATTGAAGTTTAACTGATCAAATCGGAAAAGACAGTTAGTACTGAGATGGTAGCTTGCCCAAACCTCACACAAGAGAAAGAAAATTTGTTTTACCTGATTTAGGCCTTTTGCTCCACACAGATGTTTTGCCTGTCAGCTGCTCAGTTCAGTCGGTGGGTGGTGAGTAAGTGGAGTAGTTCATAGATTAGTAAATTTTGCAAAGTATCCTCAGGATGCAACTTACCAATCCAGGGCTTAGTAGATTATAATAATAACAATAAAGTATACTAGGGCGCCAGTTGTTATTAATTAATAATAATTATCAACAACAAATTTATGTTTATAAGAAATTTGACGAAACTCAGACCTTCTCTTTTCCAGAAATAAAAGAAACCGACTTAAAATAAAAATATATTACAAAATTTTACAATACAATTAATATCACAGCAATTATATTGACATTATCAAAATATATAATATAACAATGCCTGAAGGGCAAATAGAATTCAAAAATTACGAAACAAGATTTATGACTTAAATAAATGATGTAAGTTAGTAGTATTTACTAATTGACTAAGAAGAAATTATTAGATACTTATTTTTACTCAACCAATGATTGCCGTACAATTACAAAATTACAAATTGACTGGTGGTGAGTTGCTGATAAGACCTGGTGAGTTATGATGTTTGTAGACGGAGATTATTATGGAACAAGTACCATACCTGGTGATATTTCGAATGTCCTTCCGCTGCTCCCCTAGGATTTTCGATTTCAAGTACTTATATTTGATTAACCTTCCCTGGGAAATTGGCAACGGAATATCTGGATAGTTAGGTATCAGCTATGACGTAACAGCTTTCGTCACCCTTGGCTATTCGGTACTTCTATGTTCCTTCTGTTTTAGTACTCTCCTCTCCTATTCTAGGCTTGGAAAAACTCTCTTCGGGGTCTCAACCATGAACAGAAAAAAAAACACACACCAGTAAAAGACAATAAAAGATACAGAAAATTATAAGGCTGGCTCACACCAGCTGAGACAAAAATAAGTTAAAGATTTACCACAATGAAAATTTAAATTTCCACCCTTCTTGAAGAGAAGGGAAAATATATTTAGGCAAATTGTACTGAGATAATAGGAAATATTATACTTGGTAGTGAGAAAAATTACTAATAATATTAATCATAAAATACCAAAAGAAACAACAAAAATTCTGAACAGGAATTATTATATACATATGTACTGTCATGCGCAATGGGAATTAATTTTCCACTACACTGAACTAAAAAATTATCGATTTCTATTAATTAGATATCTCTCAGAGAAACTTACTACAATACAAATTATTGAAAATAAAATGATTTAATAAATCTCTCAATATGAAACGTACTATAAGCAATAAATACGTAAAATTTGTAGATAATTTGACTACAGAAATTTACCCCTGAACTATATATATTTACAATTATAACAATTTATAGAGACAGAGATAGAGGTATCTCTCATAAGATATTGTAAGTATTGGTTCTTCGTGCATCCGTTGAAACAAAATTTCTCAGGAGCGAGTGCAGATAACATAAGATATATATATATATAAAACGGTAAAATATTTTAGATAAATGCAGTAATTGAAACAATACTGAAAACGTTCTAATTGAGGCACTACAAGGAATTGAGTTCTAAGAATTTAGCAACGACCAATGCGAACAATATGGCGTCTAGCCTGCACATCCCGCGTGTAAATCTTTTCAATTCGAGTTAAATCAATAAACAAATAAACCTTGAAGGAAAATGTATTATTTTGGTGAACACAATCCTTTGATCGCTCTCATTTATAACGTTATCAAGATAATTTGGTAACCACGGCTAACAAAAATTATTCGCACTCACCCTGACCTGTTCACGGCTGCAAGAAGACTCCCCTCGCTTTGCGTACGCGCTATCGACCTGTCGATCATCCGGCGTCGCGCGCATTACCCAAAGGGTCTGCAGGCAGGTTTATTTAAAATCTAAACGGAATGTGACGGTAATCGTGATAATTATCGTCACACACCCCTTTTCCTTCCCATAAAAAAAAACGCTCAACTTCCAAAGTTGACATTTTTTTTTTTTTGTAAACAATAACTTAACGACAAAACCATAGAGAAATTGAGGAGAGACATTTTAAGATAAAAAAAAATAAATACGATAGAAGATTTGGTATAGCTAAAGTAGGATAAAATGTATTTATTACTTTTCTAATCGACTTCATCTGATTTGCTTTCCGGAGTAGAGTCATCATCCGAATCAAGATAATCGGCTTTGAGATCTTTAATATGCCAGTTCCCAACATCGTTTCCCTCGAGATCAGAAAGTTTATACACTAATTTAGATATCACCTTTTTGACTACACACGGTATAAATTTTGGTGCTAATTTTGCTGAATAATCATTGGCCGCATTAGATAAAGTATAATTCCTTTTCCAAACTCGATCACCTGGATAAAACCTAAGAGATCTTTTCCGTAAGTTATAATGTTTTGCGTTACGTTTATAGGCTTGAAGAAGTCTTTTACGAACTTCGACGTATAAAGTAGGCAACTCTTGTAAATCAGTAAGAAGCTGATTTTTATTCCCTATAGAAATTACATTATCAGCATTTTCAGAAATTTTTCCGTAATAATCCCCTGATAAAGGAATATTTCTGGCGAAATTTAAAAACGCAGGAGGATAGCCAGTGACATCATGTTTGGCTAGCCTGATGGCTTGTGCTACTTCATAGATAGATGTATCCCAAGTTTTGTGATTTTCATTTACATATGATCTAATAGCTGTGACAATTACTCTGTTCACTCGTTCAGTATGATTGACTTGGGGGTGATATAGTGCATTGTACCACACCTTTTGTACTTTATACTTATCTATAAATTTTGTAAATTCGCGACTGGTAAACTGAGAAGCGTTATCACAAGCAAAAATTTGAGGCACCCCGTATATCAAGAAAACATCATATTCTAAAAATTTAATAATAGCTCGAGACGTAGCTTTAGTTAACGGACGTACAAGCACATATTTGGTAAACCAATCAACTACTACTAAGACATATTGATTACCATTTTTCGATCTGGGATAGGGTCCTAATAAATCAGCTGAAACAAGTTGAAATGGAAAGTTAATATTCCTATAAGCTCCCATGCAGCCTGCTCGTGGTAAATTTGTACTTTTGTTAGCGGCGCAAACAAGACATTTACGTACATATTTATATACAGAACTTCGAATATTTGGCCAATAATACAATTCGAGGATTCTAGAGAGAGTTTTAGACACACCGAAATGTCCCGCAGTGGCATCATCATGATACATTTTCAATATTTCAGGACGATTTTTTGAAGGTACTACTATTTTCCAGTCCGACGTATTACTAACAATATTATTACTATTACTAAAAATATGTTTATACAAGATATTCTTTTCAACGCGGTATGAGGGATATTTCTCGGGATTTTCCTTTACTTTTAAAATCATGGAAATGTACCAGTTGTCAGGAATTAAAGTAGTTATATCTAAGACCGCAGTTTCAAAGACTGACCGCGACAGAGCATCAGCCACTACATTTAATTTACCTTTACGGTGTACAACGTCAAAATTAAATCGGGATAGTCGAATGGCCCAACGAGCTAAACGGCCAGTGGGATTCGAAATATTCATCAGCCACAATAAAGAGGCGTGGTCGGTTTCCACTGTGAACCTAGTGCCTAGTACGTAATTTTGAAATTTTTCACAACTAAAAAGTAAACCAGCTAATTCTTTCTCGGTAGCCGAGTATTGTCGCTCGCATTTATTCAACGTTCTACTTGCATAGGCGATAGGGTGATTAATTCCATCATTTTCCTGATAAAGTACACAGCCAAGAGCCGTATTTGATGCGTCACACTGTATGATAAATGGTTTAGTAAAATCGGGACTAGCCAGGACCGGAGCGGAAGTCAACCGACGTTTAATTTCCTGGAAAGCCTGGTCAGCTTCCGGTGTCCAAGTTATAGGTTGACCCTTTTTTCGTCCATGTAAAAGATCCGATATAGGTGAACAGATGGTTGAAAAATCTTTTATAAAACGCCGGTACCAACTTACAAGGCCAATCAGGCGTTTAATATCAGTAGTAGTTTTGGGAACGGAATAATTTAAAATACCAGACACCTTTTCTGGGTCGGTTCTTAAGCCTTGTTGATCAATAACAAAACCTAAAAAAGTTAGGGATGGGCGACAAAATTGACATTTTTTAAGGTTAACAGTAAGATTAGCTTCTTTTAATCTAAAGAATACTTTTTTCAAAATATCCAAGTGAGTTGAAAAATCGGGAGTAGCTATAATAATGTCATCAAGATACGAAAAGCAAAAAGGTTCGAGTGAAGGTCCAATAACTTGGTCCATTAACCTTGCCATTATTTTTGGTGCATTGCTAAGACCAAAAGGCATAACACAAAATTCATAAAGTCCTTTACCATAGACAGCAAAGGCCGTTTTTGGTCGAGACTCTGGTTCTAAAGGAATTTGAAAAAAAGCACTTTTTAAGTCAATTGAGGTTAGAAACTTGGCATCACGTAATTTATTTAAAATATTATCTATCAGAGGCATAGGGTATGAGTCATCTACGGTTATTGAATTTAATTTTCTGCCGTCAAAACAAACACGATATTCGCCAGAACGTTTTTCAACTAACCACAATGGGCTAGACCAAGGAGATCGGGACGGTTGTATCACACCCATCTTGAGCATTTCATCAATTTCAGTATTTAAATGCTGTTGCATAGCTGGCGATAAAGGATATTGTCTTTGTTTTATAGGTTTTGCATCCCCTGTATCGATACGGTGAGATAATAAATGTGTACGGCCAATTCGGTCGGAAGGAGCTATTTCAGAAAACATATTAATTACCGTATTTAAAGCTTTCTTTTCAGGTGAAGATAAATCCTGCATAGACTGAATAGTATTAACAATGCTCAATGTAGAGATAGGTGAAATGTAGGTAAGGTCCTTAAAATTTGCTCTAATTTGAAAACATCTTAAAAAATCGATTCCTAAAATAAGTGAGTGATTTAATGACGGAATGACTAAAATTTTCATTTCTTTAGTGACATTATTCAATGTTATTGGTGCCAAAATATACCCTAACACGCGTTGGGGTGTGCCATCAGCCGTAGTTACATCCACATGATTTTCATATTGTATAGGCAACTTAAATTGTTTTAACAGGTATAAGGCATTTGCCCCTAAAATAGTGGACGTACTACCGGTATCTATTAAAGCTAAAATTTTAAAATTAAATATTTCGATTGTTAAATAAGGTCGATCATCGTGAGGTTGTTTGACAAAAACGGGATTTATCGAGGCAGACGGTTTGTAGAACGATTTAACCTTAATTAACCAGTTCTGCCAATCCGAAGCACATTGTACTATTTCTTGCCTTTTTTTGAAAATTTGGCACCCGTTTTTGTTATCGCTGTTGGGGTTACTGGACGATTTTCGGAAGTGGAGGCTACGGTGACGACGTCCGGGGATGCGTCCCTGCTCACTTCGTTTTTTGGGTTACATCGTAGACAATGATATTTCGTTATATTCTTAATACCGCACCCGAAACAAAATAACCTTCGAGGGTTACGACAGGTACTATACGTGTGTCCCACTTTATCGCAATTCCAACATTTGGTATTTATAACGGCGGAAACATTGAATTTGGAATTTTTCGATACCGGTGGCCTAACATTATTAAAGAAATTATTTGAGCTTGATGCTGTACAACTTAAATCTGGTTCTAACAGACCTACTTTAGGATGAGGTGGAGGCTTGTAACGATTTGCCCAGGTACGTGATTCTTCTAACTTTTTACATAAATCAGCTAATTCATTTACTGTTTTGGGTTGCTCTAAGGCGAGTCGTGAAATATAATACGGTAACAAATTTCTCCTAATTTTACTAACTATAATATTTTCTTCCGGTTTGTTAGGTAAGCGATTAAACAATCCTTCCATTGACGCAATGTAAATAGCCACTCGCTCGTTCGGACCTTGTGTTCTATTATTAATTTCTTGTAATAATTCATCTTCATAATAATACGGCAAAAAATCTTGCTTTAATTTTCCCACTAACTCGTCCCAATTAGATAATTTATTACGGTTATTCGTAAACCAAATCCATGCCGAACCCGTAAATAAATCGCACGCCGACCTAAACAATTCTTCCTTAGAGACGTTACGTGCTTGTTGCAACAGTTCTATTTTTTCTAAAAAAGAAATAAGTGATTCCTTTTCTATTGACCCGTTAAAAGTAACATTCCACTTATAAGGAGCAATCGATTTTCCGGAAGATGTGTTTAAAGCAGGTAAAGTCAATCCTGTAGGCGTAGAAGATCGAGGAACTTCCCTAAAAGCAAAGTCGCCTTCTAGCTCTAAAACTTGCATTTGTAAATCGCGTTTTTTATCATCGCTCTCTTCATCGTCCGAGACTAAACGTTGCATGCGACCCGATAAGTGCGTTAAACGAGAAGATATTCGATTCTTAAGTGCAGCATCCCCTGAAGTTTGATAATTTGTAATTACGGTTTTTAAATCTTTAATTGTTTCCGAAATTTCCTTAACGTCAGATTTAAAGTCATAAGGATGTACAGTTAAGCTGGGTATAAAGCTTCTATTAGCACTTTCTTGACCTAATAATCCACGTAAAATTTTCCGTTTCTTATCTACGTCACCCTTAGGGTCGACATTACGTACCATTAATTCATATGTAAGTTCCGCAACCTTTAAGTGATTTGGTTCCATGGTAATAATTATCAATTTCGTACGAATTTTATAAAGGTATAACTATTTAGTGCTCTACTCGATAAGTCCTAAGTTAAATAGCGAAATTATAAAAAAAATATGCAGCTAAATAAGTACAAGATAATCAAAGTTAAAATCAGTTTCGCAAGTCTCAATCAGTCATTTAATAATCAATATATTTCAGATATTTAAGATAATAAACGGCAAAAAAATTATTTATTAAAAAAATTAATTACCAAATCAATAGCTTTCCCTTTATTATAGTTATAATAATTAATTAATTTCAAATATATTTTTCCCAGTTCTATACAGAACAAACAGGGATAACTAAGAAATAATTCTAAGTCCACTATTTAATCGTGTAGGTGTTTTAACCTAAACAATTTCACCAGCAACATTAATTTTCAATTGGTTTTGTCGTTATTTAAGGAATGGTAAACCACACAACGCATAAAATAAGAATTCGTATTTCTTACCTTCTGAGATATTCAAACTTCAACATATAAAAAGTTATCATTCTCTTAATAAATGTAATTTTGAAACTAGTAAACAGTTATAGTAAAAAAATTAGATAAATGCCGTAGGTATGTGGTTTCTTATTCGAGGTTTTGTTCTCGGTATCAATTAAAACAAAATTTATTCTTTCCAACACATAATTTCTAATAAGCAAGGTCTAAATAAATTCAAATTTATTTCCAAGAGAAATTTCAACTTAAACAGAAATCCACTGTTTGTTATTTTATTTTTCAATCAGGAAAAAGTAATTGTCAGTACATATGCAACGATAAATAATAATTCTCGTCCAGGTCTTATATATAGCTTTTATTTCCAGAGAAAAGGTCCGTTCGCAAAATTGCAAATTTCTTATTATACTCTATTACATTCATCAATTAACTACTATATAACTAAAGCTTGTGCTAATTTGTGTGTGACTAACCAAGGCCCCTACACGTTGTGCGCCAATTTGTGAGATGGTAGCTTGCCCAAACCTCACACAAGAGAAAGAAAATTTGTTTTACCTGATTTAGGCCTTTTGCTCCACACAGATGTTTTGCCTGTCAGCTGCTCAGTTCAGTCGGTGGGTGGTGAGTAAGTGGAGTAGTTCATAGATTAGTAAATTTTGCAAAGTATCCTCAGGATGCAACTTACCAATCCAGGGCTTAGTAGATTATAATAATAACAATAAAGTATACTAGGGCGCCAGTTGTTATTAATTAATAATAATTATCAACAACAAATTTATGTTTATAAGAAATTTGACGAAACTCAGACCTTCTCTTTTCCAGAAATAAAAGAAACCGACTTAAAATAAAAATATATTACAAAATTTTACAATACAATTAATATCACAGCAATTATATTGACATTATCAAAATATATAATATAACAATGCCTGAAGGGCAAATAGAATTCAAAAATTACGAAACAAGATTTATGACTTAAATAAATGATGTAAGTTAGTAGTATTTACTAATTGACTAAGAAGAAATTATTAGATACTTATTTTTACTCAACCAATGATTGCCGTACAATTACAAAATTACAAATTGACTGGTGGTGAGTTGCTGATAAGACCTGGTGAGTTATGATGTTTGTAGACGGAGATTATTATGGAACAAGTACCATACCTGGTGATATTTCGAATGTCCTTCCGCTGCTCCCCTAGGATTTTCGATTTCAAGTACTTATATTTGATTAACCTTCCCTGGGAAATTGGCAACGGAATATCTGGATAGTTAGGTATCAGCTATGACGTAACAGCTTTCGTCACCCTTGGCTATTCGGTACTTCTATGTTCCTTCTGTTTTAGTACTCTCCTCTCCTATTCTAGGCTTGGAAAAACTCTCTTCGGGGTCTCAACCATGAACAGAAAAAAAAAACACACACCAGTAAAAGACAATAAAAGATACAGAAAATTATAAGGCTGGCTCACACCAGCTGAGACAAAAATAAGTTAAAGATTTACCACAATGAAAATTTAAATTTCCACCCTTCTTGAAGAGAAGGGAAAATATATTTAGGCAAATTGTACTGAGATAACAGGAAATATTATACTTGGTAGTGAGAAAAATTACTAATAATATTAATCATAAAATACCAAAAGAAACAACAAAAATTCTGAACAGGAATTATTATATACATATGTACTGTCATGCGCAATGGGAATTAATTTTCCACTACACTGAACTAAAAAATTATCGATTTCTATTAATTAGATATCTCTCAGAGAAACTTACTACAATACAAATTATTGAAAATAAAATGATTTAATAAATCTCTCAATATGAAACGTACTATAAGCACTAAATACGTAAAATTTGTAGATAATTTGACTACAGAAATTTACCCCTGAACTATATATATTTACAATTATAACAATTTATAGAGACAGAGATAGAGGTATCTCTCATAAGATATTGTAAGTATTGGTTCTTCGTGCATCCGTTGAAACAAAATTTCTCAGGAGCGAGTGCAGATAACATAAGATATATATATAAAACGGTAAAATATTTTAGATAAATGCAGTAATTGAAACAATACTGAAAACGTTCTAATTGAGGCACTACAAGGAATTGAGTTCTAAGAATTTAGCAACGACCAATGCGAACAATATGGCGTCTAGCCTGCACATCCCGCGTGTAAATCTTTTCAATTCGAGTTAAATCAATAAACAAATAAACCTTGAAGGAAAATGTATTATTTTGGTGAACACAATCCTTTGATCGCTCTCATTTATAACGTTATCAAGATAATTTGGTAACCACGGCTAACAAAAATTATTCGCACTCACCCTGACCTGTTCACGGCTGCAAGAAGACTCCCCTCGCTTTGCGTACGCGCTATCGACCTGTCGATCATCCGGCGTCGCGCGCATTACCCAAAGGGTCTGCAGGCAGGTTTATTTAAAATCTAAACGGAATGTGACGGTAATCGTGATAATTATCGTCACAGTACATTTTCACACAGATACCACGTTGCTACTTTCATCTACTAGTTAAAACAGTAATAAACAGTACGAACAGTATCAATACTTGCAAAAATTTTCACCAAAACAGAAACGTCAAAAATTGACATTACGTGCCTTAATACATAACATGATACGTGACAGTTCACTGAATTACAAAAATCAAGTCTTCATCTAGTTACTATGTAAATTTCAAATGTTTATGCTAATAAATAAACAAATGGCGTAATTAACAACTAAAAAAATTATCTCGGCTTCTAAACATCTTACAACAATAATTTTTTTTTTTGAAATTCGTGTAAAAATACCAGCTATCAGAATATGAAAGTTTTATGCCAGTACATTAATTGGTTATTAAGATATTCGCAAAAAACGCTGTCCGAAAAAGTCGTACTTTTTCAAACGCCGTTTTGTTGATGAAAATATTAAAAAATCATAATGCCAACAATGTATTCGTAAACTAGACGTCACAACGAAAAAAATGAGCTCCGGATGAGTCATCTTTGATGACGGGAACTGGGTCAGATTGAATTGAACATTTGAGACCTTTTTTATAAACAAATGCATTTTCTCGAAAAGCCATACATATTTTTTGATGAAAATTTTATGATAGCTCCAGAGTTACATTAGACATGTTTTTGCCAAGTTCTAAGGATATAAGAAAATTTTTCACGGAATTAAAAATTATTGAAATTTTCGATTTTTTCGACAGTTCTTTTCGATTATTTAAAAAAATTATTAACCGATTTAAATTATTCGGATGGCAAATCAACTGTCTTTATATCACCTACGAAACGTATAACATCAAAGATGGCTATTGTCAATTGGCTTAGAGCTACGCTTAGAAAACTCGATTTTTCGTGATTTTTGCCCAAAAAAACGTTAATTAAAAAATGTTCCCCCACTGTAACATGGGAGGAAATTCACAGGTATGTTCCTTATCAATAAATACATCGAATATACCATGTGGTTACCTGTAAGGAATTTCATCCAGCGGTTTTTCTAATTCTACTGGCCTATTACTTATTTTTCCCTATTTACCCCTATTTACTCCCCAACCCTTCACCGAATATGTTCAAAAATAGTCCAGTTCCAGATCTCATTATAATACATATGTGTACAAAATTTCAAGTCAATATCTTAAACCGTTCCAGAGAAAGCCGACAAATAAAAGTTACAAACCCACAAACAGAACATTTTTTTTCGCTCAAATTTAAAATCTCGACGTTTCATGACATTTCATGAGAAACGCTTTCAAAAACTATTAGTACGATTAAAGCAAAATTCAAGTATATCCGGGAAGAATTTTAAGTTGCATAGCGTAGCGGAGGAGAATCTCTTAGAAAATCGACCGATAGTAGAACACTAGAACGATATGAAAAAAAAGTCATACTTGTATGGACATAACAAACATATGTTCCGTTTTCCTTATTTCATTTCTTTTACGATGGTAATATAGCTGATAGCTGCTGAAAGGGCAAAAACAGGTGTCGCAGATTTGTCCATTTTTCTATAATAATAAAGAAATATTCATCTACCAGAACTCACAAAAAATATAATGCACCTGTCTAACGTTGGTAAGACTAGAAATTCACGAAGCATGACTGTACAGGGAAGTATTTAGAAAATACATGCCAAAATTTTAATGAGAAGTTTATAGTATTTTCAACAGTTATATTATGTTCTTGGATATATTATTACAAGAAATACTTAAAAAATATATATCGTGTCTACTAATTGAGTTATCAAGAGCTGTAAAGGACCAAAAATGTTTTAATTTATTTTCATACGTCGAGGTTCATTGCTAACTAGCAATAAAGTTATTATGCATGTAATTTTAAAATTACGCACATTTTGACAGTCAACTATGTTTCGCAGGTCATTTCGGAACTTTCCTTCAAAGCAACTACTATTCCGGTTATGTACGTTCATAAAAGTTAATATTCATCATGGTAAATAGTCAGGAAAGTAATTATGTCCAAAGAAATATGGCAGATTTTGTATGAGTAGGGAATTATGTATGATATCTGTAACTATACTTTAAATGGCAGTAAGACAATTTCTTTAAATGCGGGTAAATATTGGCACCAGTATCTCGTGGTTTCAAACAACTTATATTATTAATATATCCAAACAGCATTGCCATAAACTTAGCCAGCAATAATTCTACACCAACTAAAAGTAACAAACTATTTAGATCATAGTATTCCAATATAAAAAAAAATCGGTGAAAATATTTGCACAGAACTTCCCTCTTAATTTATACAGTCACGCTAAAAAATTATTCATTAAGAAACGACATATTAGAATAATAATCGAAATGTAGATCACTATTATTACAAATGAAACCTGGTAACGTTTAGTAAAGAAAATTTACAGAGTGGTTGTCGAACAGCAAAAAAATAAGTATTAAATAAAAGGTGCCAAATATCATAGGTTTGCGTCAACAACTTTACAAGTTACCACCATAGTTGAGTTAGTTCTTAGGACGACCACCCTTTATATTTTTCAGTAACACTATAATAGGTGTCTTCCTTAACAATTGCCGAATATTGTTGCCAACTGTCACACTTCTCCTTCCACGTAGTGGAGTGGAAGTATAGTAATCGTAAGAAAATAATTTTTATTGAAATAGGTTTAGAATGTCAAGAACTTTGAAGATTTTAAATTTGAGCGAAATAAAATTTCTTCATTATCTATTCTCTTCAGACGGCTCACCCTGTATATTTTTCAGTGATAGTCTTCCCATTTATTCGCAGGAAGTACCGTCTAGCTACCAAAAACTGTATTATGCGTCAAGTAGTTTTTAGTTACAGCGCCAACAGACAAACGGGCAGACAACAGATCGGCAGATACAGACAGATAGACTGACGGAATTAAAAAACATTTTTTTCATAATCTATGTGGTGCTTGAAAATATTAGCGTGTCGTTCCGTGGCTACTCCGTGAACTCATCAGTAAGGCTTTTACCTTTACCTTTAAACATTTTTATTTTATTTAGATGCGTATATTTCAAACCTATAGCTAGAGATATTTCATATTACAGTATACAATATTTTATCACAATATATGAGGTCTATTTTACAATAGATACATTATACCGCGTGCCGATGGTATGGTTAGTGATTTCCAGCAGGTTTGTCTCAGGAAACTAAGCAGTGAGAAGGACACTTGTAATTATCTATGCCTATTTTATTTGAAATATTTTTTTTAAAGAAAAAATTAAAAACGCAAATAAAAATAAAAAAACTTGCTTAACTAAATGAGTCAGAAATTAAAATTTATTAAAATTATATTTATTTTATCTGATTATTTTTAAAAAGAATTTTGAGTATTAGCGGGTTTAGGGGGCTATACGTCAGTAGTAGCCACTGCCTTATACGCTTCTCCAACGAACTCAACATGGCCGCTCGTATATATACTTAGTGGGCCAAATGATGTGGCGGTGAGATGTAAGGAAAACGTAACAAGCCGAGAGAAACCTGACGGTAGAAGAAGAACGATGAATAAACTGGACAGGAATGAAGAGAATATCCCACTCTTTACTTGACGCACTCTACCCGCATCAACACAATCCCAGAAGAGGGGCTAAGCAATGCAATGCTCGAGGAGGAAATAACTCACAAACTCGAACATGCCTGTGCGCGTGTCTCCGTAGGGTGTAGAGTAGATGTAGAGTACGTCCTAAATCACGTTGCGTGTTTAGATCACGTCGGGGTCACCAATTGTGGAGCTTGAAAATATTAGCGTTTCGTTCCGTGGCTACTCCGTGAACTCATCAGTAACGTTGGAGTAGCCACTGTCTTATACGCTTCTCCAACGAGCTCAGTATGGCCGCTCGTATTTATACTTAATGGGCCAAATGACGTGGCGGTGAGATGTAAGGAAAACGTCACACGTCACAATCTACATGGTCTGAAACATGGAAATCTCGGAGGGTGATTTTTCACGAATACAATACTTCCCTTCGATAAGCGAGGAAAGCAAAAACAGCTGCCTAAGGAATCACTACTTCCATATCCAGATTCTCCATCCAAGTCTCTTTAAACGAGAATAGCTTGGCACTATATTTGTTCTCCAATGCGTGGAAATAATTTTCTCTTAGAAATTTAATAATGCAAAATTTGAAATTATCTGCCCGAAGGTGGTTATGGGGGTGGTTGATGCCAAAAAATGTTTAGAGAACTTTTGTTCTCATACACACACTAAAGCATAATTTTATTTTGCTAACGTCTTTAATAATGGACTGGGGAGGTTAGAAATGGTGATGGTGGTAACAAATGTCATAAAAAAGATGAGATTTTGTCTTCCAGTATACCAGGTGCCCACGAGACTAGATACATTCGCACTATTTTATTTACTTTTTAAGATAATAATTTCAGATTAACATACATGTTATTTGATATACTTACAAATAATTGCTTTGGCATAACCAGAACCAAAATATCTCTTCCTGTTTAACTGGACGTACTACTAACTGTCTTATTTTAACTAGCACCCGGTATACATTTTTTCTTATCTGATAGAGGTTTCAATTATCTTTACAATAGTGTTATCAAAATCAAAATGTAATCAGAAATTATCTTGAAATATTGGAATTTTATCGTATTTAAGTTTATAGTACTTAGTAAATACCCACAGTGTTTAGGCCAAAAAGTATATCGAGTGAGATGACATTGGATAGGTCTCTTAAAATGCAACAAAAATATTTTCAGACCTTAATATTTTATTCCCTCAGTCACGAGATATTGGCTTTCAAAGTCGTTATTAATGCATTCCTCCCCTCTACTTTTTAAACTATTGATGCAAAAAATCTGAAACAATTATAACGAATGCAACAGTAAAAGCGCTTTCTGGGAAAATTTAGAATCACTGTTTTAGAAAACGAGCAAATTTGTCAAGATGAAGAAGCTTTTAATACGTAGGTACATAGCTTAAAGATGATAAGAATGCCAGTGAGTAGCCACGGAACCAAAGAATTTAATAACTAGAGAAGACAAGCCGTCGATTTGCCGGGAATCGCGATTTGGTTGTCTTGGAGACGGTAGGCTCTTCGTCCTTGTCGCACACCTCGTACCCTCTCTCTCCACTCTTTAGTCTGTTTATCACGTTTAATTTCCAGGTTGGTTCTCATCTGTCATACTGTCATTGTATTGCAATCGCCACCTCCCCTCATGTACTGTGCGACAAAGAGAGACCGAACTGTGTGAGAAGGATGAGAAGCCTACAGCCTACCGCTGCTTATACATTACGCTTATGGAGCTTGTCTCCTTTATTTGTTAAACTCTTTGCACGGAACACTATTATGTGCATACCCAACACACTACTGGCGAGTTATTTTTATTGTGAGCATGTATGCTTACGACGGATGTAGTCGCTGCTGTCTGTAGATAGCAGCGACTACATCCATCGTTTAACTATATTATGTTGATTAGACTAAGCCGGAGAGAATGACGAGAGGTGGAACTCCGTAATAAATTTCTCTTCGCACGATTTGCATTGGGCCACTGTAACAGGGGGAATGAACGCTGATGGCGCTGGAGTCTGAAATGCGGGAAATTTAAATGCGGCCACTTTCGTAATTGTTACTTTTGAGATTATTATATAAAACATAATTTTTAATTAATGTCAACTATTCATCTTTTAGCTCGATGGACAGCAAGAATACCTTTTTCTTGGTCCTACAATGAATTCAAACTATTCATTTAATGAAAGACAAGTATTCAACATTAAAAGAAATTATTTTATAGCAAATTACACTTGAAATGATTTATGGAAAATTATAATAAAAAAATGCACCTTTTTCATGGACTTAATTAAATTTATTTAATAAAATAATGTATAATACAAATATAAGCTTCAAACAAGCAGTAATGATGAAATTTTTGTTTGTCTCTGGTGGTGATAATTTCATCGTTTCTGTCCCTATTTTGTCACTTCCACCACCAAGGCATTGCAATTAAGCACACGGACTTAATACAGCTACGTATATCCTTGCATGCTGCACATCTTCTACGTTTGCTTTAAATCCTAACATTTGCAACCAAGTTTGGCATCTAACCAATAATTAACACAAATTAGGACAGCTGATAATTATTACAGTTAAGCATAAAACTTTCAGTACTTCTTGGAAAGAAATTAAATTTCTCCGTTTCAAACTCACTACAGCCACAAACCATACAATCCACTTTTATTGGTGCAATTTTCTGTAGATCATGCTATAAAAAAATAAATAAGTACTTCAGTAAGCAACCGACACATATATTTATAAGAAAAAATAACGTTTAGTACGTAATTAATCTGTTGATTCAGCTGTGTGATTGGCTGGTGCTACAAGTATTGGTTTAAGTAAGAAGTTTTATTTACAGAATGAAATTAATAACCAAACTAGTTGTATGTACGTGGATGTATTGCAAACCGAGTTGCAAAGTGATAAAACATTACTCATATATAAGAAATAATATATTTTTATTATTTACCACCTGAAACACTTCTTATTGGAGAAAAACAGCAACCGTTCTGGCTGTACTTAGTATATAAGCAATAAACAATAAAAGCAAAATAACCTCTATGCTCACGTGTTGTCGTTTGTCACAAATATTGGGAATTATTTATTATTTGTTTGCTTATAGTAATGAAACATATTCTTTATAGGATTTTGCAAACAGCGGAAAGAAAAACTATCTATGTGAACTAATGGAAAAACTATATATAAAAATATTAATGAAATTTTTGCATTCTTTCGATAATCTTACTTCTGGTTATGCCAACAAGTAAAAATTCTTATTTGTCATTCTCATTTTAACACTAGCATCCAACATAGCTCCCTACGGCTAGGCAGGTTACACTAGTATCTACATGATCCCCTACGATATGTAAATTCAGTTAAAAATGAGAACAAAGGCCTCAAATTAATTTATTTACGTACCTTGTCTTTAAAAATGTTTTATTCTAATAAATTACATTTTCATAAAATCTCATTCAGTTTCTTGGAAATGCTTAGCATTTGAAAGTTTTTTGTTCTTATTGTGGACTCGTCAGAAAAGCCCAAAGCCACTCATAACTATGTCCCATGCAAAGCCAAGACAATATCCATGAATAAGTATGAAACGTTTATATTTGACATTGACTGACAAAAAACAACAGATCTTCACCTATCTATTACTTAACTAGTATTGGAGCCTATGCACTCTATGCATGTTTAAAAGTGAATTATTTATTATTTGTTTGTTTATAGTAATGAAACATATTCTTTATAGGATTTTGCAAACAGCTGAAAGAAAAACTATCTATGAGAACTAAAGGAAAAACTATATATAAAAGTATTAATGAAATCTTTGCATTCTTTCGATAACCTGACTTTTGGTTATAAATAATTCACTATTAAACATGCACAGAGTATGTAGACTCCAATACTAGTTAACAAATAGATAGGTGAGTATCTGTTGTTTTTTGTCAGTCAATGTCAAATATAAATGTTTCGTAGTTATTCATGGATATTGTCTTGGCTTTGCATGGAACATAGTTATAAGTGGCTTTGGGCTTTTCTGATGAGTCCACAATAAGGACGAAAAACGTTTCAAAGGCTAAGCATTTCCAAGAAACTGAATGAGATTTTATGAAAATGTAATTCATTAGAATAAACATTTTTTGAAAGACAAGGTACGTAAATAAATTAATTTCAGGCCTTTGTTCTCATTTTTATCTGAATTTACATGTCGTAGGGGATCATGTACATACTAGTTTAACCTGCCTAGCCGTAGGGGACTATGCTAGTGTTAAAATGAGAATGACAAATAAGAATTTTTACTTGTTAGCATAACCAGAAGTAAGGTTATCGAAAGAATGCAAAGATTTCATTAATATTTTTATATATAGTTTTTCCTTTAGTTCTCATAGATAGTTTTTCTTTCCGCTGTTTGCAAAATCCTATAAAGAATATGTTTCAAATATTCGGATTTTCGTTATTGCTGCCTGGCGTTGGCCACATGAGACGACACGAGAAATAGCGCCTCTATCCTTATTCCCCCTTTTGTAAAGATTAAAAATATAGAAGTAGCTTTTCTATATTACTTTATTACTTAGCCGTTCTAATAGTTCTTTCTATTCTACTATTTTTATATTTCTTCTTCAAGTGTATATATTCTTTTCTGTTCTATACAGTATGTCTCACTTTTCAAGACTACCATATTACAGTTTTATTAACAATGCGATTGTTTTTAAATTTGGGTGGTAGGTAAGTACTTACCCTTCAGGGAATTGTGTCACGGTAAAATATTTTACAATCCACCAGTAGCATTCGCTGTTATGAAAAAAAATGTACCTATTTTTCCGAAACAAGATATTAAGCAAAGTTTTAACTATAAAACAATCTTATAATTATTTTATTCATTATTATCAAAAACTTACTAAAACCGAATTTTAATAAAATAGCTCAACAACCAAAATTTAAGTGTTACAAAACTATTTTGTTTTAGTGCAATTTTATAAATGTAATAGAATAGCAAGAAAACAAAATTGTTGTAGAAATGACAATTATTATAGAGCAAATTTGTTTGTTGGGAGTGTACTTGGTGTTCACGTAATAGGTAAATAAAATTTCCCCTTTTAAAGTACCAATTATTACAGTCATAACTTTATTTAAGAGCTAATTAAGCTGGAGGAAGACAGACTTTCCATTTAGAATTAATCACGTGACATCAGTCACTTTACTTAACAGTCAATATCAAACAATAATTAACTTGAAAAAAAAATCAGGAACAATCCAATAAATAATAAAATTTACATAGATAACAAAGTCACAGTTGGCTCAATATATTACATGATTAATTCTAAATGGAACGATTGTCTTACTTCAGCTTAATTAACTCTTCACTACGTCGGAAAATAAAATTACGACGAATAATTGGTACTTTAAAAAGGAAAATTTTGTTATTTCATCTTATTGAAATTCGGTTTTAGTGAGTTTTTGATAACAACGAATGAGATTATGAGATTATTTTACAGTTAATACATTGCCTAATACCTTTCTCGGAAAATTGGGTTCATTTTCTTCATAATTACGAACGCCGCTAGTGAATTTTTCAATATTTTTACCGTGACGCGATCTCTTGATGGACAAGTACCTTCAACATATTTTTAATCTCGTTGATAATAAGGGAACTGCGATATGGGAGTCTGTGATATGGCAGTTAAGGGTGACAGTATGCTATGTTGTAGTTTTTCATTTTCTTAACCCATTAATGCCTGAATTATATATTTTTTTAAATTTACCCTATGATTAGTAATTTTCAAGTATTATGAATGTCTTAAGTCTTCTCGTAGTGTTATATATTTATATTTTTATTTTTTTGTTATTATTTTGCCACGTTCCAATAATGGAACAATGGGCATAAAAGAGACCATAAATAGTATAGTATATATTTTATTGTAAATGACTAAGAAACAGAAAATGTATTTGTTAAAATATGGCAAAAAAATAATTTCTTGTAGTTAATTCAAAAACTAATAGCTAAGCGATGAAAACACTAAAGTCATTTTGTGTGGAAAAGTGTGAAGCAATATACATGGCAATTAACGCCACATTTTAGGCAAGCCTTTGTGGTATTCTTCTTGCACACTACACATCGATTTTGTTTCTGAGCTGCACCAATAAAGTGTTCTGTTCTGTCATACCTGACCTGTTCGGGTATTCGCGAAGTTAATTCCTTAAGTGTCTGGCTCCTTTTTTTCCGTATAAATTTGTCATATTTGTTAGAAAATTGAAAACGGCGTCATCAAAAAATAATTTAAAACACTCTACGGCGTTTTCTGGAATTTGTGGCATATTTTTGGGAGGCACAAATTTGGGTAAGTTGCAGGTGAAATCAGTAGAATTATGCCAAACCCGTTCATACTTTTTCGACAACCTCTTAAGCTCCAGCAATGAAATATTTTCTTCGCAGTCCTCACTATCATTACCAATATTTTCACTTTCCTGTTGCCGCATCTCGTCCTCCTGGTCCTCATTGTTCAAGTATGTTTCAGCATCTTCGTCACCTGTGTCACTATCATCACCAACAGTAAATATTTCGCCCCTATTCTTAACTTTTGCCACAGCTTGTGCTTGAAGTTGACGACCACTTAACTTGTTTATGTCATTACACTCTTCCTCATCGCCACTATCCTCGGCACTTTCAGCACCATCATTTGGGGGAGTTATGAAAATGTCTGCCTCCCAAAAATTTTCATCCTCAACAAGCTGTATCAGCTCTTCAGTTGTATAATATCTAAAATTGAAATAAAAAAAATATATAAAACATTCAGGTCCAATGTTCCAAAAATGGAACATTTCAAATAAATGTGTTTTTTTCCAAATGTATGAAGAGTTTATTGTAATGCTTTCAATGAAATTGTTGACAAGTAAATAGGTAAAAGATATATATAATTAGTGGTGAAGAAAATAATATAAAAGTATTTGATTTTACTTACTTTCTAAATGCCATTTTTTATCATCAGCTGTTAAGTTAGTTAACCTCAAACTATTCAAACCAAAGCACTGTATACACTCTAATTCACTGTTGCTCATAGCGTACTAACCAGGGCGACAGGTTAAGACAAGTAGGACATACATATGACTAACTCATAACAAGAAGAGGGGGTAAATATCCCTTGTTCCATTATCGGAACATTGGGTATTAATGGGTTTTAAAATTAAATACCTTTTATAAAAAAAATATATTTATATCGTACATATTACAATACTGCATACTTATTTATAAGAAATATTTTCCTAATGTGGTATGACGAATCATTTTGTAAATTTATTGTCTTTACAGACCCTGTATTTATAGTAGTCTGACTAAAATTTATATTTCTTTGTTTCAGATGTAGCATGTGTAGAAATGTAGACCTAAACCCTCTCCAAATGGAAAGAAACAGAAACAAATAACAACCATGTGATGTGACTTTAAATTATATTATTTCGAATGGACTACGCCTCCGGTCACCATTTGTGGCGACCACTCGCCGCCATGTCCCTAAGAGATCAAAACCCTTCATTTATAACCATCTCACCTTTCACATCCACCTCACATCCCATAATGACAACTCCATCCACAATAGTCTCTCGATCGGTAAATTCCGCGGTTACTTCTCTCCAAGCCATTTTAACAACCACAGAAGAATCTAATGAAATCTGGCCACCGACATATTTTCAAGAAAATTCCAGTCTTTATTTAGAACAACCTGAAAATTTCGTTTTTTATCCTAGTTCCGATATTATTAATTTTACTTTAAACGACTCCAGCATAAATAATAGGACTTTTGACGACAGGGATGCTACGATTGAACTCATTGCGATGATCGTCACTGCAATGTTCTTGGGTTTCATCATTCTGGCTACAGTTATAGGTAAGTCTGAGTATAACATTGAATATTTTCAGAAGCATGCACTTTATTATTAATAATTGACTAATATGAAACAGTAAATCATTCATAAACCAAAAATCAAACCTTATTGTGATCTAAAACTAATTAAAAATTGTACCAAATTTCGTTAAATTATTTTTTGGGAGCGGCAAAAAAATAACATTTTTAAAATAATTGGAATGACGCACAGTTAGTAAGTTATATAAATTACTTTCTACAATAATACAGTCTCCAACTATTCAGGGTGTAGCATGTCAAGGACATGTTCGGATAGCATATAATGACGATTTAACTATCTCTATTCAAAAGGCTTCAAACCCTTAAATTAGAAAATAAAAATAATATTATTTATAATATCTCCTGAGACTCCTTCAAATTAGGTGCAATATAACAACAGTAGTGGTTTAATATTATAAGTAATTATGACCAGTCTTCCTTTAATTAGAAGACTAGAAGTGGAGGTCATATAACTCATTTACCTCCGCTTCTTTTAGGCACACAGCTACTACAAAACAAACAAAAAATTTAATTTTGTTCTTAAGATTTTTTACGTTAATCTATTTTCCTATGAATTTAAGTTACAAGAAGAATTTAGCTTATTGGGATGATGAATTAAATACTAGAAAGAATTATTATCTACAATGCTATGTTTAAACAAACTCAAATAAAACTGATTTAATTATAGCCAAATAACTGTTTTGTAGCAACAATTATAGTAAATATTTAAAATAAAACTGAAATAAATTTCATGCAAATCCAAAACAAGAAAAGTAGGCATATATCTAAAAAACCGCTGCCTAAGGAATCACTACTTCCACATCCAGATTCTTCATCCAAGTCGTTTTAAAGGAAACATCTTGACTATATTTGCACTCTAGTATGTGGAAATTATTGGTCATAGAATTTTAATAATATTTGGGGCAGATGTCATAGAAAAGTTTGAGGAGTTGGTTTCTACCATATACGTTAAAAATGAAGTTTTTAGTTCACCCTACTTATTTTCTACTATTCACCTCCCACCCCTTCAATGGAGGCATCTCAATCAGATGTCACTACAATACATACGTGTACTAATCTCAAGTGAATATCTCAATTTGATGTTATCAATCCCATTAATAATGAAGCGGAGGTGGTGGAGTTTGAAAAATATTAGAAAGAAATCCGAGGCCTTGGTTTCTAGTATATACACCGAATCCCAAATTTCTGTACTCTTATCACCTTGATTTACTTATTTTCCCCTAGTCACTCCTATTAACCCTAATCCTTCTACGGAATCATCCCAAAATATAATCTAGTTCCAGATGTCGTTATAATACATACGTCTACCAAATTACAAGTGAATATCTCAATTTTATTTTATCAACCCCTTTAATAATGTAGTAAGGGTAGTGGAAGGGTTGAAACATATTGTTAAAAAATTTGAGGTCTTGGCTTCTAGGACATACACCGAATTTCAAGTTGCAATGCTCTTACCAGCTTGCTTTACTTATTTTTCCCTATTTACCTCTACTTACCCCCACTCCTTCAACGTAATCATGTCAAAATATAATCTAGTTTCAGATATAATTATAATATATAAATGTACCAAATTCCAAGTGAAAATTTAAATTTAATTTTATCAACTCTTAATAAGGGAGTGGGGGTGGTGGGGAGAAATAGAAAATACTAATAAAAAAACCTGAGACCTTCGCTTCTAGTACATACACCGAATTTCAAGTTGCTGTAGTCTTACCAGCTTGCTTTACTTATTTTTCCCTATTTACCCCTATTTAACCTCCAACCCTTCAACGGAATCATCTCAAAATATAATCTAGTTCCAGATGTCGTATGCGTACTAAATTTCATGTGAATATCTCAATTTTATTTTATCAACCCCTTGAATAATGGAGTAGGGGTGGTGGGGGCTGAAATAAATTATCAAAAAATCTGGGGCCTTTGCCTCTTGTACATACACCGAATTTCAAGTTTCTGTAGTCATACCTGCTTGCTTTACTTATTTCCCCCTATTTACCCCTAAATAACCCCGAACCCTTCAAAGGAATCATCTCAAAGAATAATCTAGTTCCAGATGTCGTTATAATTCATACGTGTATCAAATTTCAAATGAATATCTCAATTTTATCAACCCTTGTAATAATGAAGTAGGGGTGGTGGGGGTTGAAAAATATTATAAATAATCTGAGACCTTGGCTTCTAGTATATACACCGAATTTAAAGTTTCTGTAGTCTTACCAGCTTGCTTTACTTATTTTCCCCTATTTACCCCTATTTAACCCCCAACCCTTCAACGGAATCATCTCAAATTATAATCTAGTTCCAGATGTCGTTATAATACATACGTGTACCAAATTTCAAATGAATATCTCAATTTTATTTAATCAGCCCTTTTCATATTGGAGTAGGGGTGGTGGGGGTTGAAAAATATTTTAAAAAAATCTGACGCTTTGGCTTCTAGTACATACACCGAATTTCAAGTTTCTGTGGTCTTACCAGCTTGCTTTACTTATTTTCCCCTATTTACCCCTATTTAACCCCCAACTCTTCAACGGAATCATCTCAAATTATAATCTAGTTCCAGATGTCGTCATAATACATACGTGTACCAAACTTCAAATGAATATCTCAATTTTATTTAATCAACCCTTTTCATATTGGAGTAGGGGTGGGGTGGTGGGGGTTGAAAAATATTATAAAAAAATCTGACTCCTTGGCTTCTCGTACGTATACCGAATTTCAAGTTTCTGTACTCTTACCAACTTGTTTTACTTATATTCCCCTATTTACCCCAAATTAACCCCCAACCCTTCAACGGAATCATCTCAAAATATAATCTAATTTCAGACGTCGTTATAATACATACGTGTACGAAATTTCAAATGAAAATCTCAACTTTCTTTTATCAACCCCATTAATGGGGTAGGGGTGGTGGGGGTTGAAAGATGTTATAAAAAAATCTTAGGCATTAACTTCTAGTACATACACCAAATTTCAAGTGTCTGTTCTCTTACAAGCTTGCTTTACTTATTTTTCCCTATTTTCCCCTATTTAACCCCCAACCCTTCACCGGATTTCCTCAAAAACAATCCAGTTCCAGATCTCGTAATAATATATACGTGTACAAAATTTCAAGTCAATATCTCAAACCGTTCCGGAGAAAACGTGCGGACAAAAAAAGTTACAGACAGACAGACCGACAGACAGACAGAAATTTTTTTTTCGCTCAAATTTAAAATCTCGACGTTTCATGACATTCTAAACTTATTTCACGAATAAAAATTTTTGAAAATTTTTTTGCGATTACTATACTTCCAATCCACTACGTGGATGTGGAAGTAATTATGTAAACTGAATAATATAATTAAATTTGACTATATGAGAGAGGACACTACTTTGTTTTCTACCACTGATTTATTGCAACGTACACGTTACTGCAGTTTCGGTACCTTAACGTACCACATTCAAACGCTGCGTTGTGGTGATTGAAATGAATGAATTCACAAATGGCTGTGCATATTTATACTAATTACTATACGATTCAAATGTATTGACCCCTCATTTTAACCGCGAATGTCTCAGAAACGGAGGAGCAGAAAAAATTGAAAAAATTATGTGTTCGTTATGAGTCTATTCTAAATCAATCACTGTTTGAATAATGTACATTGAACGCTTTCGAAGTTTTGCTAAGTTATATTGAAAAATGTCCTACTGTTTAAGGAAATTTTAACCATACCAGTTTTAAATCCATTATATCTTGGAAAATATGCCTGCTATGTAAATAATATTTTATACACCGATAAAGCACAGCATTTTTTGCACGACGAAATTTTTTCATAATTTTTTATTCTAAAATTTTGCAGTTATTCTCAAAAAGGTGACGTCGTATTTATTCGGTTATTTAACAACATATTTAAAAAAAAATTGTTCAAACAGTTAATTATATAAAATATAAAATAATTGTTATATATCAAATATTAATTTAGTTATTATAATTTGCTTCCGACTAATTTAAAAACACTAACAAAATTATGATTTAAATCAAATGTGAAAAAATTACTTCTTGATGACCAGTGACGTTCAAACAACCATTTTTCTGTTTTCTTTGTATGTATGTATGTGTGTGTGTGTGCATGCACTTTGTGTGCGCACATGTGTGCATATGTCTGTATAAGTTGGCTAATTACATAGTTTTTTGTAGTTCATTATTGTTTTTATTCATATCTTGTAAATTCTTATGTGTAAATTGTCTTGGTTAAGTGGAAGAACAGCTTGCTGAACTTCGCCAAGACAGAAATATAAATAAAGGCGATTTATTATTGTTATTATTAATATTATTATCAAGCGTAATAGTTAAGATTAATGCAAACTTGCAATGATATTATCCTTTACGCTTGACTAAATGAGCAAAATGCATAATTTTTTTAAACATCACAGATCACTAAAAAACATTGTTTTTCCAGTATTTTATTTTTATTTTATGTTCTAATTAAAGGTTAAAAAAATTATTTACTGCAGCTGTCAATTTAAATGCGTTTAAATGGAGAAGTTTCCGCGCTACTTGTGTGTGACGTCATTGGGCACATCGCACCGACGGAAAACGTATTGTGATTGCGAATGTGTACACATTATTTATGTTGTGTTATGGAAAATACAAAGAAAAGTAGCTATAAATATTGTATTGTGCTCAAATGTACAAATACTACAATAAAAACTCCAGAAAAGTTATTTTTTAGTGTGCCTAGATGCGATAAAGTTAGGAAGAAATGGTGCAGGGCTATGAGACGAGACGACCGAAATGCAAAATTATCGTCATCCTCAAGATTATATTGCTGCCAGGATCATTTTGATGTAAATTTACCCATTAAAACTAATTATTTTATAATAATATTATGAAAATATGTACCTAACCCTAATATTATTGTGATAATTTGTTTACATATCATAGTGAATTTGGTCACTTTCCCATTTATAGGAATATAAAAGTTTACTAACTTCTGTTACTAGGAATCTTGAATTAAAATGTATAAATATATAAGAACAGTGGGAATAATGTAACTTCTCGACGTTCTACATATATTATCCAGTTATGTATTTATATATACCTATGTATGTCAACAGTTATTTTTACTATTAATGTACCTACCTACCTAAAAGTACCTACTTAGTAGGTGACGGGAGGTACTTATTATATAAAAAAGTAAAGCATTCTAAGATGAAAAATATTAATTAATATAACATTAAAACATTGCCTTGTTTACCTATTTTGAGGTTAGGTACATACATAATTTGTTATGTTTAACTACAGTAAAAGGATAAAAATGGGCACAATTGAATTAATGTTTAGAATAATGAATGACACATACCTTGTTGCTTTAGTACCTCCAATTTCTGCACTAATAAAATCAGTATTAGTAGCAAAAAAGTTTGTCATCATAAACACATCAACAATGGGCAAATTGTCACTCTGGCCCCGTAAAAACCCACTGTCCGTCATTTTTACCACTTAATAATTAAAATAAATAAATAAATGAATGATTTCTTTTATGAAAATATCAATACACATTTACAAAACACAAAACAATTTACGATTTAACCCCTTGGCAGATAGACGACCATTAGACATTATGCCGAATGACGTCAGACCAATAGCGTGGTGTTTTCAGTCACGTGGATATGTTGCCATAAAATTTTGAATTTCAAAGTCGTTTATTTCGGCTACACATTTTTTTTATACCTTTTCTTCATTACTTTCTCAACTTATATAACACATATAACGAAAAAATAATAAATTATTGCATTTCTAAAATTCATGCATGTTGCTCATTAATGTTTGATACATACCATTTCTTTTTTCTGAAAATGCTCACATTTTATATAATCAACTGTTCCATGAGATTTTTTTTACATACGTTGATAAATAACCGAATAAACATGACGTCACGTTTTTTGAAAATAACTGCAAAATCTTAAAATAAATAATTATAAAAAAAAATCCTCGTACAAGAAATACCGTACTTTATCGGTATCTAAAATATTATTTACATAGTAGGCATATTTTCCAATATATAAAACTGGTATGGTCAAAATTTTCTTAAAAGGTAGGATATTTTTCAATATAACGTAGAAGAACTTCAATAGTATCCAATGTACATTATTCAAATTTCAACGATTGATTTGAAATAGACTCATAATAAACACATTTTTCAGTTTTTTCTGCTCCTCCTTTTCTGATATTCGCGGTTAAACTGAAGGGTCAATACATTTGAATTGCATATTAATTACATTATCCTAGGTACTAATTGATCAGATCTTAGAAACCAATGTTAAAAACGAGTCACAATTTTCCGAATACAAACGATCTTAAGATATTACAAGTGAAAGACAAAGGTTTTAAATTAAATTTACCAGAATCAATAGAAATTATCAAATCCAACGAAATTCCCGTAAACAATCTTCTAAATGACCAGTTGGACCTATATCAATCCACTCTGTTTAATGCATTAAAATAATCCTTTATAGAGTAAACTTACCTTAAATGTTTTTATTTATTACTTATTTACATAATTTACTACTTGTTTAAATGTCTTAATGTTTATTGGTTTCTAAGATTTGATGAATTAGAACCTAGGATAATATAATTAGTAATTTGTATAAATATGCACAGCCCTTTGCAAATTCATTCATTTGAATCAATACAACGCTTGAAAATGGTACCTTAAGGTACCGAGACTGCAGTAGCGTGTATGTTACAATAAATCAGAGATAGAAAACAAAAGGTTTGTTTTGGTTCGTAAAGCGGCGTGCCAATATTCTTGACTTTGATGACGGTCACGGATGATTAGGGGTCGAGCTTTGAGCTCTTTTCCCCAATCATCGCTGTAGACTTGGACCGGCCTCGTAAGGGGTGGGCCTACTTTTTACGACTACCCCACCTGCAAATGCAGACGGTGTAGGCGAAGTTAGCAGGATGGATCGTTTCTTCTGGCGCTCTTCTGTCTTGAGTTTCTTTCTTCGCTGGCATGTCAGCTTCCAGGAGCGTCTTTCGTCTATCGTGAGAGGGGACGGCTGTTGCCGCACCATTTCGGAGTTTGGAAGGGTTTGGAGGTCTGTGACTAGTCGGAGCCCAGGGTGCCAATTGGCTCCGATTTCGTGGGAAGGAAGATTAAGGCTGTGTAACTCAAGAATTGTGTTCGGCCAAGGCCGCTTGTTTTAGCGCCGGAGGTCAGCACGGGCTAGGGTAAGGGTACCTAGTTGGTTTTATTGCTGGATAGCCCCGGGATCGGGTGATTTGAGTGTTTTGGTCATTGTCTCTTTGCGGTGTGGCTTGATGATCGAGCTGAAGGGTAGGTTAATTGTACTTACCCATTATCCAGGATCTGGAGCTTCGACCTCTTGTGCCTAGGAGCGTCGTTGGGTCGTATTCAGTCGCCTGTCTGAACAGCGGGTTCCCATGCTCTGCTACACGGGCGTATATTTTCTTCGCTCTGTCGTAACGCGGAAAGAGTTTGGAAACTGCACAGGACAGTATGCGTAGATGCAAAATATCCCTAATAGTCAGAAACTATCTTTGACTCGTAATTGAACCAGAGCGAATATTGGTGCGATTAACGCGCCATCTTTTGAAATCTCTTCTTATTACAGACATTCAGGAACTTAATTTAACTCCAAAACAAATAACACAAAGCACAACGTAATACAACGCACAAGAGGTTACGTTCGGTTAGAATATTTGGTTAGGAGCAATGAGTAGAGCGCCAAACTGGCAGCAGTGAAACGAGAAACGCAAAAGCGCATGTTCAACAAAAACAGTTCAGCTGTCCACATTCGAGGGCAAGTACAATTTCTGACGGTCCCTGACAATCGCAGATTATTGCTAACACAAAACCAGAAGAAATAATCGGTGAATTCGAACTAGGCAAAGATAAAGTTTTACTAACTGCACATGTACCTGCCATCCGAGGACTGGTATTTCTGAAAACCAGAACAAACCTAAAATAGTATCCTTTCTCGCATCGCCATGATCAACTGTCACAACGTAACGGCTTCCACATATGATTTTATTCAGCTAAGTCGCTCGCGCCATATATAAAGGACAGAATCGTCTGGTGCACAACGTGACGGCGCCGAAAGGCCTCAAAAGTAAAAAAATATAGTAGAGCTAGCAAATCAAATGTATAACGATAGAGAAATGAACAAAAAGTAATTGCAATATATATGTTTTTTATGTAATTATTTACATATGTGTTATTTATTTCTACTATTTGAGACGAGGGAACCGAAATATACTAAAATGAACAAGGGCGCTAAAAGAGCTAGGCGTAAGCCTGGTTGCTCGCCATTGTTTAATCTCTTTTGTAGTAGGACCGTATCAACACATTTTTGGTATCTTTTCAAAAATTAAAGCTGATTTTTAGAGAACCGTGTAACTTTTCGCGAAATCTATTACTAATATTTGTATTTTTCTCTCTAAGAAATTTGATAATCTCAATATACAGAGAGTCGACCACTTCTTTCATACAATCGCAAAAACAAAAGTTGGTGAGATTTAAATCAGCTTAGGATCGGCTCCTAGCCCATTTCAGTAGTCTGGAAAGCCTTCCACCAAAAAGTTTATGAAATTAAAGCTGTATTAAGAACTCGCTCCATCTCGATATAACTATTTTTATACTCTTCGCAAATACAAAACGAAGAGTATATTGCATTTGATCGGCACATTTCTAAACTCGGTAATATCGTGGGACGTGGGAAGAAATTTCATATCACTGCGTAATTGGTGATTGAATTCTGAACAACATTCAAGTTGATCGTCCTTCCGTCGGTCCGTATGTCCGTCCGTCTGTCCGCCCGTCTGTTCGTCTGTCTGTTCGTCTGTCTGGTCGTCCGTCCGTCCGTTCGTCCGTCACCACGTTTCTTGTAATCACGATAACTTAAGAATGAGAAGTCCGCTTGTATTGAAATTCAGTCAGTAAGTTAGTGTTAGCTAGTGGAAGAACCCTATTGTATTTGAACAAAATTGAGCTATAAATAAAAGTGTCATTAATTATTTTTTTTTAGGTATTTTTTTATGTTTTGTGTTTAAACAAAAAAATGTCTAAAACTGATATTATTTATCAAAAAACTGTAAAGAGTATTCTAGAGAATGTGCAAGAATTATATAAAAAGTGCAGTAAACTGGCAAAGAGTATAATGTTTAGCCTGTTGTTTACTGCTAATCGTAATTCTTGAAATAGGTTGGTTTGGAGAAAACTTAAATATTCTATTCCGACATTTTAATACCTCTATTACCAACGAATTGGTAATATTTTACGTTACTTTACCTCATACTACATATTGTTCATGTCTATTGATAAATATTTTGTTAATTAATTGAAATAAAAATAAAATATTACGTGTAACTTAATTGGTTAAACTTCATATTACATCTTCAACTATTTAATTATCAATATCAAAAGTTCAGCTCTATTTATATTTATTACATGACATCAATAAATTTCGTTTTCCTTGAAGACAAAAGCACGTAGGAAAAGATTAGATTGAAAAAGCATATATAATAATATAAAATATTCTTCTAAAAAAGTTGTGCTATATGCGTAAAAATGGGGGGGGGGTCAATGCGTTACATGTGACCATTATTAATCTTTTAATTTGACAAAAATTCTCCATAATGACTTAAAAGATTGAACTACCACTACTACTCTATTATACTAAATTTGAAGGAGATATACACATTTTAATAATGTATTGATAAATACTTTCCGATAAGATACACTAAATCCAAAGTACCATGCTTCACTGATAATATTAGATCAATGAAAAAATTAGGAGAAAATGCATTGTCAAAGTTGAAACAAACCAGTAATTCTTAACATTATATTTATTACAAAAGTCTTCAAATCTTGCTATTTGTAACGTCTTGACAGACTTCTTGTGATTCATATAATATGTTCTAGTTGGCCTTTCTTTATTGCATAAGCATACCCGACACGTCTACAAATACAGCGATAAAAATTGAAAAGAATTGGAAGTAGTGAAACTAATGCCTAGCAAAGAAAGTAGGATATAAAATCTTCTTCATTGAAAAAAATACAAAGGAACTCAAAAATGTATCAAACCCTAGTATAATTAACAGCTTTGTTTTAAATAATAATAATAATAATAATAATAAATGTCTTTATTTTCATTAATATTTACATATGATAATGAAGTCATAATTATAATTCTTGGAAATCTCAAGGGGAAGTTCACAACAAGTGTGCTCTACCACTTAACCCTTGCTTTACAATAAAGAAAATTCACTTAAGTAAGTGTAGGTAGTACAGAAAACTAAATATTGTGTTAACTAAATATTATATATGTAGATAATGAACAAAAAACAATAAATAATAATAACAATAATAAGAATAATAATAATAATAATGGGCACATGTAATTATCCTGTCTGTCCTAGCAAAACAGCTTTCATATACCTTTTGAATTTTGCGAGACTGAATGACTTGGCATCAAATGAAACCTGATTATATAATTTATAAATACAGTATTTGAAGCCTCTCTCATAAAACGAAGTTCTATGCATAGGTGGACTAAGTAAACCTTTGGACCTGACATTAAGATTATGCACATCACTGCGAAAAGTTATTTTATTGTAGAGATATGATGGTGCCTTCGTTGTGATAATCTTGTGAAACATACAGGTTGAATAAAATTTTCTTCGGTCTTGCATATTTAGCCAATGGAGTTCTGATAACTTATATGAAACATGTTCGAATTTACGAATACCATAAATAAATCGAATACATGAATACTGCACACGCTGTATACGGTTACTACAATCCTTGTCCAAACAGGGACCATACACTGGGGCACAGTATGTGAACTGCGACAATACTAATGTTTCACAAAGGGCCTTTTTAGTGTTTATAGTTAAATAACTTCGGTGCGGGTAGAGAAGTCTTAGGGAGGCGTAAGCTTTTTGTATAAGTTTACAAACTTGCTCTCTAAATCTTAAAGATGTGTCTAGGATTAACCCCAAATTTTTAGCATTTTGCAACAATTTCAAAGAAGATCCGTTTAATTCTATTTTGATTAAATTTTGTAAATTATTACAGTCCGGCTTTTTACCAAATAAGAGCATAGCTGATTTTGTTGGATTGAGAATCAGTGAATGTTGTGAAGATATATCCGATAAGCTTTCTAGATCACTATTGATTTTTTGTACAGCGGCCTCATAATCCTTAGCATAGAAAGAATAATAGATCTGAGTGTCGTCCGCATACATGTGAACCGAACAAGATTTAACAAAGTTTACAAATTGTGACGTATAAATTGTGAACAACAGAGGTCCTAAAATAGAGCCCTGTGGAACACCTTTATTGATCGCTCTTGATTGAGAAAGTTTATCGGATATTCTTACAATTTGTGAACGTCCCTCGAGATATGATTGAAGCAGCTTGCAACTTTTGTCATCAATACCACATGATTTTAATATTGCCAAGAGCAGTGCATGGTCTATGGTGTCGAAAGCCTTACTGAAGTCCAACAGTATCAAGATGGTGCATTTACCTTGTTCGGTAGCCTCGACAATGTCATCCATTATATGGGTTAAAGCTGTAGAACAGCTATAACCAGCACGAAAACCTGATTGGATGGTTGGTAATATATTAAAGGCATTTACGTGTTCCCTAAGCTGAATCTCAATTATTTTTTCGGCTAACTTTGACAATCCTGTGAGAATACTTATAGGTCTCAAATCTGCAAATGTCTTTGGATCATTTTTTTTTTTTGGATTGGAGTCACCAGGGCGACTTTCCAAGCAGCAGGAAACTGACATTCGATAAACATACTATTGATAATGTGAGCCAAGAAATTTAGTAAGTACGGACAACATAATTTGATGAAATAAATACTTAACGAATCAGATCCCGGCGTAGAGTTTTTTAAGTTACAAAGAACTTTTTGAATAAGTTGGGTGGAAACTAAACTGAAATTGAAATCTGAATTGGTGATTTTATTTAGGTTATAATAATTCACGACATCTGCGGTATTGTTGTTATTTTGTGGAACACTGTCTATGAAATAATTATTGATAGCATCAGGGTTTAGTAAATTGTCAGGTATTTGTGGCTTGTTTCTAGATGTAATACTTAGTGATTTAAGCTCTCCCCAGAGCTTCTTTGAATTCTTATTTCTAGCAATGTGATTAAAATAAGCACGTTTCTCAGCAGTTTGGGCATGGTTTGTAATATTTCGCATTTGCTTATAATAGCTCCATTTTGCGGGCGATGGATTTTTTTTATATTCAGACTTAGCCTTATCTCTTTGTTTCATCAGTAGCTTTAGATTATCTGTCAACCAAGGTGCCTTATTTCTACTTATACGGACTGTTCTCAAAGGGACGTGTTTATTAAAAACATTTAGTAAATGTGTTGATAAGTGATTTACTTTACTATCGATATTATTCATGTAGAACATATCTTGTAGTGGGAGCGCTTGTAAGTCAGTATAAAATGCATGCTCATCGAAGTATTTAAAATCTCTGTAAGTTATATAAGTTGGCTTAAATTTGGAGATATTTATTATTATTTTACATTGAACCAGTTCATGATCAGATATATCCAAGCCTCCCACTTTTAGAGATGAGACAGATTTCAGATCATTGCATAACAAAATGTCAAGTAGTGATAGATTATTAGACGTTATATGAGTGGCTTCATTAACTACTTGATAGAATTCGAGTGCCTCAAACATTGCTGTAAAATACTGAGTTGCACATAAGTCTATATTTAATAAATTAATATTTATGTCTCCGAAACAAAATATTTTATCTCCATACTGCATAGAAATTGAAATTGCTTCTTCCAATTGGTCTGTAAAATATTTAAAATTCATGTGAGGTGGTCTATAGCAGACGCCAAAGATTAGAGAATTATTATTTATAGAAACGCGTATCCACAGTTGCTCAATATTATCGCCAGTATTGATTAGGTCGAATTTATATGAGTTACTGAGATAAAATGCTACGCCACCGCCCCTAGTTTGCCTATCTTTGCGAATTAAGGTATAATTGTTAATATTCACAGATAAATTTGAAATAGTAGAGTTTAACCAGGTTTCACTCAGAATGGTTCCCAAAATTTAAAAACAGGAAACTTAATCGTATTATTCAAATAAGTTATATATTACTTTTGTACATTTTCAGTTTACATTAAGGAATAATAAAAACGTTTTAAGTATAATACAATCAATATTTAACGATGCTGTGAGTCACAATAAAATAAAATTAATAATGATAAAACACTGCTGCTCATTTATCGTTCCTTTAATACACACCAAATAAACTTTTGTTTATTAACTACCCAATTACCAGATATATGAAAACTTTCTTTAGTAACTCCGTTTCCCAAAACTGACGCGCCTGCTAAATGCAAGTATTTCAGACCAATTAGTGTTTATTTTCCCTTTATGTAAGTTATATAAGAGGGCGATTTTGAATCAAATAAGAGAACATTTTGAGATATACGCCATTTTACCACAATTTCGATCTGGTTTCCGATTCAATCGCCGCTGTTGCATTGAATTAACTCACGTTATGGGTGATGTTTTCAGGCAACAGATGAAATGAAGGGAACGACTTTATTACTGTTAGACTGTAGAAAATCCATTAACCGTATACATCCTAAAATTTTATTGAGTGTACTACATTACATAAGTTATCAACATAAAAAGGTTCAGTTTATTGAGATCTATTTAGAACACACAATGGGAGATGTAAAACTGTATAATAGCTTATCTCTCGAAAGAATTTTGGATCGTGATGTACAACAGGGATCAATTTTGGAGACACTGTTATTGTATATTTATATAGGTTAACTTTTAGAGTATGAAGAAGACGAATCAGATGATGATCATGATCATGATGATGTGATAGTAATGATGAGACTGATGAATCAAACGATAATAACTTTGATGATGTTGAAATTGCTAATTCTGCTAATGTGATTAATGCTGATCATTTTAAAAATGATTTTGAACTGTTTTCAAATGCATTTTTGAAAAAATGTGCAGAGGATCAGCAATATAGTGAGGAATTTTTTAATGTTTAATGTCGAATTACTTTCAAAAAACCGCTGCTTAAGGAATGACTACTTCTATATTCAGATTTCCCATTTAAGTCTATTTCAACTGATACTTTATTTGCACTCCAATTTGGCTGATGCCAGAAAAATAATTTAGATAACTTTTCTTCTGATGTACACAGTAAATCACAATGTGGCATTGTGGTCTTCTTTAATGATGGAGTGAAAATGTTTTAGGTGGTGGTGTGGGTGGTAGATGTATTAAAAAAAATTAGACCTAGCTTCTAGTATATACCCCAATTCCCAAGTTTATGAACTCTTACTAGCTTACGGTACTTATTTTATCCTATTTATTCTCAACCTTTCAACGAAATAAGCTCAAAGTAATCTAGTTCCAAATTTCGTTTTAAAACATATGGCTACCATAGTTCAAGTCAATATCTTCGTTTTATTTTGTTAATTCTTTTAATAATAGAATGGAGGTGTTGCGAGGGCGTCATTGTCAGTATATACTGATCAATTATATTGTTGAAATATGAATTCATTATTAGGAAATAATTGGGATAGAAGGGAGCATAATATTGTCTAAAATCCTAATATACTATTAAATCTTTCCTCAATATGCCACAAAACACCAGGACCACGTGCCGATATTTAAGCCCACATGTTAGCATAAGGTCTACCACTTTTGTCATTGTTGGATATGTACTTCTCATCGAATCGAGTATTCGGAGGTCGGTAAACACGAATACGACCGCTGTGTGTAGACTAGAAAATTTTTCGTCTGTAAAGATTACTTACATTTCTCCAAAAATTTACATCATGCACTAAAAATTCAAGCGCAAATCCCACTCGAGCTTCTTTTTGTTCAGCTTTAAGTATTATCTTACTCGCCGTCGACCAGTACTACTCGATCCAGGAAAATTTGTTTCTTAGGCAGCTTGAATTACTGACTAAAATGGATTTTCTACTAATTTATTCACCGATTGCCAATCTTGCTATTGAGTTGATATCCTTATCTTTCTGTTGAGTTGATATCCTTCGTCGCCCTGATCCAGGAAATCTACCAATTACACTATTCATTCTCCACTTTTTTAAAATGTTAAACACAGAATTTTTGGTAATATTACAACGCAGTGCAATTTGTCTCATTGACCATCCATCATCTGCTTTAGAAATAACTCCAGCTTTAACTAAATCGCTTATATGAGGCATATTAGTTTTGGCACACTTGTAATGAATTTTGACAACTAACTGACAATGTCACAAAAATTAAAGTTAGATGTACACAACCAGATTTTAGAAAATATACGTTATAAGACTTGTCCTATTTTTTTTATCACGACAGTTCCAAATCTGACATTAATCTTTTAAACCGTTCCAGAGAAAAGGAGCGCATAAAAAAAGTTACAGATAGGCCGACAGATAGACGGACCGGCCGAATTATTTCTCTACGAGTGAAAATCTCGACAATTCATAACACTCTAAACCTATTTAAACTAAAAAAAAATCCTTTACGATTACTATTCTTCCACTCCACTACGTGGATGAGCAGAGTTGGTTGTTATCATCGTCTGTCAACCTCTCAAATTCCGCGTCCCCCGACTTTTTCTAAGTCAGGGCTGATCAAGTGTGTCGCTGTTATGTGTTTAAACGTTTTTTATCAATTATGTTTATTTTATGGCTTATTTCATTCAATAATTGCATCAAATTATTATTCAACAAAAGCGATTATTTATATTTTTTAATGAAAGTAATGGCAGAAAAGGACTAACCTCGAACATTTTTTTCATTGAGTTCATTTTTCAGTATGAATAATTTTAATTGATTTCCACCTAGTGCATACTTGCAGCTTCCAACGAAAATTGAATCATCAACAAAGAAAGTAAACAAATCATTTTCGAAAACTTCAATAATGTATTTTTAGAAATGGATTCTTAGATATTGAATTCAAGTCATTTTTTAACATTTCTTCTAAAAAAACAATTTTGGCTCGCTAATCGAATTTTTTAAGTTGAATATTAGGAAAAAACAAGTTACGACGTGATATAATCATAATAAAGCAACTATAATTTAAAAACTAAATGTGTTATTTCAAAATAAACTTTTGGAAACTAACCCTATCTTGATGTTAAAATGTTCCCACTTAGAAAAAATGACTTGATCGTATTTAACGTACAATTTTTTATGCTGAAAAACTGTGAGTTGGACCTGGGACCTAAAAAGAATTAAATTAAATTAATTGTTAAAGGTTTCAAAAATTGGGTTCTTCCTCTCAAATTACAACTTTCCGTAATTTTAATCTTCAAAAAATGGTTATTTGAATAAACATTTATTGGTTAAAAAAAATTGAGATCTAGACCTAGATTATATTAAGAGCTTATTTCGTTGAAGGGTTGGGGATAGAGGGTTAGATTTTATTTAATTCTGTGTGCCAATTCCAAAAAGTGGATAGAATATGTCAAGTAAAAATATGTAAAAAATACATATATACAATAATAACACACGTACAATTTACTAATAACTAAATTAAAAACAGACGTCAAATTGAAAATTAACTAACAACAAAGCATTGGGATATATAAACTGACCACTAAACGAGTTTTTCTCTATTAATTAAAATTCTCTAATTCATGAAGAGAATAAAAACCATTAATAGATAAGAAACTAAATAATTTAGATTTGAATTCGGTTAAATTCTTGACTAGTTTAATGTTACAGTGCAATTTATTAAATATATAGCTTCCAGCACATATGGGAGATTATTTATATAGGGCTAAATTGAAATTATTACATATAAATTATTACGGTTTCTTGTATTGTATTCGTGTTTGTCGCACTGTGTTAATAAACATTTTTTTTTAATATAGATATTTAAAAATAATTTATATAAGTGAATGCATGTAACCATGAGAATTTTATTATTTTTAAAAGTACTACGACACGAATGTTGGTACCCCAAATGAAGAACTATTCTTAGGACTCTTTTTTGTCGAACAAATACCCTCTGTACATCTATATCTTGACCATAGGCAATTATATTATGGGATAGTTTTGAATAAAATAAAGCATAATACACATTTATCAAAGAGCTTCCTTCGATCTAAACTATTTGTGAAATTGCAAAAAAGGATTGACTTAATTTATTACAAAGTTGATCAATATGTTGAATCCAACATAGATGTTCGTCCAGAATTATTATTCCTAGACAATTTGCATTTTTTTCTAAGCTTAACTGATCACCGTTTAAATTTTTTTAAATATTTTTGTAAACATTCTTTGTCCGTGTTTTGAATAAGAGACATGCAGTTTTCTCATAATTGATGATCAACATGTTTTTGTAGCACCATAATAATATATTGAATTTATCACGGATCAAATTGGTTACAATTTCTAGGTCCTCGAGAGTCTTGGCTGAAATGATTATAGATGTATCATCTGCATACATATCTTCCGCGATTGATAAACTCGGGTAGATCATTAAACAAGATTAAATATAAATAGGAACAAATAAACAAAGAAAGCTAGTAAGAGTCTAAAAACTTGGGATTTGGTGTATGCATATACTGAAAGTCAAGGTATTATATTGTTTTTTGGTAACTATATCAAAACAAGGATAGAATTGTGATTGGGTGTGTGTACGGGAAACCTTGTTCTAAAAACAATTCTTGACATCAGCCACCTCCATTACCACCTTGGGGTAAACAATTTCAAATATTATGCTATAGACCAGTCGTCGTAAAGTCAAAATCATCGATTTTGGTCAGAAATTTAAAATAGCATTTGTATTAATTACTCTTACAGGAAAAATTACGCTGAACATGATGGTGACATTACAAAATATATAAACACAGACTTCATTGTTAAAAACAATCGTTTTAAGCGAAAATTCTTTATTATTCTTTATTTTATTTGACTTTTAAACGAAAACGGTGCGTCGCACAGTGGGGCAGAAAGCTACATTTGTGTACAAAAATCGCCTGCCAGTTCAAATTTTGACAAAATTGAATACATATTTTTTAAAAACACATACGACTGCTACAATTTTGACATAAATAAAACATGTGCTAATAAATTAAAAATAATACTAGACAATTTTTATAAAAAAAAATTCTCTAAGTCAAATAAATCTATTGTCGCAAAATATGTTCTATAATGGAATTGCAAGGTAGCAAATTAAGAAAAATACTAAATAACAATACACACAAATATATGTTACATAACCTGAAAAAAATTAACAAATCATTTTCTTTGACTAACATCGCCTGTCAGCTTTATATTTAACCAAATTTCTTTTTTTTTTTAATGTTCAGGATGAAAGCATTTTCAATGGACATTACTACAAATTTGATAACAGTAAAACATAACCTCAAAAATCCAAAATAATAGTAAAATATTTTTGTAAAAAAGTTGATTGTCAAAATTTGTAGCGACCGTTCAATTGTTATAGACAAATTAAGGTCCTCAGTTAACAATGTTTTTCTTGTTCAACATAAGATCATACGGACATTTTATTATGGTCATAATATTGCATTTTCTTCATAGAATTTACAGTTTATTTGTGTCGATATCTCACGCATTTTGCAATTGTTTAAGCAAATCAACTGATTTGTTTATTAAGGATTTGCGAATTCCCATGGCATTTTTTGCACCTCCCACCCCAGGCAATCGATAAATATTGATAAAAACTATCGTTTCTATGTAAACTCGGCGCTCTTTTATTTTGCCTTACCCCACCGCCAACGTTTTTAAAAATTTGCTTAGTAAACAAATGAAACATATCGGCTCAGAAACATCGTATCGAAATGCAATTGTCGGAAAATGAAAAATAATGAAAGAAGGACATTTTTGAGCGTAGATAGAACTCGATCCGTTAACTAAAACCGGAGATATAGACCATTTTGCATTTACGACTGTCAAATGTTCGTTAATAAATTTTTTGGAAAAAATTTTGTGACAACATAAAATTAATATATTAAACTAACTAGTTTTCAATTGTCACACACATCCATTGGTTTTTTCATATTTTTTTTGCTTTTATAACAATTAATTTATTAATTCCGTACAACGTTTTTTAGTATTTACGCTCCGTGTGTGCCAGTGTAAATATTTTCAATTTGAATTTAATTGTGCACCTTAGATGTTGAGTGGGCTTAAAGAATTCCTTTGACATATACTCATAGAAACTTGATTGATCCGAAAAATTTCGTAGCAGTACTTCCCAGCAGATAATATCACTCAAATACCAAAATAAGATACTGCTAAATTCATCAGCTACAGCACCATATCCCATTAAAGGAGCATATTCACAAAATTGCTATACACGTGCTCAGCGACACAACTTATCTTCGGCAGGCAAACGGAAAGAATCACCAAAAATGGCCAAGACGGAAACCTGTGTCAAAAATCCAAAGATGATGGAACATCTTCGAGGGTATGTTCAAAGTGGCCACTACACAGCGTAAACTACAAATCTGATAAATCTCCCTAACGACGTTTATTTCCCACACATAATATCGTATTTCATATTTCCATTAACAGAACAATACATTTAATCCACAGTAACGGTCTTGAATTGGTTATAACCGGACATTAGGAACTCGCTTCATGAAGTGCAACGGTAGGCAACCAGTTATACTATGTAGACTCGACTAAAACGATAACATTGGAATAATTGCGATATTTAGAATTAAATAAACACATTCGAAAATAGATCGTTTCATTTGTTTACTAAGCAATTTTTTAAAAAACGTTGAGGGGCGGTAAAGAAAAATAAAAAAGCACCGAGACTACATAGAAATGATAGTTTTTATCAATATTTATCGATTGCCGGGGGTGGGAAATGCAAAAAATGCCCTGAAAAGTCGCAAATCCTTAATAAACAAATTGGCTTATTTGTTGAAACTACTGCATAATACATGAGATATCGACACAAAGAAAAACTCTAAATTCTATGAAGAAAATGCAATATTGTGACCATAATAAAACATCCGCATCATCTTTTCTTGAACAAGAAAAAAATTGTTAATCTAGGAACTTAATTTGTTTATAACAATTTAACGGTCAAAGGTAAAAGTCCGCTCGTGTTGATAAAATCTTCATTTTTCAGATTGTATCTTTTTTTGTCCGACGCACCGTTTTCGTTAAAAAGACAAAAATCATCAAAAAATGAGAATTTTCGCTAAAAACCATTATTTTTAACAATGAAGCCTGTGTTTAATATACTTTTTAATGTCTCCATCGTGTTCAGCGCAATTTTTCCTATAAGAGTAGTCAATAAAATTGCTGTTCTAAATTTCTGACCAAAAGAAAGTTACGATGACCGGACTACTATTAAAATTCTATGAGCAATTATTTTCACAGACTAGAGTGTAATCGAGTATCAACATGTTTTTGTTTAAAGACACTTGGATGGGTATCTGGATGTGGAAGTGGTGACTTCTTAGGAAACGGTTCTTACATAATAATATACTGTATAACAAATACTTTTAATAGCATTAAAGATACAGCGTTATACGTATAATAATAATTGTGCGCAATATTCAAAATTATTTAAAATTTTTAGTTAACAAACTGAATGACTAATATCCTTCGCAAGATCGACGATTATGCCTCTTCTGAACAGAAGGCGTAGTATCCTGACCTTAATTAATTACATTTTCTTGGCCTATTCTTTGTTTATTAAATTAATGGAACTATTGGAGTTAATCAGAGTAGGCAAACATAACCATAGGTTAAACACTTTTATTAGTCATTTGTTAGTCTTCCGACATCTTTGCTAGTTTCAATATGACCTACATTTCTAAAGTAGAAATAGACTAGACTAGAAATAGACAACGTTCCTTAAAGCGGATATATACTGGGTTGCATAAGAAACGCAAAGAGGAATTCCTAAGGAAGTCTTATTTCACTGTATCTAAGCCATATTTGTATATGTATTTTCTTTGTTATAAGTACTAAACGCATCTTTAAAAGTGAATTATTATTTGTTTGCTTATAATTGTATTGAAACATATTCTTTCTAACATTTTGCAAACAGCAGAAAAGATAACTACCTATGAGAACTAAAAGGAAAACTATGTGTAAAAATATTAATGAAATCTTTGCTTTCTTTCGACAATCAGGATTCTGGTTATGCTAGCAAACTGAAATCCTAAAATGAATTTGTATAATTTCTTATTTGAAAATTATCATTCAACAACTAGCATCCACACAGTCCCCTACGGCCATGCAGATTAAACTAGTATCTACATAACCCCCCTTAAAAATGAGGGCCTAAAATGAATTTATTTATCTACCTTGTCTTAAAAAAATTTCATTCTAATGGATTACACTTTCATTGAATCTATCATTCTTTTTTTAAATGCTTAGCTTTTGAAACGTTTTTCGCTCTTATTCTCATTTTTAACTGAATCTTCATGACCGTAAGGGGTTATATAGATACTAGTTTAATCTGCATGGTCGTGGGTGACTGTGTGGATGCTAGTTGTTGAAAATTTTCAAATAGTAAATTATACAAATTAATTTTAGGATTTTAATTTGCTAGCATCACCAGAATTGAGGTTATCGAAAGAATGCAAAGATTTCATTAATATTTTAACAAATAGTTTTTTCTTTAGTTAGTTATTTTCTCTGCTGTTTGCAAACCTATAAAGAATATGTTTCAATACAATTAGAAGTGAACAAATAATAACTCACTTTTAAATATGCATAGAGTATATAAGCCCCAATACTAGTTAGCTAATAGATAGGTGAAGATCTGTTGTTTTTATCAGTCAATGTCAAATATAATGATTTCAGAGTTATTCATAGAAATTGTCTTGGTTATAAGTGGCTTTGTGCTTTTGTGATGAGCTCCATTATAAGGGCGAAACACGTTTCAAAGGCTACGCATTTCCAAAACAGAATGATATAGATTTCATGAAAATGCAATTCATTAGAATGAAAATTTTTTAATAAGACAAGGTACGTAAATAAATTAAATTTAGGCCTTTGTTCTCATTTTTAACCGAATCCACATGACCGTAGGGGGTTATGTAGATATTAGTTTAATCTGTATGGCCGTAGGGAACTGTGTGCATGCTAGTCGTTGAATGGGAATTTTCAAATAAGAAATTATACAAATTCATGAATACAGAGATTTCATTAATATTTTTACACATAGTTTTTTTTAGTTCTCATATAGTTATATTATCTGCTGTTTGCAAAATTCTATAAAGAATATGTTTCAATACTAATTACATCATTTATTGGATGGTAAAATTATTTTATGTCTTGGTTTCAGTAGCAAACACCTTTAAAAATGTCCAAAATCCGTAAAAGAACTGGTGACTTTGAATGGTATCGAATAATCTGAATAGTAAGAATAATCCGAATAGTCGGACATTATTTATAGGTCAAGTACGTAAAATATTTGATACTGCAGTCTTCACAGGACGCCGTAGTAAAAAGCGAAATGAGTTATATACCATATACATTATTGTAAGGTATGCAGTGCCGTTTTTTCCGAATTAAAAAGTTTGTAACAATGATATGAACAAACCAGTGGAACTTTTTACAGATTATCGTGAATATCTTGAAAATTAAGCGAGATTATACGCACCTTTTTGATGGAGCATAAAATTCTTGCTTCTTTTACCCAGGAAAGATGATCCCCTTGATACCTTCAGAGACGTACCAAATTTCGTCACAAATAAGTTCCATACCATGAAAAGTATTTTAGACGATTTCTAAGGCCCGGCAATGTAAAAATGTGTTAATGTAGAGACATCTTCATTTATTTATATAGCAACAACTTAAACAAAGAAGGTGTAAAGAAATTTGTTGTGACGTATCTACAGTCTACAGCAGGTGCCATGTGATATTCATACATTGAATGTCCGACAAAAATCGGAAGGTTACTAACAAAAAATGGGCAGCTACTGGAAGCGGCTCCACTAAATGTTTACGAAAATTCTTTAATTTAGTTAGTAACCGGGCTTGTCACCCCTAGCTATGCGATGCAGGGCTCCGCTCCGCGGGTGCTAAAAATTACAAAGAAATTTTCATAACGCAGGAGAAATCCGTCACATATTTGCTTTAGAAGTAGAATGTTTTAAACAATTTTTGGAAATATAGTCGTTTTTACGTATTGTACAAAAATTCAAAATCTTGGGTTAAAACTGATTTATTGCAAAAACTCAGAAACCACTAAATTTTTCTTGTTCAATGGATTAACAAATTGAAATTCGAAGAAACTATTAGCTTAATCGCACACAGCTCTGCCACCGTTTACGTAACATGTAAATAAAAGGCATATAATCTAATTATAGCGCGAGGCCCATAAAATGCAGCCTTAAGGTGGCCATTTCCTAGAAAGAGACATCCGATAGGGAAATATTTATAACGTTTCCCCGTAACTTTCTTTTCTTAGTACGTATAGTTAAAAAACTATAAGAGTACCTAAGTAGAACCATAACAAGACTACTGCTATGAATTTTTACTCAATAATTTCAGTGGTTTGCAAAATAGCTAGATTTAAAACTACGAAATAGGAAGTTTAACATAATTTTTAAATTTAGATCTAGCTATTTTGAAAACCACTAAAAGTATTGAGTGAAAATTCATAGTAATAGTCTTGTTGTGGTTCTACGTAGGTACCCTTACACTATTTTAAATATACGTACTAAGAAAAAAAGTTGCGGCCAAAGATAATAAATATTTCCCTATCGGATGTCTCTTTCTAGGGAATGGCCACCTTAATGGTCCCTGACTACCCTACCATTCAGTAGTCGTACTAGACTTTTTAATTTTTACGTAATTTAAGAAACAGATTTTATTACTTGCTAATGATATCATTTTGAATTTATATTTTTAAAATTAATGGTACTTATATTTCGGCTTTTAAAGTTAGTAGTTCTTCGTTAATTTTTTTTTGTCTTCAAGAGTGATATCGAATATGAGCATTTTTGAGACTAATATAAAAATTAACATTAACATATGGCGCCGATTTGATGCATTGGTACAATAAATAATTTTTTGTAACTCACTATGGAAATGTCGTACTTTTCAGCTGTCATTTTAGTGTGAAAAACGTCATTATAACCCACCAGTGAACCAGTGCGAAAACAACTGTCACTTTTCACACTCAGTGGGAAAAGAACTGTCACTTTTCGCACTGGTATAAAGAGAAATTTATAACATAAAATATCGAATCAAAATATATTACAATTTTGTAAAAATTTATTGGAATTTTGCAATAACAACATTAACGTTATGAATTCATTTGTCATATATATATTTAGGACGCATTTCGTGCAATTGTTTAAAGTTATCCCCGACGACAGCTGATGGGACGAAATTGTGCTTTCCATCAGAATTGAATCTCCAACTTCCACTGGTGGCTGTTCGGCTATATTATCTCGAACTCCGAGACCAATTATTTATTTTCCCCTCAATATTTTAACAGCTTTCCTCCGCTTATTTTCCGCCAGAGTTTTCTACGTATCCTTCTGCAACGTTGGGCAATTTCCAGGCTTCGTGACGCTTGAGCGTTAAAATATCAGCTCCGGAATCTGCTAACAGTAATGCAAAAGATTTTCTGAAACGGTATCCTATATATCCTGAAGAATCAGATAATCCTAGAAATAATGCTATCTTCTTGGGACTAGCACCAAACGTGTTAATCCCAATGGATTGCTTTGTACATTTACCATTTCTGTAACCAATGAAAAATCGAGCATGGGGAGTTTGTGAAGGACGTCAATGTGTATATTTGAGGATCATTTCAACTAAGATCACTCCTTGAATATTCCCACAAATAATTATGAATTCCCGAGGATATTTCGTCTTAGTAATGGGTATGATAATTTGGTAAACATCTATCTTCGATGTCTTCAACTTGTATGCGGCTTGGCTCGTCTCTCCTGCATCCCCCTGCGATTCCAATAATTAACGTAACCTTGAAAGAAATCACTTTACAAATAAACTATATTTTTATACTATAATATTGAACATACCTTCACCAGCAAAAAATATTGATCATCAGCTCTCGTTAAAAAATTTTGGAAATTTTCCTTACTCAATGCTTTGGATTTCTTCGGTTTATAGCGCTCAGATTGCCTTTTTAAAAATGGTATTAGGTTATTATATCTACTTATGTCAACATTTTTATTTTTGGATATCATCGTCCTCAACATTGAATAATGGCTCCAAAGTGACGATGGCTTTTGTATTTTTCATTTTTGCTGGAAATATGCTACCAATACAGTGTCCGTGGGGTGCCTCGTTCTCTTCTCATTGCACCATTTTTCAAAGCGTATATACGCCGTACCATCTCATATTGAGATTTGGACTTGGCAGATAATAGTGCATCAATTGCCTCTACGTCAGACGCAACAGTGTCTCTATTCTCGGTATATAAATAACTCATAGTTGCTTAATAGTAATTATAAGATCACAATAAATTAAGATTGTTTAAACTTTGCGAGGTTTGAGCGTCGCTTGTAAACAACAATTAATAAAAGCAAACTTTTATTACCTTAGAAACTGTAGTACGGTATTCTTTTAGATGATGTGATTACGAATTCAAAATGTCGTACTGTGACATTTGATAGAATTGATTATTCAAAAAATGTGAAGATGCAAATTCAAAATATTTTGACATTTTGAACGTCGAGCTATTTAATATTATTCAATAAGTTTTATTAATATTTGTGCATTCGTAGAGAAAAAATCTTGTATGATGAATTCGGGTGCGCCTCCTTGTGTAACTCTCATACGCGTGCCTTAAATATGCATTTTTCACACTCATATCATAAATAGATGTTGTCTTAAACCTAAATTAAAAAAATGCAATAATCCGGCGCATACTAAAAAGTTTCTTGTACCATCATGGATCAAAAACTGAAACAGTATATTCAAGCAGATACTTTTAAAATTAGATTAACCTTTAACACATTACATTATTCTTCAAAATATTAGAAATTGATAGTAGAACAATCTGGGTGGGCAGACGAACCGTGGCCCATGTAGATGAGATTATAGGTTTAATAATATTCTAACTGCATTGTGTGGCAAAGAATTAGTTCAGATGGCAAAAAAAACAAAAAAAAAGAGTTCTAGCTGATCATTGAAATGGAAAGAACATCTACTTTGAAATGGTGTAATAGAAAATGTTATGTTGAAGAATAAGAAAGTCTATATGCCACAACGGCCCCAGGCGTTATTCCCTGCACTAGAACCTTTTCAGGTCATATATGATACCAATATTACTTCTTTATTATTCTATAATTTAGTCCAATATTACTCTTATACCTTTCATTAGAATGGGTTCCCTACATTTGACCCTATCTTGTCCAAATACAGGAATAAAAAAAGAACACTTTTTCGTGTTCCAGGGAGCTGATAACATCAGGGCTTTATCTCGATTATCCATTTTATACCAATGAAGGAGGGTCATTTATTCAAATTCCATATTGCATTTTTTAGTACGTGTATACGAAGTAATCGTAGAACAATTACAACACTGAAAATTCTAAATCAATTTGATAAGTAGTTTCAGAAATATAGTGCTTTAAACATGAACCGATGCGCAAGTCTGATGTCATTTACTCCCAAAATTTATCTGGAAGATACGTTTAATGTGCGAAGCCGCTTATTTAAAAGCAGACTCACTTGTCAATAAAAATGCCCGATCAATAATGACAGACAATGTCAAAGTTCTATAATAAGATGCAAAAAAAAAAAATGTTATATACAAAACACTAACATATGGAAAATAGAGAGAGAAGTTTTCATAAGAACATTCATTCTCACATTGTTAAATCATATGTATAGCAGTTAATATTGTTCACACAATTCGTGTTATTTTACATTTTATTTATACTAGCTATTAGGAAAGGTACATTTTGAGATATATTAATTCATCATAGGAGTAGATGACGTCAAACAGCTGTTAATATGAAAGCGCGTTCTTGGCTATTTTTGAAATCTATCGAGTCTGTAGAAAATTCTGTTTTTGCATTTCGCTCTAAAATCGAAATATCTTTCAGAAAATATAATAATAAAAAAAACTGCTAAATGAGCCCATTGCACCGAGAATTGTACTAACCTCCCCATTTTTCTAAGTGGGGATATTAGAATGATAACAAACCCTATTCTTGAAATTTTTGGTAGCCGGTACAAACTTAATTACTTAAACTGTTGTTAACATTGAACTAAAAAAAATAGAAGTATATATCATAAAATAAGTTAAAACAATTTGTTATGGCGCTACGTAGAGAGAAATGTTCGCAGATAGCCTATTATTAAGGGATTTTGCCAATCCTGTGATCTGTAATATAGCGATGGAATTAAGGTTATACGAAAGGTGGTCTGAGGAAGACTGATATAAGTGACAACGTGAACCTAGACTCAGGCGCTATACTTAGATAATCGCAGATATTTCTAATAAGTACGTATATTTGTATTAGTCTTTTAAGATCATCCAGAGAAAATGAAGTAAGTATTAAAGATTTCATATTTTTCCTCATGTAGTCGTAAAGCTATTGTTTAAACAGGAGCTATATCATGGGCTTTAACTTGGGTTAAATATCTATTCCCTTACTTGCGTACAATCTAGGGTTGTCGCGGGTAAAAAACAAACTGTATGGAATTTATAATAACATTTAGGAGGATGTCATTTCATTACAAAAACCCCGCTGCCTAAGGAATCACTACTTCCACATCTAGATTTCCCATCGAATTCTCTTTAAAGGAAAATGTCTTAACTATATTTGCACTCTAGTATGCGGAAATAATTAGCCATAGAATTTAACAATATATCTGAGGTAGACGTCAAAAAAATTTGAGACGTTGAATTCTAGCATATACGCCAAAAATAGTTTTGGACTTTTGTTAGCTTGCTTTACTTACTTCCCTTATTTACCCATCCATCCCCATCTCTTCAACGGAATTATCTAAATCAGATGTCGTTACAATACATAGGTGTACCAAGTTTCAAGTGAATATCTCAATTTTATTTTATTAACCCATTTAATAATCAAGTGGAGGTGGTGGAGTTGAAGAATATTATAAAGAAATCTGAGGCCTTGGCTTCTAGTATATACAACCAATTCCAAGTTTATGTACTCTTACCAATTTACGTTACTTATTTTCCCCTATTTATCCCTATTTAACCCCCAAGCCTTCCAACGAAATGATCTCAAAATATAATCTAATTTCAGGTCATTATAATACATACGTGTACTAAATTTCAAGTGAATATCTCAATTTTTGTTATATCAACCAACCATTTTGTTGTAATGGAGTGGGGGATGGTGAAGGGGGTTGAAAAACATTATAAATAGCCTGATGCTTTAGATTATAGTATATACAGCAATTCCCAAGTTTCTGTACTATTATCAGCTTCCTTTATTTATTTTCCCCAATTTTATGTTTATATTATTTATTTTATTTTATTTTATTCATACACCATCTAAGAGTACAAGACCATTTACAAGATGGGAAACAACACATATATCATACAAAAATAACTTAAAACTAATATACATTTCAATAAAAATATAGCACAATAAAACAATATAAATATTAGATAAAACAAATAATTACATTTACTTACAATAAAGAGAGAAAAAATACATACATATATGATTTTAGACAAGATCTCCTATTTACGAGAGATGTCGGTATCGCGCTGGCTGTGGTTATAGCTAGAGCATATGCTGTAGATTGGTGGAAACTTTAAAATATTAGTCCGGACTATAGCAAGGTAAAAAAGTTGGTTTTGTCTTGAATTTATTCGGGGAATATGGAAATTAAGTCTCTGAAGTATCTCACTACAGTCAATATCATAATGAATCACCATTTTTAGGAAATTTATGGCAAAGTCGTTGCGTCTTTCAGATAGGTTACTCTTAGAAAACATTTGAAGTAGATAACTTTGTGGAAAATCAATTGGAGGATATATTATATCATGAGAATTTAGGTAAAGAAAATGGCGTTGCATATTTTCTAATTTAAGATTATGAATCTTATAGCAGGCCTGCCAAACAAGAGACGCATACTCTAGTTTAGATCGCAAAAGAGTTTTAACGTCGGGATATTTGAGAAATCACGTCCTTTGCGTATAATAAAACCAAGAATTCTATGTACATCGCAAATTAACATGTCTATATGATTGACAAATCTGAATTGTTTGTCAAAAATTACTCCAAAGTCTTTAAACGACGGTCGAGTTAAAGGTTCATTTTCTAGAGAGTAGTTAAATGTATAAATAATATCCTTCGTGGAAAATGTCATTACATTACATTTTTGTACGTTTAATGTGAGACTGTTCTCGACCCACCAAGCGCTGAGATTAGATACATTATTTTGTAATTTAATGCAGTCACTAATGTTAGAGATTCTATGTAGTAGCTTGATGTCTTCTGCATACATTAAAAAACGTCTAGCTCGTATGCTATAGACTACTGGCAGAAAGGCGGAGCCTATCTGTACGTGACAGCTAGCGCTCGTAGTGGCCAAGTAGAAAGTTAATTCCTGTGTCGTTTACACGTACGTGAATAGGAGAATCCTTATTTTTAATAAATATTTTATTACAAGCTTTTTAAAAACGCGCAAATCTCTGGGTTTACTTTAATGCCACCAAAGTGGGAAGTGTTGGGAACGCCGCAGCTACAATTGACATTGTCAAAATCAGCAGTTTAGTGTTTGTTATTGTGTAACATAATCTCCGGCTGATACCATGGAAAAATCATGCGGAGATGTTTGTTGCGTGGTTAACTGTGGAAATAGATCGAATAATACTAAAAATATAAAGTTTTATTCATTTCCCACATAGGGGAGTCAAATTAGACAAAAAGGACCCAAACTTCGGCAAAATTCCCCGATCGATGATTTTTGTTGGAATGTGTTCACAAAGATGTGAAGAAATGTGAGATGTGAGAAATTGTGTGGAAAATTCTTTATTAAACAATTTAGGTGCAATACGATACTTCATGAATAACTTTTTGAATTAAATTTGCATGAAAGAATTAACAAAACCATTGGAAAGAACACAACATTTTATGAAATAAACATATATACTCTAATTTGTTAATTAACGCTCCAACTCGCGCTACGTCGGCCGTCAGTTCACGCTGAAAATGTTGCATAATTTCCCGCGGCGGCATTTTGATATTTTGTTCTCCACACATTTCTGAACATGTTTCAACAAAAATCATCGATCGGGCAATTTTTCCGAAATGAAAATCTCCTTTAACAAGTCTGTATAAACGGGAGCAGAGGGGAAGTGGATCAAAGCATGAAATACAAAATATGTGTGTAGTTAACAATTCAAAATATTCTGAGAAAACACTAATTTTGTTAATTAATTTTATAGCTCAGGGGGGTCCTTATGGCAACCGAATAAGTGCTCAAAGATTTGCACATTTTATAGTTAATACAAAATCGAACCATCCATTAAGCCCTAGTTTCGCGAAATCAATTTTTCCATCTTGTTACTCAAGGAAGGGCCCGACAGAAAAGTCAATGTTAAACTCTAAACAACGGCAAATTTTCATTGAGTATTAATAATTAATTGCTTAGTAACATATAAAATATATTACAAAAAATGAAATGTCATCTCACCTACGCAAAAAAATGTTTTAACATAACAAAAAATAATATTCACCCGAACATTACATTTACTCACTACCGAATTGTTTGTACTTACTCTATATGACAGTCGTGGCAACAAACAATCATTAATTTTTTGTAAAATCAGGAAAAAAACAAATCGACGCATACACATAAATATTAAAGGCGCAGGAAGTAATTTGGAAATGCTCCACTGAAGCGCTAGTAGTCACTCTGCCGCTACTCTATATCATTGATAAATATATTAAATAAAAGTGGTCCAAGAACAGACCTTTGAGGCACACCAGAACAAGATAAGTAATCAATAGACCTGAATCTATTATACGCGACGTACTTTTTCCTATCTGACAAGCATGATTTTAAAAAATGTGTAAGATTTTGCGAAACTCCAATGTTAGACAGATATGATTAAGCCTGTCGAAAGCTTTTGGGAAATCAAAATATATTACATCTGTTTGAACTTGCATCTCAATGGATTCAGATATATATTGAATTGGTGGTAGTAGATCGGCCTTTCATAAGCCCATGGTGGTATTTTCACATGCGGATATATGTAATTATGCAGCGAAATTTCAAGAGTTTTGCCAAAGTTACAAATGATAGCGATTGGTCGAAAATTTGTTATATTATTTTTGTTGCCCTTTTTATAAACTGGACACACTCTAGAATACTACCAGATATCAGGGAAGGACAGCATTTTAGAGCCAAACTAAATGAGATTTTAAATGGGTGGGTGAATATATTAGCACAATCTTTCAACAAAAATGCAGGAATGCCATCCGGCCCCATGGTGAGCTTCTCTACCACTATTTGACCCCAACCCTTCCACGGAGTCATCTCAACATATAATGTAGTTCCAGGTGTCGTTATTATACATACGTGTACCAAATTTCAAGTGAATATCTCAATTTTATTTTGTCAACCCCTTTAATAATGGAGTGGGGATGGTGGTGGAAAATATTATAAAAAAGTTAAGGCCTTGGCTTCTAGTGTATGTTCCAAGTTTCTGTACTCTTACCAACTTGATTTATTTATTTTCCCCTTGGTAACCCCTATTTAACCAACAACCCTTCACCGAAATTATCGCAAAATATAATCCAGTTTCAGATCTTGTTATGATACATATTTGTACCAATTTTCAAGTAAATATCTTAAACCGTTCCTGAGAAAACGTGCGCACAAAAAAAGTTACAGACCGGCAGACAGAATTTTTTTTCGTTCAAATTTAAAATCTCGACGTTTTTTGACATTCTGTAGCCCAGTTATTCCGTCTGAAATTGATACGGTAACCTCAGTTAAATGTACCATGTACCAAATGTTGCCATAATTTTGCGCTTTCAGACCCCTCTACAGGGGAGATACAAATCTGCATCAAAATTCCCGTGGGTACATTTAACTGAAGTTACGAATACAGGGACATTGGGCTACCTGAGTCTATTTCAAGAAAAAAATATTTTGAAATTTTTTTTACTATTACTATACTTACTTTCACTCCACTATGTGGATGTGGAAGTACATAGTTTTGTTTTGTCAGCTAAAATTATGTTTAACCTAAAGGGCTCATATAAGGATTATATATACATGTATACATGTATGTAACAGTAGTTTTCTGTAATAAAAGAACCGCATGAAAATCGGATCATCCGTTAAAGAGGTATGAAGCCATAGATCGACATACACACGCATATGTTACGCGACAAACGCTCCTCCATGTATATTACATAAATGTAATTCAATTAGGTGTTTTCACTATGTGCAAATGTGCTTTTTTGGTATTATTAAAATGAAGTACTTGTTATACTAAAGCGCTTATTGATATTTAAACAGTATTCTATCGTCCATCAAATTAAAATTTCAACAAATAAATAACATAAAGTTTTAGTAATTGAACGAGTACGCGAAACACGTGGTGACGTCATCGGTTACATTAGTTTCTTAAATCGCGTTTAAAAATTGTTAACCACAACATTTTATTCACTTTATTTACGTTTTACATGTGATTAAATAACTAACGCCTACCTAATAAGGGATTTGTAAAATCTACTTTGGGAAATTTATCTGCAAAATAACGTGTTTATAACACAAAATGACACTGACAATATAACTGATGGCGTCATGAGTGTGTAGTGAATTGATGTAGCGCTTTTGGCGAAAAAATTTCAATACAAAATTAAAATGGCTTATTTTAAGGTATTATTCGATTGTTTCTCAAAATTCAAGTGTTTTTAACTATAATAAAGCATTATCTTCACAGTGAAAGTGAATTTAAAATTTGTGAAAACACCTAATTGCGTTTGCGTTATACTATGCTGTAATCGCATTCGTTTATTATATACTTTGCCACTTGTCCTTGTTCCATTAGGTGTCTTTTCGGGCTCTCTGTGACAGGTTTAAAGGAATTCTTGCTAGACGTTTATCTGTCAGCAGTCAACATATGAAAAGATGCTGTTTGGAATTTACGTAGCATCACGAGAAATTTTTCTTTGATAAATGTGCAGTAAGCACGTTTGGGTTCACTGTCGGCCATTTAAGAAGAGCATAAATATTTATACTCATAAACCTTCATCAAATGAGAAGCTCTAAAATGGCGAATTCCGTGTCTAAATCAGTTAGGTGCTTCTCCAGGTTAACGCGATCAAGCAGACATAGCGGCATTTACCTTTAAACTATATAGTGATTGAAAATATAAAATTGTAAGTGACGATAAAATGTTAGAATATTAACTAGAGAAATATATACAGGATGTCAGGCAACTAAGGTGATATAGAGCTACTACGTCTACGTTAAAATATGACGATTTTACCACTTCATACCAACTCATTTAACTTATGCTAAATTACAACCTTGCGGAAATATAACCATCCAAGCTCTGCGATAAAATATAAAAACATGGTGTGAACATTGGCTAATCCCTCTAAATATGGATAAATGAGCCGTGATTCATATAAAAAAAAACAAAAAATATGTTCTGTCAACATAATGTAGGTGTCCTGACCACCAATAATCTCTCTTGGTCTACTACATAATTCAGTAGTGTAAAAAATGAAATACTATTATACTACACGTATTAGAAGAAGACCCAATATAAACCCTCAATAAAAACTGTAAAATCTTTATATAAAACTTATGCTTTATTATTTGTTCATCTGTTTTCGATTTAGATCCTCAATTTGGTTGTCGTGGCTAGTGTGTAACAAGGATGCAATTGAAAGTCTTTAACTTAGAGGTGTCTTGCCTATGGCATACAGATCTCACCATATTCGACTTAAATACTGTTAAGTTCTAAAATTCTATTAAAGTGAAGTTTGGTAGCGAAAGTGAGGTTAAATATCAAGTAAACAAAGTGTATAGGTTATATTGGTTAATTAAGAAGTATTGTATAATCTGTAAATAATTAAATAAAGTGTTAGTGGTTTACCCCTTTTTAAAATTATTTAGAACCAACGGATTCATACGGGTGTTTCCTAAGAGGTGGAAATACGTGACAGTACTAACATGGAGATATCAACGTGAGGAGATCTTGTAACCACCTACAAAGTGTTATAGTTTTCTTGGACTTAAAAAGCTTTATCAATAAAGATAATAATTTACTTAGTAAATAATTTCAAACTACGTAAATTTTAGGATACAAGTCCTGGACAGTTTTTCATCTGCAATCGAGTTTTAGGCATTTGAAATCCATTACGTAGTGAGGTTGTTAATGCTCCATCAATAAACTGTTTTAAAAATATTCTTGATGATTATTTCTTGAGTTCATAAAATTCGAAGCTGTGTGACTTTCGTACACAATTTAGACGTCTATAACACATCTTAATTGAGCTGTAAATAAATAAAGTACTACAAGGTTTGTTGGAGATGGGTTATCTCTAAAATTTCATAGTAATTTTGAATCTTTATATACATTGTCCATAGACACACCCATTTTATTATTGTTGTTAAATTGTCTTGTAAAAAATCAATAAATCATTTCCTACTAATCTGAGATGCTTTTGTTTCCAGTTATATTGAATAGATTTTTAACCTTTTTAAGGGAATTTATAGGTTTTGCTAAAAACGCGAACATTTTTGCACTATTTTGCCTGATACAAAAGTGAATCCCTCGGGAAAAACAGTTACTCTTAGAATTATTTAAGGATTTTCTGTGATGATGAAGTATTTACATTTTAATTTCAAAGTTCTTGATTCATTTGGTGGAGAATAAACTGTATCCATCACATTTACCCAAAGAGAGAAATCTCAATAGTTAAGATGTGGTGATCGAAGTTGGAGATAATTAGCTCTTGGTCCTATCCTCTTTAGGAAATAGATTCAAATATTTTTCTACATTACTACTCCAAAATATATCTTGCATGCACCACATTTATGGCTTTGAACTAAGTAAATGTTTCTATTGAATCTGGAAGTATTTTTAAGGTAATTTTTATCATAATATTTTCAAATAATTTTTGCATTTCGGTCGGACCAAGGAAAAGCAGTCGGGAATTAATTATTTCAAACTTATGTTGAATGTGTCGAAGTGTTACTGCAAAAGGATTAACATCAGAACAAATTTGTCTAGTACATTTTTGTAAACTGTGTTCTCCTACTGATTACCTATTCTCAGGTGATATTCATTAACAGCAGGAACTTTACAAGCATGTCAATTTGATTAATAAATGAAAATATGTGCCATTTTGGGAAAGTGAAGTAAATGGTTCAGTGAACGACAAACTGGGCAGAAAAAGTTATTGAATTTAAATACAGCAATTATTTTTATTTTAACATCTTCACTTAACGTAGACATATGCATAACAGACAACCACTTCCTGCGACATTACCATCTACCGCATCTGAGACTCGAACTCAGGAAAGATAACAGCGACTAGTTGCGTTTTTTCACTCAGCAGCGCACTAACATACTACTACCATCTCGAAAAGGCTTTAAGAATTCCACTAAGGATCCGCACCATAGCACACTGAAACCGTACGATATGCGTTGCTTCAAGAGTCTTTAGAGGTCTCTGTTTTTAATAAATTTAAAAAATTAGTTAGATTCTGAATACACTTCTAAATCAACCGTCGAGTCCGATTTAATATGTTTTTTTTTTAGTTACATTATCCGGCAATAATGTATGAAATATTACAGATTTCTAGATTGTTTCTTGAATGTCCGGCAATAATGTATGAAATTTTACAGATTTCTAGATTGTGTTTTGAATGTTTCGGGATTCGAGGTGTAATATTTATGTATTTTAGGATAATGGAAGTTTCGTTTCTGGGTTTATAGTTTACTTCGAGATTATAGGTTATGGCATATGGGTTAGGTTTCATAGGTTTAGGGTTTATGGATGTTGGGTTATGGATAGTGGCCTTAAGGTTTTTATTGGAATTATTGGTTTATTGGATCTATTGTTTAAATCCGCTTTTCTTTTTCTGAGCTTACTGGCTTACAGGCAAACTGTCTTGACCAAATTTAAATCCGTTAAATGTGCTATTTTAACTAAATAAGAATTATTGCATATCTTTTGCACATGTTTTAAAAAAATCGTAGATTATTGTGGGATAACATTTTCTTTTAATTGAGCTCAACGGTCCTTTTAAAAGTTTATTCGGTATCAATCTTCAAGATTTTTTTTAAATATGACCCCAGTGTGCATATCCAGAATGCACATCAGGTTTTGGCACTTCATCTTAAGATTAACATGCAAGCACTGCGCCAACTTGCTTAAATCTTCGGCGTGTTCCTTAAATATACTTTATCATAAAATTTCCTAAGAATCAAAATAACTCGAAATCAAATTTTGTTTGATGTAAAATAAAAGTTTTACGCATTAATGGATGGATAAAAGACTCCTCTGAAGTTTTACTGGTGACCCATCTCAAATAAACACTTCATCTTAGTATTAATTTAGATTTGTATTACCTAATTGTGTATCACATTGAAAACATGCAAATCGAACAGTTTGCAAAATATTACTTTTTTGGAACATTCATGCAGAGACCTTGGCCAAGTTACCCACTTTAGTCTTTGGTAGGGTGTAACTTTGCATAGGGGTAAATTATGTTATAGTGTCATTATCTATAATAGTCGACACAGGCTTGCCTTAGTTCCATTTACTTACTGAACATACTGTGCAATAAAAAATGACAGTCATTTGACCTTATTGGTCTGCTATAACACAATAATTGTGATAGATTTGTTACGGTTGTTAAGATTAAGGTTGAGGTCAAAGATATGCCACAGAAAAATTTGAAAACCCAATGTTTATTCCGTCTTACTTTCTCTTTAGATATTGAAAACCCTTAACAATAAAACAATTTTTTACTAATTAGTCAAATGGACAATATTATAAATACGTACATCATTGTCATCATTGTAAAATACCCTCTATACATTTTCTCTAATAAAATTAAAACATTAAAAGCCGATAACTGGATATTTGTTCAGTGGAAAAGGTTCAAATATTATAGGGACACATGTTCGCTTTTAAATTAAATATAGATTCGATCCGTCCAACCCTTCTGCGAGTCGCAATTTGGCATTCTTTGTTATACTATGCTGTCGCATAATGTTGGAATGTGTTTGACCAAACTGTAATACGTTTATGTTTTTTATAGAATCGTTTTTGGTTTGATTAAACAAAAGATGAAACATTTCCCGTAATTATTGGAGAACAACATATATATTTAAATGCTGATAAAGTTTCTGCTCAGTATCCGTTTATACATGCATACTAGTGCAGTGAAATAAGACAAAAAAACGGGCTTAACTTCGGAATCCTTTGTAACAGGACGGACTTTTTTCCATTCCCTTCTAAATTGTATCCATAATATACGATAAAAAGTCTCCTTCCTAAAAAGTGCCGTTGTAACAATTATTAAACAAAACAGGCGTGATATTATGGTTTTTCGCGAATAACTTTTAAAATTGAATTTTATCGAAGAAAATTACTTACGCCAATTGAAAGTACGGCAAATTTTACATCAAACACGTATATGAAGTTATGAGCAAAACAAAAAAATAGGAAGTATTTTTTCTAAAATCTATTTGTGTACATCTAACTTTAATTTTTGTGACATTGTCAGTTAGTTGCCAAATTTCATTGCAAGTGAAGGATATCAACTCAACAGCAGGATTTGCAATTGGTAAATAAATGAGTAGAAAATCCATTTCACTCAGTAATTCAAGCTGTTGAAGAAACCAATTTTCCTGGATCGAGTAGTACTGGTCCCCGGTGAGTAAGAGAATCGGAGCTACGCTGTCATCTAGCAGCACAGAAATGCCTACTCAAAGCTGAACATAAAAAAACTGGACTGAGATTTGCGTTTGAATTTTTAGTGCATGATGTAAATGTTTGGAATAATGTAATCTCTACAGAAGAAAAAACTTTCCAGTGTACCCACAGCGGCCGTATTCGTATTTACCGACCTTCGATTCGATGAGAAGTATATATCTAACAATTACAAAAGTGGTAATTTTTCCGTTAACATCTGGGCTTGGACATCGGCACGTGGTCCCGTTCTTTTGTGGTATATTAAGGAACGATTTAACAGTGAAACGTAAATTAGGATTTTAGATTATTGTCTAAAATCCGACTATTGTCTAAAATTCGAATGCTCTCTTCTGTGTCACAATTATTTCCTAATAATGAATTCATATTCCAACAAGATAATTGTTCGGTTCATACTGCTCATACCGTGACTAACTGGTTTCAAGATAACAACGTTAATTTTCTTAACTGTACCAGTCATAGTCCAGATCTTAACCCTGCGAAAGACGTATGGGGACTACTCGTAAGAGGTAATCAAGAACCAAATGTGAGACCACGGAATGCCCAAGAATTACTGGAAGTAGTAAATAATGCATGAGAAAATATTATTACTAATGATTATTGTATAAGTTTATTCAATTCTATGCCAAACAGACTTATAGAAGTTATAAATAGAAATGGTGCAATAACAAGATATTAACAATTAGTTTCTTGTTAAGGTGGATGTCCTTTGTTGCCTGATTCAGGATTTCTATTAATCGTACCGTTTATTCTCCACTTTTTAAAATGTTAAACACAGAATTTTTGTTAATATTATAACGCACTGCAATATGTCTCATTGGCATAACATCTTCTGCTTTAGCAATAACTTCACCATTACAATACAAAATATAATAAAAGTACTAACTGACTGACATGCGGAACGGTAGACGAACACGTCGCTCGCGGCAGGCGGTAATTTTAGTGCTCTTACTTGTAAACAGTGTAACAAGAAATTAGTAAATGGAATAAAATTTATACATTGTGCAAATCACTTTCACTCGAGTTGTGCAAAATTATGTTCAAATGTGAAGTTTTTTGATGACAATACAATAGTTTGTTGTGAAATGGAAAATGACAATAATGACATTAACTCTGCATTTTATGATGCTGTGGAAGAAATGGAAAATACAGATAAGATAGATGCAAAAATTTTCAGCTACATTATAAGACAAAAAGACATTATAATTAACGAACTTTACGATAAAATTAAATTACTAAACAAACAAATCCCAGGACGAGAAGCGTGTGTCCCTGTGTATTTTCCTTTGATCGTCTTCAATAATTTTTTCTATTGTCGATATAGTTCTAGCTTTGTATAAATGAGTTTGAGTGGTTGGCTGTATGGCTAATGGCCGAATGCCAGGAAAAAAAAAAAAAAAAAAAAAACAAACAAATAGAACTGATGAATAAATTTCATCAAAGTCCTAATCAGTTACAACAAAAAGACGATAAAATAAACACTGTAAAAAATGTTCCTGAAAAAGTCATCAACAACGGGAGAACTGAAACAAAAAACCCGACTGTGAGTAATATTACTAATCCAAATAAACAACAGAAATCCAAAATAAACAAAAAACATGTATCCGCTGAAATATTAGGCTTGAAACTGAGCATTACATTTTAATGCTATTATTAATTTGACTAAGGACGAACCACAAATTCAAGACGGCCAATACTCATCGTCCCAATATACTTCTAAAAATGGCAATAATCAATGGAAGGAGGTCAATTATAAAAAAAGGCATAAACGGCAAATGATTGTTGGAAATAATGCAGAGGCGACAGTAAAAGGCGTTCCAAAATATGCAACTTTGCACGTATACAGGGTGGACCTGAAAACTACACTCGATGAAATTAAAAATTTATTAACACCCGTTTTTCCTGAAGTAATATGTGAATTAATTTCTCCTAAGTATCCCGATTTATATCTATCATATAAAGTCATTATTTATGAGGACAACTTCAAGAAAGCCATGGATCCCAGCCGGAGCTTGTGTAAGTAGATTTTTTCAAATACGGAAGAAGATGAATCCAGAAATATAATGTTTGATCCGGATTTTTTATTATTTAATGTTCAAAGTTTAAACACAGACAAAATAAATTTTTTGGAAATTGACCTTAAGAATTTCATAAATTTAAACTTTTTGTGCTTGACTGAAACGTGGGCAAACGAAAGTTCAATTAATTCGATCCACTTTAGTGATTTTAAATGAAGTGGCTATTTCTTTAGAACATTACAAAAGGGAGGAGGAGTTGCAATTTTTTCAAGGTCTAGTTTAAATATAATTAAAATTTATGTTTATCAATATTGTGTTGAAAGACACATTGAAATGTGTTCATTGTCTTGCACATTAGGGAACTCTACAAAGTAATTTATAATCTCGACTTGTTACAGATCTCCGAGTGGAGATCTTAATGTATTTTTAGATAATATTTTTAACGTTTTAAATATGCTTTTTAGACAAAATGTAAACATTATTTTAAAAGGTGATTTTAACATTGACTCTTATAAAAATTTTACTGATTTTAATAGGTTATGTAAGTTATTAATTTGTTTTAATCTAAAACCGATGGTAGGGTGGCCTACCCGTGTGACAAATACCACCTCAACGATAATCGATCATATTTTCACTAATATAATAGATGGCAGTCTGACAGTTGTAATTGACAATAATATATCCCACCATAGAACTGTGTTATTTCAATCTAATTTTAAACCTCACGCCAACCATGCACCGACCTCGCGTCTTAGAAGAAGTTTCAATGATAACTCAGTTTTAAATTTTCAATTTGCTCTCAGTAACGAAAATTGGTCTGTAATCTATAACTTATCAGAAGTAGATGAAGCATACGAATGCTTCCATAAAATATTTATGTTCCACTTTAATATACATTTTCCAGAACGTAAGTATTATAAGACTAACAATTCTGATAAACTTTGGGTTAATAATGAGGTTAAGGTATCCAGTACTAAGCTAAAAGATCTTTATATTTTGAAAAATACTTATTCCAACTTGATTCCAGATTACATATCCACAAAAGCTAGACATAACACATTGGTAAAGAAAACAAAAAAAGAATACTACCAAAATAAAATAAATAATTCCGATAACACTGGTAAGGCTACATGGAATGTTATTGCAGAAATGTCAAACAAACATAAGAATTTAAAAAATTTATGTATAAATTATAAGGGGGTTGTGACAGATGATCCTATCCTTGTCGCCTCAAACTTCAATAATTTTTTTATAAATGCTCCTAATGAAGTTATTAAACAAATTCCTACAGAAAACTTTATCAATAATAAACATACAGATATTAAATTTAATCAGTTTAGTTTATTTCTCGAACCTTTTTTATGCGAAGAATTAATGAATTTACTAACTAACAAACTAAAAAATAAACAATCATCTGGTCCAGATGAAATTCCCATGTTTTTAATAAAAAAGTATTATATACAATCGTAGAACCCTTGATGTTTCTGGTAAATTTATCATTTCAAAAGGGAACATTTCCAAAATGTTTAAAATTGGGGAAAGTAGTTCCTATACATAGAAAACATGATACAGAGGATATGACTAATTATAGATCTGTTACAGTGCCTTCTGGTTTTTCAAAAGTGTTCGAATATTGCTATTTATTTCGTTTGTTAAACTTTCTTGAAATATTTCAAATTTTCACTGAAAATCAACATGGATTTCGTGCATCTAAATCAACAAGCACTGCGCTATATTCTTTACATAAAAAAATTATTGAATGTACTGAGGTAGGTGAATGTCCTGTTAGAATTTTTGCGACCTTAGCAGGGCGTTTGATTGTGTAAACCATAATAAACTTATGAATAAATTGTCAAGATCTCGATTGGATCCGTTCATTTCTGAATGATAGGAGCCAATATGTCAGTGTGACATTCCGTACAGAAGGAACAATAAGTAAATTCAACTCAGAGTATGGTGAAGTTAAAACCGGGCTTCCTCAGGGTTTAGTTTTAGGCCCTGTATTATTTTTATTATACACCAATGAGCTTGATACTTTAACCTCAGAGACATCTTTTATCATGTACGCAGATGATGTCACTTATTTTGTCACATAAATCTGACGCAATGTTGGAATCTATTAGTAATAACGTGTTGAAATTATTAAACAATTGGTATTCGTCTAATACATTGTATTTAAATATCGATAAAACACATTTTATGAGGTTTCACAATAGACAGAAATTATGCACAAGTTTAAATTTGAATATTAACGAGAATTATCTAGAACAAATTGATAGTGTACGTTTCTTGGGTATTAACATCGATGAATGTCTAAACTGAAAGGAACATTGCAATTACGTCATAGACAAATTAAATTCAATTTTCTATTTATTTAAAAATCTAAAGACTGTTCTGAGTAAAAAACCTCTGATAAATCTATACCACGCTCAAGTTGAATCGAGGTTGAGATATAGTATTTGTTTCTGGGGTATGGTATTCCACCCTCTCACCGAATGTATTTGTCACTCAAAAAAGAATTATAAGACGTATAGAGGGAGTCCCTAACACTCATTCCTGCAGGGCATATTTTAAAAAATACCAAATTTTAACACTCTTTATTTTGTACATATTCGAAATATGTGTATTTATGTTTATTAACAACAACAAAATCGATTAACAACAACAAAATCGTTTTAATACAACTGATATGGTTCACTATATTAATGTACGAAACAAAAAAGACTTTTATGTGCCATTCTGTAAATACAAAATATCATCAGATGGTCCTGATTATATTGGTCCTAAGGTTTTTAATTGTTTACCAGATTATTTAAAGCAGGTCAAACCATTACATTTTTTAAATTAGGGCTTAAGAAATTTCTTGTGGAAAAATGTTTATATTCTGTAAATGAATATATGTTAAATTAGAGTTATGACGATTCCTATACAAACTTGAATTGTCTTAAGGGTAAATACATGAATTATTATTATTATTATTATTATTATTATTATTATTATTATCATTGTACTTCTCAGGATTATGTTGCTGGTTAACTTTCGCCCATCCCTGTTTATTATTATTATTATTATTATTATTATTATTATTATTATCTCGGATACTCATTATATATTCAAATAGAGACAGATTTACATTAGGAAAAATAGTTGTCCAATAGAGCACTAGCAGTGACGTCACAGTTATGCCAGCTGTCACGTGATTGGTGGATAAACTTCGAAATTTGACATAAGAGTAGGTGTCAGTTTTCGCTTGATAAAAATTAAAGTGGAGGATTTCTGAATATCAGCTATGTGTAGTGATGTTTGTTAATGTTTTTTTAAAAGCCTAGGGTGAGAAAGAATTTTATATATACTTTATTAGTGTTGTTTTTCCAAGTGTAAAATTTGATGTCAAATACGTTGACATCTTTGTGAACCCATAATATAGTGAAAATAAAGACTATATTGGATTTTTGAACTTTTTTGTACATATATAATATCACGACATATTTCAATAAATGTTTAATTAACACAGGCTCAGTTACGCAGCTAAGCATAGGTTAAAAGTTGTCACAACATTCGTTGATTCATGCCAATATATCAATCATATATTAATGATTTTATAAATCTTTTGTGAAATTAAAGTTTTTAGACAATTCAAACCATTTCCCATCAACTTTTTATTGATTATATCTTACTTTCATTTGGCTCAAGTTTCTAATAAGTTTAATAGTTTAACACATTAATAACAATAATCAGAGGTTTGTATTGTGAAAAATGCAGGAGTAATAGTAAATCTAATATAAAGATAAGACTGTGAGACCGTTTCAGTTTCCATTTAAATAAAATTATAAACAAATAGGTATGCAACGTAATATGCTCGAAATACTTTATATGTATAAGCATACTTACCTAGTTTGGTATTTGTTTTCATTCTTACAATTATAATCACAGATGTTTAAAATATTGATAATGCTTACAAATAAAATATCAATGAAGGTAAGTGACCTAGAACGCGACAGAACTTAAAAAATAACACTTTTAGCGGGAGTAAAATAAAGTTCTTCAAAATGATGCTTATAAACATAACAACCATAATAGGATGTTTAAGATCGTACACATTATAGATAATAATAAAGGTAAGTATGAATAATAACAGTCTTATAGTTTAGATAGCATTTTTATTTCCAAGAACGGTCACAAATGTCACAATGGTTCATTAATTCAACACTAAGTTGGAAGCAGTATGAATCTTCCACTTTTAAATCCTATAGGTTAACTCCATTAATATATTTCAACTTTGAAATGTTACGAGGGGACTCCTAAAATGTAAAATATAAATAAAATTATAATAAATTCACTAAAATTCACTTACAATATCGAAAATTAATAACTTTTGAGATGTACACAAGATAACACGCTGGAAGAAAAACACAAATAAAACACAAAATTAAAGTCAGATTAACAAATTACGAAATGTATAATACACGAAAAACACCAAAAATTGATTTTACACAAGAAAAACGTTTCAAAAAGCACTAAAACCTCTTTAAAAACTCGAATTAATCAGCATGGACAAACGCAAAACTAGGTTATTGTCCACCAATCGACCGTGGCGGCCATGTTGTGACGTCAGCTGCTACTGCTCTATTCTTTCTGCTCTTGCTGTGGCGTTGTCGTCTTAGTTGCGTTTTAAAAATATATCGCGAAAACGGCGCAAATACTCCTTGCCCTTGCGCCTGATAGATTTGCGCCTTAGTATCCTTTGCACCTGTTTATATTTAAAGAAGTATCATCATAATATTATTTATCATCAGAAGTGTCTAAAATTCAGTTCGACATTAGTTCCCACTATTCCTGGAAATTTGTCGTTATTTAGGTGTCAAAAACTTTTCGAAAAAATCTAAACGAAAGCGCAACACTGACATTTATATTTATACAAACACTTTTCCAATATTAATCTTCAGGTTAGTACCGTCATTTAATTAATTTTTTTGTATTTAGCCGAAGTAAATAAATAAGTTTATGTTAATGTTATTATGGGGAGAGTACGATATCTACAGCGTCGAGATTTGACGCTTTTAGTCGATAAGATTTTGTATGCATAAAAACATAAAATGTGGGTCCAGGGGTCGTAGCCCCCGGAGAGTCCAGGGACGACGCCCCGGTGGGGGCTTGGGGAGGCAAAACCCCCCGTGTGAAAGTAAAATTTATGCTTTAACCTATATTGAATTTTCAATAAAAGACATTTTTTCAAAATTGTTTCAAAAATACACTATTTTTTTTTTACACATTTGAGCAACATTCTGTTACTTAAGACGACTTGATAAACAATGTTTATAGCATGGGTACATGACACTAGTTTTTGCTATATACGCAAATGAGACGTCCGCAAATCAGAAACAACCTTATGTTTGTCGTATTTACCTAGCAGGTACTGACGATGACCAAAAGGCCGGAAACAGCAGCATCCTGATGATATAATATTCATCATTCAGGATATTTTTTTCTACTGGGGTTAATTGCAATTAATTTATTTCGCTTTGCCCATCTTGATATATCGTGCATTGTTCAACAAACCGGGTGATTCAGTTTGGTATTTGCAAATGCTTGCAAAATTGCCAAGAAATATGGGTAAAAGTGGAAGTTTTGAGAAAAAAAGAAACGTTTTTATTAAACCCAGAACCGCACAAGATGAAGAACATACAGTTGAGACTGATACATCATAATCTTCAATTCAAAGAATTCTGAAAGACAATAAACTTCGACCATGTAAAATACATTTACATCAGTGCTTTCTTCCTGGAGATTACGGGAGGCGTCTACATTTTGTATCATGGCTGGCAGTTCCTCAAGAAGTCTTAGATGGTACCATGTGGTCAGATGAATCCCATTTCCATAATAATGGAATACTCAATAGACATAACTACCATTATTGACCTCAGGATAATCCTCAGTGGCTTTCAGAAACTAATTTCCAAAATTAAAGTATGGTGCGAAATTCTCAAAGGACAGATGACAAGACCATATCTACGGTTTTTAAGAGACGAATTGATAAATTTCATAGAAAAAGTCCATTGCGTATTACGTATAAGAAGATATTACAAGATGGGACACCGCCATCACATAATACTATAATTGTAATGAACCTGCCAAATCTCCGGATCATATACCATTGGATTTTTTCCTTTGGCAATATGTAAAAGAAAGAGTTTACTTTACACCTCTAATAAATAGAATCTTAAAAATAGAATACGAGTTGAATGTCGCTGATTAAATGTTGAAGTTCGTTAGCATGTATACAGGGTGCGCCAAAGTTCTGAATTTGGTCGATTACGGCTCTATATGAAATGGTGGAAATATATTGTCTATAGATTATTTTCTTGATTTTCAATTCTGAATAACCAGAAAATATGTACAATTATACAGGGTATTCCGTTTTCGTTGTCCGGGCAACAACTTCGTTATTTTAAATGGAACACCCTATATTTTTTTCCTTTATCGAGTTACTCATCTAATTATATTCATAAATCTATTAAGGTGGTAGGTACTTAAAATTAACCGTTTACGATATAAAAGAGATTTTTTGACAAAAAGTGAGGTTTACTGACAAGTTTTTGAGTACCTCTGATTTCATAGACAAGAGAGTTTTCAAAATTCTGCTTATACCGTTATGTTGGGCATATTAAGGGCTAGTAGGGCAGAAACATTGAAAATGAAAAAATTGAGTTTATTTTTTCGCTAATAAAAAAGGCCGTAATTCAATTTTTTCAAATGGGACGTACTATTTTCAGTTCTGTCATCTAATGAAGTGTTAAATTATCTTTCCATTGATATATCATAGTAGGTATTTATCTTTAAAAGTTGCATAGATGTTAAGGTTAATTGTCTGGATCAGACTAATTGTGTAGTAGTACAAGCAGTTTTCCATAATTAATTATTAGCCTTCTGAAATATTATTTTTTTACTTAGAATTGTTGGACAAAGAATTGAAATTAATACCAGCACGTATGTAATAAAGAATTTACTCATAATAAAAAAACAATTATTTTAACAAATGTTCAAAATGTTCACCATTTCGATCGAGACACATCTGAGTCCTCTTCCTAAATGAATGACGCATTTCTTGCAGCATCTGCGGAGTAATGGATGCAAAGGCACGTCTGATCCTATTTTTCATGTCATCAACAGTGGTAGAAGTGTCGCGATAAACTATATCCTTTACATAGCCCCGTAAAAAAAAGTCCATACCTGTCAGATCGGGCGACCTTGCAGGCCATGCTATTGCTGCGCCACGCCCTATCCACATATCATTGAAGTTGCGATCTAACCATTCTCTGACATTTGCTGCAAAATGAGGCGGAGCTCCATCTTGTTGAAACCACACTTTTTGCCGTATATCAAGAGGAACGTTTTCTAGGAGAACCGGCAATTCATTTTCCAAAAAATCGTGATATATTCTTCCATTTAAGGGTCCATTAAAGAAATGAGGTCCAATAACAATCGGCCCTACTACAGCACCCCATACATTTAATGACCACCTCTGTTGGGAAACTGTTTTTAATAAATGAGGATTGACATCTGAATAATAATGAAAATTATATCCATTGACAGTCATTTTTCTTGCTGGAACTTAATTCATGACGTTTGTACTGCACCACCAGTTTCGATAAATCTGTCTCTAAGATTACTAAATGCAGGTTCTAAAGGGTGTCTCCTTTCAGGATATGTGGTTTTATAGACTCGGGATGCTAAGAGGCTGTTCCTTGAGCACTCCCCCAGAATAAAAATCATGTCAACCATTTCTTCCCGCGAATAATTCATATTTATTTTGAAACACTTCTTCACTGGACAAATCAATAGACAAACATAAACTAACGACAAGCTAGAATGTGCAAATACCTAATACGTTCCACTCCTGGCAAACCTAGAATTACATAGCGGGTTACAACGTGAATGAATGCGATGGATTTAAGATAAACAACGATAGATATAATTTGCAGCGATGTCAAGTTAATAACAGTGTCCACACCCCAGATTAGTAAAGTGGGAGGTTGCCTATTGACTTTTCAAGGGCGAGTCAAGATGCCATATTGCGCGTCATTGTGCCTGCCCTGTGTTTGAACAAAGTTTTTCTGTATGATTTCATTTTGAATACGAGTAATATAGAACACTAAAACTTAGGTCGAAAAGAAAAACACGGGAATGTTACATAAATTACACCTTTTCAATATGAAATCATACAGAAAAACTTTGTTCAAACACAGGGCAGGCACTATGATGCGCAATATGGCGTCTTGATTCGACCTTGAAAAGTTAGTAGGCTACCTCACTCATGTTTACTAATCTTGGTCCACACCATCGCCTCGGCGCGGAGCGAACAAACTCAACACGTGGCATCAACGGATGTATCACCTCTCTGTCTACATGAGCCACCATGAGCAGTATGCTTTGAAGATTGTCGTGCCAGCTCGTAAAAGTTGAGTTTGCACGACAAACAACAAGTCATACTGTCAAAGTTAATTTATGTGATGTAATGTGATGTAAAATTATGTGAATTTCAGTCAGACAGATATTTAACCTTAATATCTATGCAACCCTTAAAGATAAATACCTACTATGATATATCAGTGGAAAGATAATTTAACACTTCATTAGATGACAGAACTGAAAAAATTGAATTACGGCCCTTTTTATTAGCAAAAAAATAAACTCAATTTTTTCAGCACTCTGTATAAGATTAATGTTAATAACGTTTCTACCCTACTAGCCCTTAATATGCCCAACATAACAGTATAAGCAGAATTTTGATAACTCTCTTGTCTATGAAATCAGAGGTACTCAAAAACTTATCCGCAAACCTCAATTTTTGTCAATAAATCTCTTTTATATCGTAAACGGTTCAGTTTAAGTACCTACCACCTTAATAGAGTTATGAATATAATTAGATGGGTAACTCGATAAAGGAAAAAAATATAGGGTGTTCCATTTAAAATAACGAAGTTGTTGCCCAGACAACGAAAACGGAATACCCTGTATAATTGTACATATTTTCTGGTTATTCAGAATTGAAAATCAAGAAAATAATCTATAAACAATATATTTCCACCATTTCAAATAGAGCCGTAATCGACCAAATTCAGAACTTTGGCGCACCCTGTATATCCAAGGCGTGATAAATAGAGGACAGTCATGCTTAGAAGCGAACGGAGGCCACTTTAAACATGTGAAGTAATAAGTAATGTTTTTATTTTCTTAATTGTTAACTAGTTTTCTTGAGTGTTAGTAGTTTTTTTATTGGTAATTATTATTTATTTGTAATTGTTTATAAATTAATGTCGTGTCCAATCTTTCTTCATTACTGCAAATCTAATGTATAGAATAAAATGAAAACTAATAACACAACCACAAATAACGTTATTTTCAATTTGACGTTACTATCAATGTCAAAATTCAATTATTTGCATGGCTAAATATGTTAATTCCGATACAAAACCTATGAATGAAGATTTATCATATTTTATTAATTTTCTCGAAATTTTTATTACGGAAGTGTATACTTTTTTTACACAGGTGAATGCAGAAAAAGAACTCTACAACGATCGGCAAAAAAAAAGTGTAGCATACCATTTGAAAAAAGAAAAAGTTGACTATCGTTACTTTGGCATATATGATCACAAAGACAATTTAAGATCATTTGATAGAGCTTGACAAGCGATTTACAGTGTGACCCATTTAAAATGGAATCACCATTATAACTTTTTTATCCTCTGTCCGACTTGAGCCAAATTTTACCAAATTATAGAAAAATTGGGATCTACTTATGGTCAGAAAAACATTCGCCTCCTACAAAAATGTAAAGCCACCTACGGTACCAAAATAAATGGAAAAAATGAAGAAATCGTATTAGGCATTTTTTATCGCAAAACATTATCAATAAAAGTTGTTCGGAATTGTCTAAAAACATAGAATCCAAAATTTCAGCAATATAAAAAAATATTGAATTTTGGTTTTGAACTCCAAAATTTCGACAAAATTTAAAAAAAGAAATAAAAACCACTTGACAACTACCTGACAGTTTACGTTTAATTTCAAACAAAATTGTCATAGCACAATTTTCTAAAGAAAAAAAAACAATTAAAATCATATTTTTGGACTCGGACATTGCTTTAAACAAAATTTCAATAGCCTTTGATATTGCTGAAATTTTGGACTCAAGGTTTTTGGACAATTCTGAACAACTTTCATTAATAAAGTTTTTCGATAAAAAAACGCCTAATATGATTTCTTTATATTTTCCATTTATCTTGGTACCGCAGGTGGCTTTGCATTTGTAAGATGCGAATGTTTTTTGGCAATAAGTAGATCCTAATTTGTACTATCTTTTGGTAAAATTTGGTTCAAGTCGGACACAAAATGAAAAAGTTATGAAGGTGTTTCCATTTTAAATGGATCACACTGCATATGGTTTGTTGTTTTTTTTTTTTAGAAATAAAAAAGATACAAGGGGGTGAATACCAAACTGAATCACCCGGTATATTATAACAATGTCTCACTATTTAAATTTGCCTAATAACGTATAGCATTAGTTAGATGTTTTAAAGTGGTAAATAATAGACACAATCAGCAAAATTAATAAACCTGTGTAACATATTAAGCTCATGAAGGGATTTTGAAACATATACTGTAAACATAGAATTCATACTTTAACATAAATTAAATTCTCAATAAAGAACGATATTTTTTCAAAATTATTTCAAAAATATACTCATTTTTTTGGATTTCTATACATTTGAGCAACATTCTATTACTCAAGACCACTTAATAAACATATGTTTATAACATGTGTACATGATACTAATTTTGCGATGTACACAAATGAGACGTTCGCAAGACGCAACCATATATTTATCGTATTTACTTAGCAGGTACTGACAAAGGCCAAATGGCCGGATACAGCAATTTGCGGATGATAAATCCACACAGGATAATTTTTCCTGCTGGGGTTAATTGCAATCAATTCATTTCGCATTGCGCATTTTATTATACGTACATTGTTCAATATTGTATACTGTAACAATGTCTCATTATTTAAATTTACCTAATAATATATAGATTAATTAACTTGCTGTAACATACGAAATTCATGGAGGGATTTTGAAACATATTTAATCCAGTCGGAAGAGGTAGAAATCACCCCTTATATCACGGATTCCGTAACTTGTAGAAGTCAAAAATGAAAAAAACAATATATTTATCTTTTTTTCGCCCAAAATAAGATGTTTTTACTCTTGTGAACTTTTTCGAAAAATGCACATTTTTCGAAATATGGCCACTCAAAAATTCCTAAAAGTGGGGGAGGGGAAATATAAAAGTTGAAAAAAAAATCTGAAAAAATTCGGGTGAATGTATCCTCGAAATACAAGACTTTTTTATTTGCAACTTTTCTATAAAGTGCGTTTTCTCCGGAAAAACATGAAAAACTACCCCTTCTTTTGAAATTGTCGCTCTTTAAAAACATGTAATTTAAAATTTTGAAAAAAATCTGACATGCACTGAGGCCTTTTAAACATTTTTATCTCTTGAAATTTTCTTGTAACTTGCTAATTTTCCGAGTTACAGGCAGTTTTTCAGAATAAATAATGTACTACATTCTTTGCACATTTTCAATTAAAAAATACATGAAAATTCGAAAAATGTGTGTGATATATATATTATTGTAAAAGAATATGAAACCTATATAGTTATACCACTTCTAAAGGTTCAATATAATTTTTAAATTGAAAATGGTGCAAAAAGTGTAGTACATGTTTTGTGGTGAGAAACTTGCATGTAACTCGTAAAATTAGCAAGTTATAAGAAAATTATAAGAGACAAAATCTGTTTAGAAGACCTCAGTGCATACGCCTAAAATTTCAAATGTTTGGAATTATACGTTTTTAAAGCACTGCAATTTCACAGAAAGGGGTAGTTTTTCATGTTCTTCCGGAAAAACTTGGTGAAAACGCACTTTACAGAAAAGCTGCAAATAAAAAAGTCTTGCATTTCGATGATACATTCACCCGATTTTTTTCGGATTTTATTTCAACATATTTCCCCTCCCCCACTTTTAGAAATTTTCCAGTGGCCATGTCTCGAAAAATACGCATTTTTTAAAAAAAATCACAAGAGTAAAAACATCTTATTTTGGGCCGATAAAAATAAATATATTGTTTTTTTTTTCATTTTGACCTAACTCTACGAGTTACGGAATCCGTGATTAAAGGGATGTTTTACTCTAACCTTTTTTTCAACTTTTTCACTAACATCATCACAAACACATTGCGGAAGGTTTCATCAAAATTCATTCACTAGCACTTAACTTAGAGGGGACCACAGGAAGATCGTCCAATGTCATAAAACAAAACAAAATGTGATTATTAAGGTTTTACAAAGTACAAATTGTTTTAATTTTTACTAATTCAGTACTACTAATAATTAACTTCGCAATTACTTCTCATATACAAATCTATAACAATAAGCTGGTACATACTAATATAACATTAAATAGGTATTGCTTCAAAATTGTCGATTTCAAGCTTTTATATAACAAGCTTTCGTGAAGGGTGTAAAAATTGATAAAGCAACATTCAGAAAGGATAGTAAACCCGATGGAAATAACGTGAACATAGGGTAAGCAACCGACATAAAGAAAGCCGAAAGTGAATCGAATTATTTTTATTCGGAACCGTTTTATGAATATTAACTTACACTTATAAAGATTCGTCTCTTTATAAAAGAACGTTTCTAAACAATCAAAAGATCAGGTCATTGTTATTACAAGCCCACATTACAGATCTAAAGAATTGTTAGATTTTTAGTCATTTATATGGACTAATAGGCCGGTCATCGTAACTTTTATTTGGTCAGAAATTTAAAACAGCAATTTTATTGACTATTCTTACATGAAGAATTGCGCTGAATACGATGGTGACCTTAAAAAAATTATAAAGCACAGGCTTCATTGTTAAAATTCTCATTTTTTATGTTTTTTGACTTTTCAACAGAAAGTTCAGATATAAGAAAATGAAGATTTTATCAATACGCGTCGTTTGAGATCTGTAGCAACATTTTATTTTTGACTGTTTAATTGTTATAAACAAAGAGTCCTAAATTAACAATGTTTTCCTGTTCAACGAAGGGTAATACGGATATTTTATTGTAGTCATAATGTTGCTTTTTCTTCATAGAATTTATAGTTCTGTTATGTCTTGCGCATTTTGTAATTGTTTAAACAAATAAGCTAATTTGTTTAATAAGGATTTGCGAATTTTCATGGCATTTTTTGCACTCTCCACCCCCGGAAATCGATAAATACTGATAGAAACTACCACTTCTGTGTAGTCTTGTGACAACATAAAGTTAATATATTAAACTAACTAGTTTTCAATTGTCACACAAGTCCATTGGTTTTTCATGCAGCTTTTTATGAAGGGCGTACAACGTTCTTTAGTGTTTACGCTCCAAGCGACTTGCGCAGTAACGACTTTGTATATATAAAATTCGAAGCGCGCTCAGTTTCAAATGTGCTGTAAGTGATTTAAATTGGTTTAAGGAGTCATTGAAAGGTATTTTTATCTTATTTCTTAAATTTTTTTAATTTAATTATTTTTTGTACAGGGTGTTCCTTAATGACGTGCTAATATTTCAATGTGTGATTCCTCACGTCATTTTATGAAGGAATCTTCATATGAACTTATGTCCGCAACGGCTTAAATTTTTTACTACTGGATGTCGAAAATTTTTCTTTTTAATCGTTGTTTCTTAATATCTCAGAAAGTACTTTACATATTATTTTCTATTTCGGTACGTGTTACAGTGTTTACGAAGTCATTTGTAACTGGTCAGTGTTAAGCACAGGACCGTGCGCACTTAACTTGATATTTTGTCCTATGTATTTAACAATGGTATCGAGAATCGAATAGTAGTTGAAACTGTGCAGGCGAGTACGAGACTGGCAATGTAATCAGCCTGAATGAACCATCTACAACTGCACTGGTTTAAAGATAATAAAACGGACAGGTCCACTAGCATGAAAAAACCCGTAAATCATTTCTCAGCAATCAACGTGGACTTGAGATGTGCCGAATTCTTTATAACATTTTTTCAGTGCAGTGCAGAAATACCTATTATAATATCAAGTGAGGTTCAGTTTATACTTATTGTTCATATTTATAAATATTTATTACTACATAAAAGGTAAGATATTTCATTATTTACTAATTTACCATGGCTTTCTGGGGGCCATTTGAAACAGAGGATAGAACAATAACGCCCGAAAATCCCGAAATAGTTGAACCGGTTATTATCGAAGAAGCCGAAATAAATTTAGAGTTTAAAAATCAATATTTACACGTACAAAGTCAACGCATTATTTTAAATATACATGAACGTTTAAAAAGCGAAATTCGTGAACAATGTGAGAAAGAAATAATAGAATGCATTAACGAATTAATTAAAATATCAAAATCAACACTTTATCGCGTAATTAAAAAAGGAGATGTTATAGATCACGGTACAAATAGGAAACGGAAAAATACGAAATTAAAAAATATTGATGATGCTACCAAAAATGTAAAACGGCGTATAATTTATAATATGTATGAAGAAAATATAGTTCCTACGTTAAAAATGATTCGAGAACAATTAAGCGATTATCCTGATTATAATTATAGTTCTTTAGATACACTTCGAAATGTTTTATTAGAATGCGGTTTTAAACATAAAAAATTTGACAGTAGTATGGTAATTATGGAACCATGACGTATAGTAGCACTTCGGGTAGATTATTTGGAAAAAATCCGAGAATATCGTAAACTAAACGGGCATGTAGTGTATCTAGACGAGACGTGGTTTGACACTCATGATGTTGTTCAGTATGGTTGGGTAGACGGCTCAAATAATTGTGTTTTATATACTCCATGTTCTAGAGGAAAACACGTTATCATACTTCATGCGGGAAGTGAAAACGGGTTTGTACCTAATGCGTTGCTCTTGTCGGCCAAAAAAATATCGCAGTCTTCTGCAGACTATCACGAAGATATGACAGCCGCTCTATTCGATAATTGTATTAGATAATGCTGCTTATCACTCGCGAATATTAAATAAAATACCAAATACCAGTACAAGGAAGGAAGACATTTTAAAATTCATGAGAGAAGAAAATATGGAAATTCCTGTAATTTTGTTTTTATTTATGTTTTATCCATACAAATATTTATTTTTGTTGCACTAATTCTTTGCTTTGGTTAAGAAACTTACATTTTTATTTTTATTTTGGAAGAAACTTAAATTTTATTTTCTACTATATAACACCCTTGCCCCTCGATAATCTAACCTGCCCCGTTCCCTCATCCTGGCAAGGATATGTTCATACCTTCTCGTTGGTCCTTGCTGAGCAATAACATATTTCAATATAGTATGGGATAACTTTAAAACTAAACCCAATAAATTTAAATATTTAGACTTTATATCTAAAACTGATATAATACTTCAAAAATATGTTATTGGCCAAATGAACAAAAATAGCCTATCTAATAAACAAAAAATTATAAAAATTAACACAATTTTCAAAAAATTATAACATTTTCTCATGACAAGCATCTCTATTTACCTCCACCCATGCATGTACAACAAAGAGTTGCCGACTGCTTTTGCCGGCTTTTAGTTTTTATACGGTTTCAATTCTGCTCGTATAAAGTATAGTAGGATATAAAACCACATATTCTAATTAGAAAAGTTATTTTATCGCTCCACCAGTGGCGTCCCTGCGACCATGTCCTCTGATATTTTTTACCAAAAAAGTGGTACGCCACTGACATTTTTTTATGCGGATATTTTTACTGATCAGCCTGATCAATTCTACATGAAAACGATCTCTTGCGTTTTTCTCGTCAGACCCACAGTTCTTGAAACAATTACATTCAAATTGAAATGGATTTGTATGACAATAAAAAAACTAGTTAGTTTAATATATTAACTTTATGTTGTCATAAGATATTTTTCGAGAAATTAATTAATAAACAATTGACAGTCGTAAACGCAAAATGGTTTATAACTCCGGTTCTAGTTAACGGATCGAGGTCTATGGGGGCTCAAAATTTTCCTTTTCTTATTATTCTTCATTTTCCGACAATTGTACTTCGATACGACGTTCCTGAGCTGAGATATTTCATTTGTTTACTAAGCATTTTTTTTAAAACGTTGGCGGGGGCGTAACAAAAAAAGATAAACAAGGGGCAATACTACACAGAAATGGTTGTTTTTATCAATATTTATCGATTGCCGTGGGTGGAGAATGCAAAAAATGCCATGGAAAGTCGCAAATCCTTAATAAACAAATTAGCTTATTTGTTTAAACGATTACAAAATGCGCGAGATATCGACACATAAAAAAAACTATAAATTCTATGAACAAAATGCAACATTTCGACTACAATAAAATATCCGTATGCCCCTTCGTTGAACAGAAAAGAAATTGTTAATTTAGGTCCCTTAATTCGTTTATAACAATTGAGTGGTTAAAGGTAAAAGGCTGCTCAAACGATGCGTATTGATAAAATATTCATTTTTTTTTATATCGGAACATTTTTTATCCGATGCACCGTTTTCGTCAAAAAGTTAGAAAACATCAAAAAATTAGAATTTTCGCCAAAAACATTGTTTTTAATAATGAAGCCTGCGTTTTTTAATTTTTTTAATGTCACCGTCGTGTTTAGCGCAATTTTTCCTATAAGAATAGTCGATAAAATTGCTGTTTCAAATTTCTGACCAAAATCGATGATTTTCGACTTTACGACGACCGGCCTATAGTAAAATAAATACCAAACTTTCTCTGTACATTTTATGTGCGCTTTATTTTCATTTTATGTATACTATAATACGACTTTTTCTCGAAAGAAAATTTTAATATCAGTCTCTACACGGTATTAATTTCTTTTAGAGAAATGCATCAAAATTTTAATTACATCCTATCGCCGTTTAGCAATTGATTGAAATCTTTTAATTAAGAAAGGCCATTCTGCACCAAAATACCCTTAATAACTTCGTCTACGTTCTCTGCTTTCAAAGTATTGTACTTATTTAGTGGTGCCAGCTAGTATCTTCTACCATCGTTCTAGAAACAGATAACAGATATACCGATAAACTATAGAAGAAAGAAATTATTAATATTATTAACTGTTTAATAATATTAGCAAACTTAGGAAGTATTTTTTTCTAAATTCATCGTAGTGGAGTGGAAGTATAGTAATCGTAAGAAATTTTCAATTTTTTTTTTGTTGAAATGGGCTTAAAATGTCATAAAACCTCGAGATTTTAAATTTGGGGGAAAATAATTCTGTCTGTCTGTCGGTCGGTCTGTCTGTAACTCTTTTTGTGCGCACGTTTTCTCAGCAACCGTTTAAGATATTGTCTTGAAATTTGGCACTTATATTAGATGTAACATGAGGAAATCTGGAACTAGATTATATTTTGCGCTAATTCTGGTGAAGGGTTGTGGATTAAATAGGGGAAAATAAGTGAAACAATCTGGTATGAGTACAGTAATTTGGAATTAGGTGCATATACTAGACGCCAAGACTTCAGATTTTTTTACAATATTTCCAGCACCTCCCCCCCACTCCCCCCTCTATTATTAAAGGGTTTAATAAAATAAAATTGAGTTATTCACTTGAAATTTGGTACACTTATATACTATAACGACATCTGGAACTATATCATATTTTGAGGTGATTCCGTTGAAGGGTTGGGGGTTAAATAAGTCAAGCAAGCTGGTAAGAGCACATGAACTTGGGATTTGGTTGGAGAGTGGTGAAATGGCATTAGCTATTAATATAGCTATTAATATATAATAAATAAATATAAAATATATGTTGAAAACCAATTCCTCAGATTTATTTGTAATAGAGCCTCTGCTCTATTTTTAAAGGGGTTGATAAGATAAAACTGAAGTATTCACTTGAAATTTGATACACATATGTATTATAACGACATCTGAAACTAAATTACATTTTGAGATGATTCCGTTGAAGGAGCGAGGGGGGTGAGCGGAGGTAAATAGGGAAAATAAGTAAAGCAAGCTAGTACAAGTACAGAAACTTCGGATTTAGTGGATTTATACTAGAAACCAAGGCCTCAGATTTCTTTCTAATATTTTTCAATCCCTCACCCCCACCACCTCCACTCAATTATTAAAGGGGCTGATAACATAAAATTGATATATTCACTTGATAGTTAGTACACGTATGCATTGTAATGACATCTGATTGAAATGACTCCGTTGAAGGGGTGGAAGGTGGGAGGTTGTGAATACGGGATAATAAGTAGAACAAGCTAATAAGAGTCTAGAATTTAATTTCTAACGTCTATGGTAGGAACCAACTCATCAAATTCTTCTATGACATCTGCCCCAAATATTATTGAAATTCTATAACCAATAACTTCCATATGCCTACTAGAGTGCAAATATAGTAAAGATATTTAAAGCGACTTGGATGAAAAATCTGGATGTGGAAGTAGTGATTCCTTACGCAGCGGTTTTTAAAATCCTACTCCCGTACGAAAACTTTAAATTCTACATCGATCTAATGGTTTTGAAGATAATCACAAATAAGAACAACCTTGACTCCCAGTTTATGGTAACGAAGTAACGACCAATATTCGTAGGTTCCTACTTCATGTGTTTCATCTTTAGCCATATATTACTGGTTTTAGACCTAAAATATGAAGAGAAATAACTATACAATTATTTGCAATAAGCATGTTCGCCTCTAAACTATTATGTAATCTTCAGCATGCTTAAAGATATATGCAATTTTTGTAAATCATAATTCTTAAAGTCTGCTTAAATTTAAAAATGTATTAAAAAATATTTTAATAAACAAACACAATTTGTCGATTTTTAAGCCTTTACTCAAAAGAAAAATACATGAAAAAGACGAATTACATATTTTTGAATTTATGTCACACTCTACATTATAGCCTTAACTTTTTTTTTAACTACCCATTTTACCCCCGCAACCAACCCTCAAAATTAAAATTCTACTTTTTATATTTCACGTCTGTAATTGGGCCACAACTTCCTACAACTGTGCCGAGTTTGAACTTTCTGTGACAAACTGTCTCTATGTTTTGAAAGAAATGCTAAAAATGATATATTTCATAAACCGTTATTGGGTTGATTTGAATCTTATTAAGTCCTAAAATTGTTATTGGGAATAATTGCTACACGTCTCTTAGTTAATCTGTGCGTACAGAAATACCGTTTTCGCAAACCGTTTCTCTCGTTCTCGATGTCTCTTGGAAAAAAATATTATAGTAATTAAAATTAAAGTAAGGAAACATCTGGTTATTCGTGTAACTCACACTAACTCGAAAGCGGATCAGTGAATTCTTTACCATGTTGTCATTGCATATTTGTTAATAAAATGTGTTTGTTCTTTTTTATTCTTTTATTATGTTGTTGCTGTGTTGCTGCTGCTGTTGCCGTTTTTAACAAAAAAAAATCACAAACATGTAGACTTAGACAGCTTCCATGCGAGCTGGACCTGTGACCTGTTTATATGAAAGGTCAAGTTATAATAAGTGTAGATTGTTTTGTCTCTAAGGCTGTGTCAATAAAGTGTGATAGCGAGCGAAGACACGTTTGCCTATACTCCTATTTCGATGCGAAACCGCAGCAAAGTCAAGGTTAGTACCTGAATGGGTGAACCTGTCCAAGCAAACAGAGCGTTCTCGCTCCATCTTCTAACGGCTTCTATCAGTGTATGCGTAGAAGGTATGTTACTTTAGGTGCAGGTTACATAGCGGATATACCATCCTTCGGAGGGGATGTAAAGCAGTCGATAGAGAAGATATTCGGCGAAATTTACAGGTTGAGGGTAGCTGGTCTCCTGGCATCGGTGATAGGCCTCAGTAGTGGAAATAGGCCGATGTTAAATAAGGAAAAAAGTGTGAGAATTGTTACATGTATAGCACTCAGTGAATAAAATAACTCGCAGGTTGTGTACCTTTAATTTTACCGTCAATTTCTTGAACAATAATAAAACAGGTTTCTAAAGGTTTCTTAAAATAAACATATTTTGCAAATGGGTTATGAATGTAAACTTAACGGAAAATTATTTCCTTTACTCTTAAGATCATACTAATTTCAGCTCTTACGAGGTAAAATCTGAAGGGAAATTTGAATATTTATTTATAGCAAAATAGTTAGTTTTTTTGTAAATTAGAGGTAGTGTTAAGTACATATGGCGTTTGTTGGTTTCATATATGTTAAATAATAATTATATAAATACAGTTCTTCTAAAATATGTTTAACTCAATTTATCAGAATTTAGAAATATATTTTGAAATATGTTATACGTGCAGCATATTTGATGAAATGGCTACCATTTTATTCTGCATAAGTGCCACGAGATCCTAAATTTATACTTTCTGGGTTGTAAAAACTTTATGCTTCAAATAATCCCAAATCGTAAACCTTAAAATGGATAGTTCTGGATGTTACTAAATCTGGAAATGTCGTACGAAAAACAGACTAACCTTAAACCGTATAGTTGGGGAAATGCTCGTAGAGTAGAATATTTGAGTGTAGTGTTCATTTGTTTTTGTTGTGGAAAATGTTTAATAAATAAGCATTGTCACACCAGAGATTCCAGTATTGAGAAATTATTATTATTATTATTATTTTAATAAAACATTTAAAAATTACTAGCTGTTTATATGATCCTGTACCAAGACGCGTTTCATCAGACGGAAACTCAGACGGCAGTGCAGTTCTAATAAATCTGAATATTCTGAATTTTTTTCTGTTTCAAGGCTCCTTTTCTAATTAATTTACTTTAATAAAGTAAAATGCTTGAAATTAAGCAATACGATTATGACGGACTGGAAATGTTGAAATACTTGAATTTACTATTTACGTTATTACATTCACAAATACGTTCATAAATTCCTGTCAAACATCTCGTTTACTTCCTGTAAAGCACCGAGATAAATCAAAATCAAATCCCAGAAGTGGTTTCTCATGTATTTTTAATGACACAAGTTTTCTTGTTCACTTACATCTAATTGGCTGGAGCAAATAATTCTCGGCGTCTAATTGGGTTATTGGTTTTCTGCAACTGAAACTTATAGTGATATTTAATGTGATTAAAGGTAACAGTCTAGAAAAGAAATTAATTTGAACCGCAAAGTTTATAGCGGGGTAAAATTTAATTACACTCATGTTGTCGCGAAACTCGAAACACTTGAAATATGTTAACTATTTCGAATATATGACGCGAAAGCAGTTATTACATTACAAGTGGTATTTGCAAATGAAATTCGTAATTAATTACCAAACTCAATTTCGTATTTTGCAAAGTGACTTAAGATAAAACAATTACATTAGGCAGAATGGAACATGATACGGGTACAAACAAAATACCTATGTAACTTTTTCCTTCGAGGACCTTCTGAAAAAAATTTGCCTGTCAATGTTTTCAACATTCTCAAGCGTTGCTAATTACAAAGTCTGCCTGTGACAGAATAACACCGAAACCGTGCTTCAATATTACAGACGATATCCGTGTACTAATGTAGTTAACCAGATATGTTATTCAATTACCTCAAACAAAAGTAGTCGATTGCTTACCTGGCTCACCATTTCAAGCCTGCCAAATTCTCTTGGTTTATTCGTATAATTGCTGGTAGCATGGCCGTAGGTTAAATGATAATTATTTACTTTTATTGAATCATCTATGGAGTTGATTGATTGACTGGAGATTCGCTCCAAAACGCAGCTCGATCTCCCGATGAACGGCCAAATGCAGTCGCTCAGTCGTCCATTATATATTCATGACTGGGCGGCTCCACCCGACCCGCCAGACGGACGACCAAACCGCGTGCCTTAACAAACCTTGGATGCTTTTATATACCGCCGGACCGGCTGCATACGCTGGATTCGACATAAGATATGCTTGTTGCCAGTAGCGAGAGCCACATGACGCATGGGGTAGGAATATAGGACGGGACGTGTAGCTGTTTGTGAGATGCTTCTAAGTTTCCATACCTCTTTTAACTTTACATATATCATCATCGGATGGGAAGTGTAGGTATTTGTGAGATGCTGCTTTTTAAGTTTCCATGCTTCTTTTAAGCCTCCATGTATCACCATATCCCTATTTTTTCTTCCTCTGAGCCCTCTGCCTCCTTCGTTTCCGAATCTAGCAGTGTCCATACATGGTTTCATGTTTCCCAGAAATCTGCGTTTTAGCTCGCCGCAATGAGCTTTAATTTGTATTAACCGTTCCATAGGTAAATATCCATTTACGGTGGTCTCGCAGTAAAAAGAGCTATTTTCAGCGGGTTACGAGAAAGATGCCCGAGAAAATATTTTGTACGCCCTGTATATTGGTTTGTTTTTGAAGTAATTAGTTTTAGTTTTAATTTCCTCTTTCCAATTCCGGGTTATATTTCTATTCGTTACCTTAGTTTAATACATTTTCAATTTTAATTTTAATTTTTTCAATTTAAGTAATACCCTAATAAACTAAACTATCAGTTAAAAAAACTTAAACCTATCTGCTTCATCCTTGCTGATCTAACCTCTGATTTCTTTATTTACACTTCACTTCATGTATCTGTCACTGCATTCCCTGCAGTTTATTGTTGTAGTACGAGTTTACGACATGATGTACTTTATACCTACAGCCGCTGGTCCCATTGTACGTGTTTACTTTCTATTAGCAGACTTATGTTGCAAGATGTTGGTACCGTTTGTCCAGTTGTTTATATACGCTTCCAGTGATGCTATATTCAAATATCAAAGGTCATCTATATGAAATAGTCAAATTTATGCTAATTTATATCAACTAATGTAGAATTGTTCACGCTTTAATTTAACACAGTTTCGTCCCTTTTCTGGCCGTTTGAACAAAATCGATCAATAAATAAAAAAGTTATTAAATCTTTAAATTTATATATTTTATTACATCATATTGTTACCAAGCTTTGGCGACTTTCATTCGTCTCGCACTTAGACAAGTCCGTCACTCGCTAACGCCAGCTCCACACATGCGTTATTCGTATACAAATGTTTGATATTTGTAGGAATGTAGGCAAGTGTGGATGGAATGTTCGTGCTCGTGCACAAATATTCGATACTTGGCCAGAACACGAACACGTTTCCGTTTCGAGTCCGTAAACAGACACACATCAAAGGGAACGAATAGTGACTGTGTTGAAATTTTGCTGTATGCAAACAACGATGTTATGTTCCTAGAGGATGTGTTCGCTAAATATTCATAAGTGAATATGTCTACACAAATGTTTGTAAAATTACCTGAATATTCGCGGACGCATGTGTGGAGCCGACGTAATATAAACTAATATTATTACACTCTTTGCAAACATCTTTTTATTTATTTATTTATTTATTTATTGCATACACTGTTCAATAGGTAAGATACCCATTTACAGAACAGGAATAAAGGCATATAAAGCATTAATTACATAATATACAACAACATAGAAAGAAAGTAAAATGAAGAAAAAATTTACTTAAATGTACGAACTATGAATAACTAATGATACGAAGAAAGAGAAAAAAATAACATGGGAAATGTTTAAATATAAAAACTATAAGTATATACATATATACACATATGTGATTAAAAGCAAATTAAGAAAAACAAAGACACTCACTGGTTGTTTAATTTAGAACATTTTATATTCAGTAAGAATGCTGATAGTATTCTATAGAACGTGCACAATTATATAAAAAGTGCAGTAAATCGGCGAAGAGTATAATGGTTAGATTGTTTCGATTTCTTCTTCACAGCGTCTTGACTGACGTTTTTAGATTCACTGGCTCCTCTTTGCTGTATAACATGACTGACAGCCTCACGTCATCTATCACGGCTGCCTGTTAAGCACACAGCCCCACTACAACTCTTTCCCATCAGCTCGTTGGTATCATCAGCCCAAAGTTTTGGAGGACTTCATCTTCGCCTCTTGCCCTGATTATCGCTGGACAATTAAACGTGCTATATTCTCCTCACTCCAGTTGATGTGACCAAAAAATGAACAGATTCGAGAAAGAATAGTACTGAAGAGTCGCTTTGGAGGACGTATTACTTGAAGAACAGAGCTGTTGGTGCGATAGGCTGCAGGGAACTGACAGAAATCATCTCCAGTCCCACATTTCGAAAGCATCAATGTTTGTCTGTTTCCCTAATAGTCCGTGTCTTAGCAGCGTAAAGAAAGAGAGAGATAACTATAGCGTTAGCAAGTCTGACTTGTGTACTTTTTGTCACGTCTTTTCCTCAAATAGGATGTTGCCGATCTTGCCACTGTATTCTTCGTCGAATCTTATACTCGCAGTTTTCAGTGTCATCTACAAGAACTGCAACGTTAAACTATCTTGCTTCTACCTCACAATCACTTATCCTTTACGTGCTAGGGTGGTTTTCATGTTCTACAATAACTTTTGTTTTGTTGTAATTTACACTCAAACCATGCTTATAGTATAGAGGTTTTCCAGCAGGTGCCGAAGTTAGTGTTGTTAATCGTCATAGAAGCAGTCAACGAATAACAGTATTTCCACAGCTAGTAAGACATTCCATACTTTAGTACATTCCACATTTGTCAAGTCCACAAAGTAAAGCTACATATGCACATATACTACAGTGAACATTTCAGCCAAAAATACTCAAGCAACATAAAAATTAGTCCGTCCCTGAGACTTTGATTGTTAGTGCTACTCAACATGTAGTTTAAGAATCCAAAGATTCCCTAAAAATTGGAGGGGTGGAAATGAGGTTTTTGGAGGGAGAGAGGGAGGGGGGACAAATTTAGTAGAGGTGTGGGAAGTCGTTTTCTATGTTTTTTACATGCTGAATCGAATGCGACCAAAATCCATAATGAACAAAAATGGTTCTAATAGTGGAAAAATGAGAAATAGATAGGTAGGCAACTAAAGTATTATCATCATCAAATCATCACCTTCTGAATTTTTCAAAATATGCACATCAACACGTACATCATACTCGCTCACTATTTTAGTGGTTGCGACACCACAAGAGCAATTTATAAATACACTATACACGCATTCTAAATAGTTACAGCAAGTCACAGTGACGTAGAAAAAGCCGGAGAGACTCTCTTTTTGTATATTTATGGCTCCAAAGATGGGAAATATACGTTAAATGAACTACGGTACGTAACGCTCCATAGATCACTCACTAAAAAGTAGCGAAGCTGGAATTACTTCCTCCTACATCAGCAAGTGCTGCACAATATTCAAGTCGTACCTTCTATCAAGTACAGTTGTGGCTCGGGAATAAATTGTATCCACAACAGTGGGGTTGGTTTCGTCGCGGCAATGATTTCCACCCAATCAGGATAGCCCTTGACGCTGCTCCAGAGACCATCTTTAAGTTGATTTCCTGTGTCTGCAAGGGAAATTGCTCCACTTCTCAGTGTTCCCGTGTAAAAAGCGTGCAACCACAACTTTCTCAGCTGGCTGCTGAGGAAGCTATGAAAGAGTAGCAACCAGTTAGCTCAGGGTTGATCGAGGGTCACTCTGTGGCGAGAAGAGTTGTATGTATATTTTTCTAACAATTATTTGATTGTCAAATTAACCTAACACTAACACAACTACAAAGAATTTGGACGCCAGCGTATTCAGTACATAACACTCTTGCAAACTTTAACAGGGGGAGAAAACAATCAAAATCAAATATAAAACAAATAATATATTAACAGTATAAGAGCAATCATTTTACACTTCACAAAAATTCTAACTAATTTACTAACAGACAAAAATTTAGTTAAAAAGTTAAATTTGAAGATTAATTAAAAAAATTTCAATTTAAGAAACGATCAACTGGTTTACAATATTTTTTCTTCTGACCAACGGAGAAATTTTTACGGACATTTAGGCTTACTCAACTTTGTGGATAGCGTAGAGTTCCAACGAGATCGAGCCCTGGAGATGGCCACAAATACCTGGGAATGAGGACTAAATAATGGTCATGTCCTGGTCTATGAGGATTTTCCAGGGAGACGCTGCGTTTTGAAAAAAAATCTCCAGTCAATGAGTATGAAGTTCTCGCCTATACAACATCGTCCAAAGTTTTACATGAAAAAGGGGTAATATAAAGAACCAGTTGACAATAGCAAAACATTTTAAATGTGAGAAAAATAAAACTTTGGATATTAATTCCTGTCTAATAAAAAAAATAATTGGCAAGATATTTTACTTGAGATAAAAGAAATACAAGAAAACTTACAAAAAAAACTATGGTGACGAAGGTCACTGCAAAACCAAACTATTAGCAATTTAACTAAAAAACCTGAGTATTGGTAAAATTTTACTTCTGAAAATATATGAATAAGCTACTGATTAATATAATAATGAAGGAAATGAATAAATGAGAAAACTCTACTCCCATGAAATTTAGCCGTTCACAAAATGACTGACAATGGTTATGACAAAAAATTTGAATAAAGCTAACAAAATTTAGTACAACTGAATTGGAGTGAAAATATCTGAAATACTATCTGACAAAAACTAATATTGTAACAAGTATAGCAAAAAAATTATGGGCTTAATCTCCCGAAAAACAAACTAATAAAAAATCATCTCTTAACCTCCGGTACTAACACGAGGTTAATTAAATGGGACAAAATGACTTCAGGTTTTGACTCTTAATGAGATGAGATTGTCTGCACACGGTTAAGAAACAAGGATTCTAATTTATCCCTTGATTATATTCCGAGGTTAGTCCTCGTCCACAATAATCTAAAAAATCGGTAAAGTTATTTACACAGAACCTCCCTCGTTATTTGTGCATGGCGGTCACTCTAAAAAATTATTAATTACGAAATGACATTGAGAATACAGATCGGAATATAGTTATTGCTATTATTACAAAAAAACCTGAAAACTTTTGTTCAAAAAAATATACAGAGTGCTCATCCAACAGCAAAAGTTCAATACTAAATAACAAGTGCCAGATATGGAAGGTTTGCGCAAATACCTTTACAAATGTCCACCATGACTGAATTATTTCTTGGGATGCCATTATTCAATAAAAGTATATAATAGGTGCATATGCCAAATATTATTGCCATCTGTCACATTTTCAATTCCACATTCACGTAATGGAGTGGAAGTATAGTGGTGGCTAAAAAATATAAAAAATTTTCAAAACTTTTTTTTTGAATAGGTTTAGAATGTCACGAAACGCGAAAATTTTAAATTTGAGCAAAAAAAAAATTTTTCGCTCTATTCCAGTGTTAAATTTTTTTCCAAAATGGTGAAAGGATGTGGCAATTTTTTTTCCGAAATAGGTTTAAATGTCATGAAACGTGGAAATTTTAAATTTGAAAAAAAAAATATTTCGTCTATTCTATAATAGTGATAAATAGATTATCTAAATATGTTTTCAAATTTTTAAAAAAATTTTTCAAAAACATTTTTAAATTTGTTTGAATAATTTTAGAATGCCATGGAAACGTGGAAATTTTAAATCTGAACAAAGAAAAAAATTCCATCTATTTTAGTGGTAATTTTTTTTCGAAATTTTTTTAAAATTTTCAATTTTTTTTTTTAATAGATTTAGAGCGCTATGAAACGTGGAAATTTAAAATTTTAAGAAAAAAAAATCCATCTATTTTAGTGGTAAATTTTTTTAAAAAAATGGTGAAAAGTTTTCAAACATTTTTTTCTTTTAAATAGGTTTAGAATGCCATGAAACGTGGAAAGTTTAAACTTGAACAAAGAAAAAAAATCGGTAAAGGTATTTACACAGAACTTCCCTCGTTTTTTGTGCATGGCGGTCACTCTAAAAAATTAATAATTACGAAATTACATTGAGAATAATAATCGGAATATAGTTATTGCTAGTATTACAAAGAAAACTTGATAAGTTTTGGTCAAAAAAATATACAGATTGCTCATCCAACAGCAAAAGTTCAATACTAAATAGCAGTTGCCACATATGGCAGGCATTTTAAACTTTTTTAACCACCACTATAGAATAGAAGGAATCTTTCCTACTTGCTCAAATTTAAAATTTCTACGTTTGACATTTTAAACCTATTTCAGATGAAAAAACTTTGAAAATGTTTTTACCAACATTTTTGAAAAATTTCAAATAAAATAAAAAATTTTAACCACCACTATATTTCCACTCCATTACGTGAATATTGGATTGAAAATGTGACAGATGGCAATAATATCTGGCATATGCATCTATATTACTTTTATTGAAAAATGTACAGGGTGGTCATCCCAAGAAATAATTCAGTCATGGTGGACATTTGTAAAGGTATTTGCGCAAGCCTGCCATATGTGGCAACTGCTATTTAGTATTGAACTTTTGCTGTTGGATGAGCAATCTGTATATTTTTTTGACCAAGACTTATCAAGTTTTCTTTGTAATAATAGCAATAACTATATTCCGATTATTATTTTCAATGTCATTTCGTAAATATAATTTTTTTAGAGTAACCGCCATGCACAAATAACGAGGGAAGTTCTGTGTAAATACCTTTAACGATTTTTTTTTAGAGTGACCGCCATGCACAAAAAACGAGGGAAGTTCTGTGTAAAATACCTTTACCGATTTTTTTCTTCCGAAATAGGTTTGGAATGTCATGAAGCGTGGAAATTTTAAATTTGAGCAAACAAAATATTTTCTTCTAATCTATAGTAAGTACCTACTTAGTGATGAATACATAAATTTTTTCAAGAAAATTTTTCGGAAAAATTTTTAAATTTGTTTTAATACGTTTAGAATGCCATGGAAACGTGGAAATTTTAAATTTGAACAAAAAGAAAATTCCATCTATTTTGGGGGTAAAAATTTTTTCAAAAATGTTGGTAAAAAAAATTTTCAATTTTTTTTTTTTTTTTTGAAATACGTTTAGAATGCCATGAAACGTGAAAATTTTAAATTTGAAGAAAGAAAAAAATTCTCATATTTTAGTAGTAAAAATTTTTTCAATGGTGAAAAATTTTTTTTTTCTGAAATAGGTTTAGCGTGTCATGAAACGTGGAAATTTTAAATTTGAGCAAAAAAAAATTTTTTTCATCTTGGTAAAAATTTGTTCAAAAATGTTGCAAAAAAAATGTTCAAAATTTTTTTTTTTCTGAAATAGGTTTAGCGCGTCATGAAACGTGGAAATTTTAAATTTGAGCAAAAAAAAATTTTTTTCACTATTTATTCCGTTTAGACGGTCCACCCTGTATATTTTCCAGTGAAATTTCTACCATGTCTTCGCTGACAGTAGCGTCAACTATCTACCAAATTTGACTGCTATCCTTCAAGTAGTTTTTTAGTAAATGCACCAACAGACAGACAGACAGACAGACAGACAGACTGACGGAATTGAAAAACCTATATTTTCGTAATCTACGTGTTCTGAAACGTCAGAATCCGTAAAAATTTTTTTAGTGCTAAAAATTTTTTCAAAAATGTTCGTGAAAAAAATTTTCAAATTTTTTTTTCCCGAAATAGGACTAGCGCGTCATGAAACGTGGAAATTTTAAATTTGAGCGAAAAAAAAATGTTTTCACTATTTATTCCGTTTAGACGGTCAACCTTGTATATTTTCCAGTGAAATTTCTACCATTTCTGCGCTGACAGTAGCGTCAACTACCTACCAAATTTGACTGCTCTCCGTCAAGCAGTTTTTTAGTAAATGCACCAACAGACAGACAGACAGACAGGCAGACAGACGACAGACAGACAGGCAGACAGACAGACAGACAGACCGACCGACAGACAGACAGACAGACAGACTGACGGAATTGAAAAACCTATATTTTCGTAATCTCCGTATTCTGAAACGTCAGAATCCGTAAAAATCTCGGAGGGTGATTTTTTCTCGAATACAATACTTCCCTTCGGTATGCGAGGGAAGTAAAAATTGATAAAACACCAACCACAGTATTGTGTCTCAAGCGACCGCAAAATACAAAATTGTCATGATAATTAATGAGTTAACAAAGATACATGTGTCCAGCGGACATCGAAATCGCACACGTGCCTCAATAAAAATTATTACACGGAATATCCTTTAATAATTCCCAAAAATAACTATACAGCAATGTTAACCCAATAATATGATGTCATTTAATAATCAAATATATTCAAAATACCAAAGGATTAAAGAAATAAACGTGAAAATCCCTTAAAGAATAAGTAAACATTCTCAACTCACCAGAGTCGAAAGCGAAAGTGAAGAAGGTTCGATATTAAAATGGCCTCAGTGATGTTTCTACCGCGTATGCGCACTTGTTGACTTCGCGTTGACGTTTACCGCGGGTAATTCAAATTTATGTAGACGGATGGTTAAAGAAAAAAAAAAATTCGTTACAAGCGGTGTCGAATGCTCTATTTTGTGCAAACTTTGTGAGGAAGGGGCATGCAGAACAGTTGCACCGAAATTGCAGTTTCGTTAGACGTGCTACCCATGTCAACTTTGATGATGGTTCAGACTTTGATGACGTCACTAGCGAAGACTATAACTTGTTTTGTGCTTATTACCAAGTACTACATACTTCACATAAAAATTTTGTAAGTTCTACATTAATTCTGTACATATTTTTTCCTTTTAATAAAATCTCTTGTGTTTTATCGTATTTTTATTATTAGAACCATTTTTATTCATTACGGGTTGATCCTACTGACTTGATTTTGATCTCATTCGATTCAGCATGCAAAATAACATAGAAAACGACTCCCCACACCTCTACCTTCAGAAAAGTACATTTTCAAAAATTTCTCAAAATATACTCCAATTTCAGATCTCATTATAATGTGTGCTAAATTTCAAATCAATAACTTGAACTGTTCTAGAAGAAACGTGCGTACAAAGAAGTTACAGGCTGATAGACAGACATAGTTTTTTGTGCTTAAATTTTAAATCCCCACGTTTCATTCTAAACTAATTACAAAAACTACTACTACTATACTGCCACCTCCGATCAGAGGGATAAGTTCTTTGATCGAAGACTAAACTACGCGGTTTTGGAAGTAATTAACTTTCTTTTCATTTTCAATATTTTATTATTATTTACTGTAAGGATAGTTAAGGCAATTAAACTTTGTACTATCTGATATTTCTCTTACTGTTGGTACCATTTAATTATTAAATTAGGTTAATTTATAATGTTAGGACACAATGTGTATTAAAGACATGTTTCAGTTTTATGCGTAGCACCCTGTGTTAAATGTCAAGTTTAAATAGACGACGCCAGATGTCGGGTCTTTGCGCCAATAATTTCTTATCAAAATATTTTTCCATAGTAACATATGTTTAAACTAGAAAATGGAACATGATTATTTTCAATTCTAGAGCTCTGAAATATTCGGCAGTAATTCGTAATTTCATCTATTTGTGTTAAAACAAACCAAATACTGCCATAAAATGAAGTACAACAAACAAACTGAATAAAATAAACTGCATTTAACTGGTATACGGGCAAAATTAGACAGCGCTAATGTAATTTATTTTTGCGTCTCATTCTAGTTTGTCAACCAGAATAATACCGAATGCATATTTGGTGTTTTGTGTTCAATCCATTAGTTTAGTTTTGCTTTACACACATTATCATGGCTAAATACTAACGACAATTTAATTAATTTTATGGTTACACGATTGTGTTTTAATTGTCAGTGAGAAAGAAAAATGTTCCTGATGAACCTAATATAAACCGCAGAAAAAACAAAAGCCTACTTATAGCAAACATACATGAATAACAAGCACAAAACAATCAACCAAACAAATTAAATCGTAATGCATATTACCAAGAAACACGCGCTTAATATTGTTATTTCCGAAAGTCCAATATGCTTTAAAATGGTAATTTTATATTAAAATCTTTTTCCTTCTTCAATTCTTTGGGAATTTCACTGCCACATGTATGTTTTCTTTCTAAGCGGTGCTAGGGGAATCTACAAAATATATCACAATTAACCAGTATTACTGTATTGTGATATATTTTGTAGATTCCCCTAGCACCGCTTAGAAAGAAAACATACATGTGGCAGTGAAATTCCCAAAGAATTGAAGAAGGAAAAAAATTAAGATAATGCCACAAATAACATTTAGACAATATTAAAATCTGTCTCCCATATATCTCTGATATAGGTACGCAAGAATATGCAACAGCCTTGTAAATATATCATTATTACAATATGGACGGGGCCGAAACATAAATTCCAGTGAGAAATGTGGCATATTATCCATAATGAAATGTTATCACAAGACCAACTACTATATTGCAATTTTCTCTCATAAAAAAGAGAGTTGTGATGTCAGAGCACAATTTCACGATTTATGAGGAGCGACCTGAGATGCATTTGTAGGAATATTTTTACTTATACACAATACAAATACTTATGATTCAATACAATATAATACTTATGATTCCAAAACGATCCATTCGTCGTGGCACAACAATATAAGTTAATAAATTAGTTGTTGTAAATGTCGCATAATAGTGGAGTAAAACTAAGGGTCTAAATTGCCTTAAGAGGAATTGTCTTACTGTAGGAATTTTTTGCTGGAACATGTTTTAAGCGTTACAAGAAGTGTAGGAAATAGATTTGGATTATATCCAAGTGGTGGAAAGCTTTTCTTTAAACAAAATAATGTTTAATATCTTGTTTTTTCGCAGTTTTTCTAAGATGTCTCTGGTTGTATAACCCGTATCGCAATGAAGAAAGAGATACAAATTGTTCACAACAAAATGGTAAAGAAAGCTAGATTTGTTCAAAAATTTTTGTATAATATGCCAAGTCGCAAAATACAAAGGCATTTAAAAGAGGTCACTTTTAAGCAATTAATGCTAACTTGAGCAATAATGCAAATATTTTAACGAAACTTTAGGAGAATGTACTCCTTGTAGAGCTAAAGCTAAGTTTCAAATTAAAATGTTTATAATAAAGTCAAAAACAATTGCAAAGTCGAAAATTGAATCGTCGATTGTTTAAAGGTATCAAATCGTACAGCAAACATTTTTATTTCAGGTGATAGGTTTTTTTACGTACTTTTCGGTAATATAAACGAAAATAAGTTTAACATTTTTTAAACCAATTTTATTTAAATTTTATAATTTCTTTAAAATCCAAATGCATTTTACTCATCAATATTTCGCCCAAAAATAAAAATGGTTAGTATATGTTAAAAGTACCTACATAAAAATACGAACAATGTTTAAAAAGGTATTTTTATCTATACCAATTGGGAGCCGAGTTATGACATTTAGTGCGTTAAGTCCATTTATAAACAAGCTAAGAGACATCATGACTTGAGGTTGTTGAACATATTACAATTTTTAGTCACATAAATTGTTAGAAAATTATCGTGTTGAAGTTGCTCGACAGTGTCTATCGAAATTAAAATAGCGCACACGGCCTACCTTCGTTCATTAAAGACACTCGATTATTTTCACGGCATAATTTAATCCTGCTTCTTCGCACTTCAACTTCATCGTATCACGATGTCGTTTTTCGTTTTAAATCATTGTGTTTTCTTGTAGATATTAGTTTTACTGCCAAATTTTAAAATAAACTATTTATTTAAAAAATGCTGTGAAAATTTTAATTTCTGTTTTCTCTTAATTACCATTTTAGCAGTTGAAAAAAAAAAGTTCCTTGGATGTTCATTATGAATTTCATTTTACTATAGAGGGCGTTCTTGAGTAACCGGCTTTTATGTTGTATTTGTATTGGGGAAAATTTAGGTATCACTTCGGGAGGCCATTTATTCAGCTATGAATAAATTGTGAACAGGAATATTCTCACAGCAATTCCTAATTACTTCCGCATCCACGTAGTGGAGTGGAAGTATAGTAATGGTAACAAAAAAATTTAATTTTTTTTTTGCTGAAATAGGCATAGAATGTTTTGAAACGTCGAGATATTTGAGTGAAAAAAGTGTTCTGTTTGCCTGTCTGTCTGTCGGTCTGTGGTATGTCTGTAACTTTTTTTGTGAGCACGTTTTCTCTGGATTGGTTTGAGATATTAGCTTGAAATTTTATACACGTTTGTATTACAATGACATCTGGAACTAGATTATGGATTTTTAATTTATCCGATGAAGGGTTGGTAGGTAAATTGGGGTAAATAGTGAAAAATTATTAAAGCAAACTGGTAAGTGTAAATAAATTTGGGATTTGGTGAATATACCAAAAGTTAGGCCTCAGACTATAATATTATAACGACTCCCGGAACTAGATTATATTTTGATATAATTCCGTTGAAGGGTTGGGGGGTTAAATTGAGGTAAATAATGGAAAATAAGTAAAACAGGCTGATAAGAGTACAAAAGCTTGAGATTTGGTGTATATACTAGAAGCAAAGACCTCAGATTTTTTATAACATTCTTCAACCCCTCTGCCACCCTCACTCCATTACTAAAGGAACTGATTGAGATAATTTCTTTGAAGGGGTGGAGGGGGGTGTAATTGGGGAAACTTCCAGAAATTTCATTGTTGGCGTACATGCTAGAAACCAACGCCTCAATTTTTTATGATATCTGCCCCAAATATTATTAAAATTCTATGACCAATTATTTCCACATACTAGAGTGCAAACATAGTCAAGAAATTTTTCTTTAGAGAGACGTGGATGGAAAATCTTGATGTGGAAGTAGTGATTCCTTAGGCAGCGGTTTTTTTAGTTAGCCGCTGCGCCGTAAGAAGTTATAGTTCAGATATCTAGTTATCTTCGTTATTCCAATACAAACAATTTTTTCTCAATTCTGATACAGACTATAGAACCACACATTTTAAAGAAACTGCGAAAAACCTATTCTGAAAATTCTCCTGCGCATCAAAGGTCTTCCATGGCAGGAGGGTACACCGCGAAGGAAATTTGGTGTGCATTCAGAAGGATATCAAGGGAAATTTGTCAAGAAGATCTGGAAGAAATCTGAAGGTCTGAAGAAACCTTCATCAAAAAGAAAATCTGGTGTATCCAAATTTGTGTGACGGTTGACCAAGATTTATTCCAAAACTCTTTCACGGCACTTCTTGTAAATATTACGATAAATTCCAGCAATAATATTGTTCCAATAAGAATATTCCCTTTAATTCCACATCCACGTAGTGGATTTGAAGTACAGTAATCGTAAAAAAATCTTTTTTTTTTTGAAACAGGTTTAGAATGTCATGAAATGTCGAGATTTTAAGTTAGAGTGAAAAAAATTTCTGTCTGTCGGTCTGTGGGTCTGTCTGTAACTTTTTTTGTCCGCATGTTTTCTCCAGAGCGGTATAAGATATTGACTTGAAATTTTGTACACGTATATATTATAACGAGATCTGGAACCGGATTGTTTTTCGAATTGCTTCGATTGTTTTTCTTGTGAAGGGTTGGGGGGTAAATAGGAGGAAATAAGCAAAGCAAGCTGGTAAGAGTACAGAAACTTGAAGTTTGGTGTATGTACTAGAAGCCAAGGCCTTTAATTGTTTTATAATAATTTCCATCCCCCATCACCCCCACTCCATTATTAAAGGGGTTGATAAAATAAAATTGAGATATTCACTTGAAATTTGGTATAAATAAATTTCTGTCTGTCGGTCTGTCGGTCGGTCGGTCGGTCGGTAGGTCGGTCGGTAGGTCGGTCGGTCGGTAGGTCGGTCCGTATTTTTTTTATCCGCACGTTTTCTCTGGGGCGGTTTAAGATATAGACTTGAAATTTTGTATACGTATATATTATAATGAGATCTGGAGAATTGGATTGTTTTTCGAATTGATTCGATTGATATTCTTGTAAAGGATTGAGGGGAAATAAGTAAAGCAATCTAGTGAGAGTAGAGAAACTTGAAGTTAGGTGTATTTACTAGAAGCCAAGACCTCAATTTTTTTTATAATATTTTCCATCCACTTGATATTTGATATACGTATACATTATAATGACATCAGGAATTAGACTATATTTGGATTTATTCCTTTGAAGGGTTGGGGGTTAAAATGGGTAAATAGGGGAAAATAATTAAAGCAAGCTGGTAAGAGTACAGAAATTCGGTGCATGTACTAGAAGCCAAGGCCTCAATTTTTTATAATATTTTTCAACCCCTCCACTACCCCTAGTCCATTATTAAAGGGGTTCGTAAAATAAAATTGAGATATTCGCTTGAAATTTGGTACAGGTATGTAGTAAAACGACATCTGGAACTAGATTATATTTGGAGATGATTCCGTTGAAGGGTTGGGGGTTAAATAGGGGTAAAGAGGGGAATATAAGTTAAGCAAGCTGGTACGAGTACGAAAATTTTGGATTTCGTGTATATACTAGAAGCGAAGGCCTTGGTTTTTTAATGATATTTTTTAACTACCCACCACCCCTACTCCATTATTAAAGTGTGGTTGATGAAATAGAATTGAGATATTCACTTGAAATTTAGTATAGATATATATTAAAATGACATTTGGAACTAGATTATATTTGGAGATGATTTTGTTGAAGAGTTAGGGGTTAAATAGGGGAAAGTAGGGGAAAATAAGTAAAGCAAGCTGGTAAGAGTACAAAAATTTGGGATTTAGAATATGTGTTAGAAGCGAAAGCCTCAGGCTTTTTTTATAATATTTTCCATCCACTCACTACCCCCACTCCCTCACTAAAAGAGTAGATAAAATTAAATTGAGATATTAACTTTAAATTTGGTACACGTATAAGGAAATCTGATACTAGATTATATTTTGACATGATTCTGTTGAAGGAGTGAGGGGTAAGTAGTGGTAAATAAAAATAAATAAATAAGGTTAGCTGTAAGAGTACAGAATCTTGGGATTTGGTGTGGCGACTTCAACATCGATTGTCTCCAAACAAACAAAGACAGCCGTCTACTTTTGGATTTGTTTGCAAGCATCGAGCTAATAAACACGTTACCAGTCAAACCAACACGTGAAAAAAATGGTTCATCATCAGCTACCGATTATGTAGCCACTAATATAAAAAAATGTACAGGACATAACCTAGACATTGATCTTTCAGATCACAAAGTACAAATAACCACTTTCACTCTTGATCAAATAACTGTACCTAATAGACCGAATGATAAAATAATAAAAATAAAAATATTCAATCAACACAATCTGATGATGATGTTAGAGGTGTTTCAGAATCTTATGAGCCGCGAAATGCGCAAAAGCCAAAGTTCATTCTGCGTTTTAAGTATTTTTTTGAAGACACTGGCGGCTGCCTTGTTGTATACATAAACAAGAGCTCGGGATAAATTGTAAACAATAAATATAATAATTTTAAGAATTGTAACTGAGTCGACAGGAGGGATTATGTCTGTGCGCATATGACGGTCACAGCTCATGAGATTTTAAAACACCTCTATATAATTTATTATTGGATAGTGATTTTAATAATGTATATAATATTAACACAAACAAAGCTTGGGACTGCTTCTGGGAAACATTTTATTACTGCTTGGACATCGCTTGTCCCTTAGTTAATTATCAAAATAATACTGATCAATCAGCATGGGTAGATGATGAGGTAAGATTTAAAAGTAGCGAACTGAGAGATTTATATTGGCTCAGTAAGTCTTTAAATAATAACGACATCACAAGCCATTACAAGAATACTAAGCGAACATTCACTAACTTAATAAACGCAAAGAAACGGGAATATTATAACACAAAAATATCAAGGGCAAATATAACGTGTAAAAAGGTTTGGAAAATAGTTAATAATAAATCAGATCGTAAGGAAAAGTCGCCCGCAATTAGCTCATTAACTATTTCAGGAAATATAATCAAAAATTCCACTGAAACATGCGAAACTTTCTGTAAATACTTCACAACTGTTGCTAAAATTCCTTTAGACAATCACTTCCCTGCCCTTGATTATGATAATAGCGATTTAAAGGGGACTATACAATCAATATTCTTCGAAGATATAACAACTCAAGAAATTCGCGATGTAGTAAGAGTAATGCGTAATAAAAAATCTAGTGGACCAGATGGCGTCCCAATCTCGGTTCTGAAATCTTGCTTGGAAACTATAATAGAACCTTTATGTTACATATTTAACTTATCCATCAGAACAAGTACATTTCCAGACAAATGGAAAACATCTTCAATCATTCCCATTTTCAAACAAAGAAGCCATGAAATAATTGAAAATTTTCGACCTATTACACTCGTATCTAGTTTTGGTAAAATCTTAGAAAAAATTATACATAACAGAATTTCAAAATTTTTAGAGTGCTATAGGATATTAAGTCCAAGACAACACGGACTTAGAAACAATTATTCCACAAACACTGCCACCTATGTCATTTTGCAGTTTATATATGAGGGGCTAGATGAAAATAAATTTGTCCTAGGCCTCTTCTTCGAGCTCACAAAGGCATTCGATTGTATAATCCCAGATTATTTAATAGGCAAACCTCACAAAATGGAAATCAGAGGTGATATAAATGGTTGGATAGAATCTTTCTTGAAAAATCGAAAGGTTTGTGTGAAGTTAGAAGACTAATTCACACAGTCGGGAAATGAATTTCGGTGTTCCACAAGGAGCAGCTTTATCTCCCTTACTGTTCGCAATGTTTCTCAATGATCTTGATGAGTATATGAAAGAACAAGACTCACTCCTAATAATGTTTACTGACGATATAAGCTTAGTAGTATCGGCTGATTCTCTAGAAGCTCTCCATAAAACTGCGACAAAACTACTTACCAGATTTGAAAAATGGTGCAATAAAAATAAAATAATAGTTAACGTAAACCAAATATATCACATTTCACAAAAAAAGTAATAAAACCAATAAAATTCTTAATAAACAAACGAATCATATCTCCATCTGAACACACTAAATTTCTGGGCATTACAATTGATGAAAAGCTTTTATGAACAAATCACATTAGCAATGTAGTGGGCAAACTTAATAGTGGTCATTTTGCAATTAGAAATCTCAAATCGTAAATATCTAATTAATGTTTATTATGCATTAATATACCCACATTTAAAATATTTAATCATATACTGGGGTCAGGGAACTGATTGGAACAGAGTCTTTATCTTACAAAAACGCGTCATAAGACTAATTTTTGGACTAGAGCCAAGAGATTCTTGTAAAAGCACTTTCAAAGACAACAAAATATTAACTTTACCTAGTATTTTTATTTTAGAAGCAGTAATGTTCACCAAGCAAAAGCCAGACTTATATAATCACAGGAATGACATTCACAACTACTCTACACGAAATAACACAGATATACAAATTGACCAGTTCAACTTAAGTAGCTTTAAAAAAGCCCAAAATATACATGTAGTAATATCTATAATAATATCCCTCGTTATTTAAGTGGGTTAAGCAGAAGCAAGCTAAAGAAAAACTTATTAGAGGTGCTACAAAACAAAGCATATTATTCCATAGGCGAGTATTTTGATCAGGAGTGTACTTAAAATATATTACATCTTAACATATTAGCATTATATTTACTCCACTTTTAGATCTGTATTGTATTTGTTTAAATTATGTTATTATTGCTGAGTATATGTATTGTAATTGCTATTATTTATTTTAAATTAACCTTTATTTGTAAAGACGTTTCATATCCAATGTATTTTGGCAATTGAAATAAAACATAATAAATAAATAAATAAATATACTAGAAACCAAGGCCTCAGACTTCTTTCTAATATTTTTAAACCCTACACCGCCCACTCCACTCCATTATTAATGGGATTGATAAAATAAAATTGAGATATTCACTTGGAAGTTAGTACAAGTATGTGTTGTAATGATATCTGATTGATATGATTACGCTGGAGGGATGGAAGGTGGAAGGTTGTGAATAGGGGAAAATAAGCAGAGTAAGCTAGAAGCTTCATTTCTAACGTATATGGTAGAAGCCAATGCCTCAAACTTTTCTATGACATCTGCCCCAATTACTATTAAAATTCTATGACCAATAATTTCCACATACTATAGTGCAAATACAGTCAAGGTGTTTCCTTTAAAGAGACGAACGAAAAATCTGGATGAGGAAGTAGTGATTCCTTAGACAGCGATTTTTATATTAAGACCCAATATTTTACTCCACTGTAAAAATACAGCAAGTTTAATAGAACTAAGTAAAACAATGTAATAAACATTTTAATTTCAAGTGCTAAAAGAGCAATTAAGAGAAATAGAAATGAAAGTTTTACTTTGAAATTTTCACATTATTACTGAAATAAATAGTTTATCTTAAAATTTGACAGTAAAACTAATATCTACAAGAGAACATAATTGTTTAAACGAAAAAGGATGTCGTGGTATGACGAACCTTGAAGTGCCAAGAAGCAATTTTTAATTATGCCGTGAAAATGATCGAGTGTCTTAAAGTACGGAAGTAGGCCGTGCGCGATATTTTTTTTTTTTTCGTTCTACAGTGTCGAGCTAATTCAACTCGATAATTTTCCAATAATTTATATGAATAAAAATTTTAAATTTTCGCTAATGTCACCGAACAATACATAAATAAATCAATAATATAATATGAAAATCTTTGCTGTACGATTTGATGCCCCTAAACAATCGACGATTCACTTTACGAATTTGCATTTGTTTGTTAGGCTTTATTATAAATATTTGAATTTGAAACTTGGCTTGACAGTTTAGCTCTACAAGGGGTATATTCTTCTAAAGTTTCGTTAAAATATTTGCTTTATTGTTCAAGTTGGCATCTTCTGTTTAAGAATGGTCGCTCTAAAATGACTTTATGTTTAGCGGTTTGGTATATTGGTCAAAAGTTTTCGGAAAAGTCTAGTTTTCTTCACAATTTCCCTGTGAACAATTTGTCTTTTTTTATATTCAAAAATTCGGTTTATTTTTGTCTTATAGTAAGGTTATATGTTCGTGGCAAAAAAAAACACTTTGTTTGCAAGGCCAATTAATCTGAGAAGAAAAATACAATTTGTTTCTATTTCTTTATTGCGATACGGGTTATCCAACTAGAGATATGTAAGACAAAATGCGAAAAGACACGATTTTGAACATTATTTTGTTTAAACAAAAGCTTTCCACCACACGGATTTAATCCAAAACTTTTTCCTACACTTCTTGAGATATTTTCAACATGTTCCAGCAAAAAATTGCTATAATAAGACAATTCTCTAAATTCAGTTCTACTTCACTATAAACTATTTTCTGCAACAACGACGGATAGTCCTTCTCATCAATTTCACAGGAACGTTAACTTTTTATATTTTCCGCTCAAGCAATTCATTATAAAGAGGATTGTTCACTTTATTCCACGGAATATTACACCCAGTATAATTTCCACTAAATGTAAATTAAATGTTGCCTCTAGTTCACTTTAAGTTCCTAAGTTAACTTGCTTTGTTACTAATTTCTTGAAACTGAGTAATTTATATACGTAAGAATGAACAACACAAATATACTTTAAAAATAATAATTTACTGATATTCTTGAGATTTTAGTGCATTCAGTAAGTCGGACAGGAATACAAATATTTCCTAGCCTAACGAGACTATGTGTTGCCCCCGTTTTCGAGGATGCTGAATGTGATGGTGGAGGTTTTAGTATATACACCAAATCCCAAATTTCTGTACTTTTACCAGCCTGCTTTACTGATTTTCCCTTATTTGCCCCAACTTAACCCTCAACCTATCTACCGAATAGTCTCAAAACATAATCTAGTTCTAGGTCTCGTTATAATATATACGTGTGCCAAGTTAATATCTCAATTTTATTTTATCAATCCTTTTAATAATGGAGTGGGGGTGATGGAGGGCGGATGGAATATATTGTAAAAATATCTGAGGCCTTGGCCTTTAGTATATACACCAAATCTCAAGTTTCCGTACTTTTACCAGCTTGCTTCACTTACTTTCCTCTATTTGCCCATATTTAACACTTCAACGAAATAATCTCAAAAATAATCTATTTTCAGACGTCATTAAAATATATAAGTGTACCCAACAAGCGAATATCCCAATTATATTTTATCAACCCCTTTAATAATAGCGTGCGGGTGGTGTGGGGGATGGATGGAAAATATTACAAAAATATCTGAGGCTTTAGCTTCTAGTATATACACCAAATCCCAAATATTTGTACTCTTACCAGCTTGCTTTAATTATTTCCACCTATTTACCCCTATTTACCCCCCAACCCTTCACCCAATACTGAATACGGTTCCAGGGGCCCAATTCTGGAATACCGAACGAATTGATCGTGCACGAACCAACTCGTGCAGTCTAGTTCGCATGCGAACTGCGTTTTTATAAAAATCAAATTATCCAGTTATAGTCGAAAAGCGGTACACGAGGCGAACATATTCGTCGACCGTATAACGTACATCGTATGTACATTCATGTCATATGTCGACCAATGGCAGACCGTGTAAATCTGGGAACTTTTCGTTGCGGTCGTGGTGCAACAGTTGAGAATTGTCAAAGTCAAGAAGTTTAAAATGTGTCATCATGGTATTATCGTTTGTTGTTGTTTTGCGGTTTGCACAAGGATGATTGCTTGGTTATAGACGGTTTTGGAATTTTATTATGCTAGGTCCTTACTTAGTGAAAACATTTTTACGAATTTTATATCGGACATGTCAAAGGCATCGTAAACGCGATTATTATCTTCCCTTCTGACTTCTGCAGCAGGCTCCATTTCTTCCAAGTTATTAATTGCCATTAACGGATTCAACTCATCCAAAGCAGCGATTAGAACACTAACACAATTTCCAACTAAAATAAAGCCGTTTGCCTGAAGATTGATGTTAACTTAAAAAACACCGATCTAGTACTTTCCTTGCACGAGTCTGTTCGTTCATGTGTTAGTCGATAGTTCGAGAATAGAAAAAGTACGTTGGTGTGCGAATTTCAGCGTCATTCGCGCAAGAATCGGGTTCGTCTAGTTTCGGGAATTGGGCCCCTAATCTCGTTATAATACATACGTGATATTTAAAGATATTTTTACGATTACTTACCACTACGTGGATCTGGAAGTAATAATAAATATGGGTAGGTGTTGTGCTGCTCCAATATGCAAAACTGGTCGTGCCGCTGAACGAGAAGAAGACTAATTGGCAGAACTTCGAGAAACGACTTTAATCAAAGTTCCTAAGTTGATTATAAATATTTTGTATACGTGTTTTAATGTTTGCCATGCAGAAAGGAATCATAATCAGTTGCAAATAATCGCATGATTTAACCGTTTTTTATTTCTTATATTATAATGTCATATGTATGGAGCAGAGCATCTGGAAAAACATTGACTTCAGAAGATCATATTTGTGAACTACATTTTCATGATGAAGGTATTAAAAGAGCAGATTACCTTATACTTTTATTTATTTACTTATTTATTTCCTCAAAGTGCCTACAGGATAGAATCCCAAATGATACTGAAACAATATAATACCATATTGTATAGAGAAGAGAAGATTGACAATATATGTTATAAATAAGACATATATAAATTAAAGACTAAAGACAGAAACAAAAAGTAAAACAGACTAAACTATATTTTTTCTTTCTTCATATGAATAATTGGTTTTATCAATATGCTACTTAAATAAAATGAAATTTACAATTTTATTTTGCACACTTTTGAGTCTGTCAATGTCAGATTGATAGTATGGTTCCCAGATAATACAGCAATATTCAATTACACACATATACAATTTTTTAAATTCCAATCACAAAAGCTGTCAATATCACACTGCAACCTTTCAGCATCACTTATAGTATTAACAAATGCAAACAACTTTAAATCATCGGCAAAAAGTAGAATTTTTGCAAAACCAAAATCCCATTGCACGTCATTAATAGAAAGTGAAAATAATATCGGAGAAAGATAACCACCTTGCGGAACTCCGGAAGTCACATTAATATTTCTTGATTTATTTTGCCCTATTTTTACAATTTGAGTTGTATCCATTAGGTATGATTTTATCCACTGCAGCGAAGTACCGTTAATACCATATAATGAGAGTTTTTGAAGAAGACTATTTTGATTGACACGATCAAAGGCCTTTTTTATATCAGTATAAATTGCATCAACTTGGGAGGCATTCTTAAATTCTTCATGTTTGAATGATGTCTGTAGAAAAATAATTTTCTGCGTACTGCTACCTCTGTAAAAATCTTGCTGATAAGACATGTACTTGAATGATTTTGCTGAAATTACAAAATTATTCACTATCAGTAATATTGTTAGGTATATTCTATTATCTTACTCGTTTTCTCCATTTTAATGACGACAAATAAAACAATGAAAGATTATGTAAATGTTTTTATTGAATCTACATAAGCTTCCACAACAAAAAAGTTGAACATTTTCATATGTAATATACACCGACTTTGCTAAAGCATTTGATCACATTGATCACGGAATAATTTTAACCAAGCTAAATAACTTTGGATTTCATGAATCATTTATAACACTGATTAGGTCTTACTTAACTAACAGAGTTCAGTTTGTATCTTACAACGGGTTCGACTCTAAACAATTTATTGCTACTTCCGGAGCACCTCAAGGATCTAACCTTTGACCATTATTATTCTTGCTTTTCATTAATGATCTTGTACAGATCATCGATTGTGAAAAGGTGCTATTTGCCGATGATCTAAAAATCTACCATACCATAGAGAATGATGAGGACTGCTTATTTATTCAGAACCAGTTGAGAAAGATCGAAGTTTGGTGTGACGAAAATAATCTTCACTTAAACACTCAAAAATGTAAAAGCTTAACTTTTACACTAAAGAAACATTACACAGAATTTAGTTATCAGCTAAAGTCCACAAACTTAAGCCGATGTGAATCCATAAAAGATCTTGGTATAGTGTTTGACCCAAAACTGTCATTTACTGACCATATTAACCAGACTACAACCTCCGCATTAAGAATGTTGGGTTTTATAATACGAAACTGTCGCAATTTTCAAGATCCCACTGCGTTAAAAGTCCTTTATTTTGCTTATGTCAGATCAAAGTTAGAATATGGTTCCTTAATCTGGCATCCGTTTTATAATGTACATGAACTGGCCGTTGAAAATGTTTCTAAAATTCTTTCAATATAAAATCACAGGAGTGTACCCGAAAGGAGCTACTCTCAGCACCTGTTGTTAAATTCATTGAGTTTTCAATCGCTTCATCTAAGAAGAGTGTTATTTGCAGTAGGATTTATTTACAAACTTTTACATAATAAAATTGATTGCATATGCCTTGTGAACGAAATAACATTTCGAGTTCCGCGATTATCCTCAAGAGTCTCGACTACTTTTCACTTATCTATCGCTAGAACTAATATATTGTCACGATCACCTGTATATATAATGTGCAATAGTGTTAATGGCGTTGCTATGTATTGTGATATACATCATAATAACTTAAGCGAGCTGACGAGAATTATCACGGACCATACCAACCTCATTTGACATTCATTTATATTCTTACCTAGCTTAAGTTAGTTTACTTAATTTTATCCACTTTTTGTTATTTTATTATTTTTGGCACTTTTTTTATTGCTTACATATATACTTTTTTTTCTCTCTCTCCTTTGTCTCTTCTTTTCTTTTTCTTCGTATTTTTTTATCTTAATTAATTCGTCTTAATATATTAACTTTATTTAAATATTTTTAACTTAGTTTAGTTTAGTTACACAAACTTAGTTTATACAACTTCAATTTTGTCCTGTAATTGGATTACTTTGTATTCTGTTGGGAAATAAAGTATTTATTATATTATTATATTATATTATATTATAATGATGAGGGAAAGCTTTTATCCCATAGTGTGAAATGGGATGATTAGAAACATCACTTTCTGTCTTTCCTTGAAAATGCGAATCTGATTTATAACTATTTGCATACCATTTTTTAACAGACTTCATTTTCCAAAATGTGTTAATATGCCATTATCAGTACATCAGTTCTAAGGCGCATTAGATTCCAAAGAATTTTGTCCGCTCCTCAAATGGTTTGGGAAAACCTATTGCCTTATTTCCATTTGTGAATTAACATTTGAAATATATACAACTTATTGCTATTACCTTAACCACTTACTATGAATATGAAAAATATAAACTTAAACATTTTTCTTTAATAATCCGATCTTCAAAAAAGTGTAATGACCTCAGCCAAATAAGAAACCCGAGTTCTATCATAATATAGTCATTTCTACTACCGTTAAATCTTACGTAAAATATTAATTATGTAAGTACTTAACTCCCCAATTAAATATAAATCGTTACCGTTAAAAGAAAATAAATTTTGAAACTTCTAACCTGATTGTATCTCGACAATTCGTGCGCTATTTCAAACTACCGGTGCACAGGCGGCACGTTCGCCACCTGAAAGTTTGTCGCCAACTTTACAGACATTTCGAAAGAATTACGATCGTTCCTCTGGTCTCTACTCTTCATAATACTAACTATCAATCTTGCACTAGTTATTTTAAAACTTCCACTGCGCCATCTATAGGAGATTTACGTTATTAATACTAGAATTATTAGTCAAGCTTTAGAAAATATAAAATATCTCAAATTAGATCCTACCATACTGCCGATAAACTGTAGACCATTGAATGTTTAATTTGTAATAAATTCTTTCTGAGACCTAAAATATATCTTGCTCAATTTTTATATTTTCCACGTCGATTCCAAAAGAATCATTCCAAAATTAATCAAGAAATTTAAATTTGCCTTGCTTTGATCTATGGTTTCTATATTGCTATCTAAAGTTACGTGGGTGAAGTAATGGAAGGGATTCGACAAATTATATATCAGGTGGTAAATACTAATTTAACCTCTTAATCAAAATCGTTTTTCGATTTTTAATTACTATTTTCGTTAAAATAATATTTCACGTTAAACTTTCCAGTGCTAGCCTCATGTATAATACTCCGAGTCTATAATGAAAGCTTTCTTGATTTCTCCAGCAGTCAGCTTTTGTGCTATTTGGGGTAAATGTGCTTGACTCGCAGTTTCTACATCTACAAATATAGGACGCATTTAGGGAGGCGTAGTTAACAAGGAACACAAGAATAAAATAAAATTCGGACAGATTTTAAATATACATTTTATTGTTTGCGACGTTTTTAAATGTCCCTTCTTTCCTGATTAAAATATGAATGCAAAACGCCTTTACCTATGAATGGTCCAAGTATGTTTTGTATTCTTCCACAAACAAATCGGATTACGGAATTAGTGACATTTGATTGCAGTTGACGACATTTTATTGTAAATTAAAAATTTCATAGTAAGTAATATTAATTATTATTGAATCAACTTTTCTCTAATGGAAATCATCAAAACTAAACAAACACAGAAGAAATAACATTTAAAACATGCGGAAGATAAGTATGTACGAAACACAGTACATCAAAATTATGAACGCTAAACTGGAAGAATATTTCGTTACTTAAGTTGGCGTCATCAGGGAATGACTAAGTCCTAACTTAATATTAAAAAGTATTGTATTTTTACTTATACCAATAGCGTACGTCATTCTTAAAACATCTTCCATATTTGAGATAAGACAATGGTAATAATGATAGCAAACAATTTATTGCGCGACAGAACAAAAATTTAACTACAAGACAAATACAGTAAAATGCAGAGAAAGAGGTCTTCTAATATATACACCAAATCCCAAGTTTATATACCTTCCCTCTACCAAACTTTAAACTCACCTCAGAATTTTGCAGATCACTTAGACAGCACGGTGGTGTTGGAATATATTTTAGTAGTGAAATCAGTTCTAGGTTTCAAGTAAAAAGCGTTGCTTATCTTATAAATTTTGCTTGGGAATTAAATATTGAATTATGTGGCATCTCGACTAATACCAATAACAGGAAAATATGTGTTCTTGTCGTTTATAGACCCCCTTCTGACAATGTTAATACCTTTTTCATAAGTCTCTCCAAATGTCTTCATTTTGTAATGAAAAATTATGCTTATGTAATTTTAGCGGGAGATCTTAATATTGATTTTCTCTCTGATTCACAAAATAAAAAAATTTTAAATGATTTTTTCCTATCGTTAAAAATTAATATTACTCTTTCGGAGCCAACACGGATGCAAAAAGAGATAATGTTATATCACGTACGGCAATCGATTATATGGTGACTAATTTTCCAAATTGTGTTTATTGCTCTTATATATTTATAATCCTTGCATTGCTGATAATTTTTCCTAAATATTATGCTATAAAATTGATAACATAAAAACAGAAGCAGATGTAATTAATGATTATATTTACTAATATAGGAATTGTTCAGCCTATAATATTGACAAATTCTAATATCTATTAAGTATAACAAACTGGGACCAACTCTATGTTGACGATGCCAATAATAAATTTCTTGAGTTGTTTACTAATTGCCTAGATCTCTCTTGTCCACTGTTATGTAAAAATAAGAATAATATCAATCTAATGAATTGCAAAAACTCGTTAACTCTCACATTAGGTCGGGAGTATATCTATTTAAAAAATCTCTTTTGGCTAGCATGTAGAAGTAAGGACACTCATCTACTGGATATCTACAAGGAGTTGAAGCGAGAGCATAAACATAACATTAACAGAGCTAAAAAAATTATTATACAAAGAATTCAACTAATACTACCAAAGAGATATGGAAACTTGTCAACGCGCAGCTTGGTCATGTCTCTAGTTATAATAAGACCAGTATTGTACTTGATGAAAGGTTATCGGATGATTCGCAACACATTGCTGAACACTTTGCTGACTTTTTCGCTAACATTCCAAACTTTAAGTTAAAGGGTTATTTTGGAGATAACAAATCAAAGAATCCTACAACTAGCTTCCCGACTGAACTCTCAATATTCTTAGAACTAATTACTGACTTGGAACTTGATGACGTAATAAAAAATTTAAAAGATACTAATTCGTACGGCACCGACAGAATTTCGTCTGGTAAAATGGCCTTCCAATACATTCGTGACCCACTTAGATATATTATTAATAAATCTTTAGAAAGTGGAATTTTCCCATCGGCCCTCCAAATTGCTATAATTTTGCCAATTTTCGTTTTTTCCAATTTTAGTCTAATTACGGATTGTCAGCATGGATTCCGGAAAAATATGTCGGTACAGTCAGTATCAGTTCAGTTTTTACAGTCTATTTATGAAGAAATTGACAAAAACAGGCATGTGGCTGGCATATTATTTGATTTAACACGGGCGTTTGACACAATTAACATATCTATTATTTTTAATAAAATGTGTAATTTGGGAGACACTAATTACCTGGATTGAATTCTTCTTATCTAACCGCAAACTTCGTGTCAAGAACGGTAATGTTACATCCGATGATCATGACATTAATATAGGTGTACCCCAAGGATCATTTTTGGGTACTTTGGGTTTTTACTTTTCGGGAAGGAAAGCTATATCCCATAATATTTCGCTAGATAATGGTGTTACATTCTCTGGTAGCACTAAGTTCCTTGGATGGCAGACTAAGTTAGGATATTCATATTAAGAAACTCTGTAAAAAGATTAGAAAAGCCTGCTTTCAACTAAAAGACACCTTAGATAACAATAGCTTGTTAAATATTTATTATGCTCTTGCTTACTCTCACCTTTTGTACAATATTGTGCTATGGAGTCGTTCTGTACATATTAATAGAGTGTTTGTTTTACGAAAGAGACTTCTACGTCCAATGTTTAATATAAATATTAGGGACTCACGTAAGCCTTATTTTATACGTAATGAAATATTTTCATTACCCTTAATTTATATTTATTCAGCTATACTGTATATTGAAGAATATCTTAGTCCTTAGTCAAGTCCCCATTAATTTAGATGTCATAACTATGATACAAGACATAGCCTGCTTGGAACGGTCAACCATTGTACTGCTCTTTATGAAGTCACCGCTATACTCAGGCACTAAAATGTATAATAAATTGTCCATGGATATAAAGAGCTGTACCAGTATATCTATCTTTGTTTATGAAAGAACTAAAGAGCTTCATATTTGAAAAATGTTCTAATAGTGTCAATGAGTTCCTTTCGTATTAAGTGGAACGTACTTCTTTTATTATGTTCACTCCCCAACCAGATTAACCTCAAAATCTATTCCCAGATCTCGTTATAATACTTGCGTGTACCAACTTTCAAGTCAAGGTTTCAATTTTGTTTTATTAACCTCTTTAGAGTGTTACTTAATGGTGAGCATTACTACTAGAGTTAGGTGTGACGCTGGTGTCTTACGCCGTTACTTCACGGAAATATAGGACTGAATTTCTTGCCATTAGTTGTCACGTGTTCTACCAAACTCTGGATTCGAAATGCGTGTTGCATGAACAAATTCATTTTGCCTTTGATCTTTTGTACATGCCGCTTAACCTTTTCGAAACCACTCGAGACATTGGCGCCTTCTGATAATTCCTCATTGATGATAGCGTCCATCCATGCCAGGTCTTGCGGATTTAGGGTAGCTCTCTTCCTATCCTTATTTACAGCCTCATTGCAGACGTTCTCTAACTTACGCATTACTCTAATTGCCTACCCATCGCTGTATGGAACGCTTGATAACACGATGACATCTTTCAATCCCCACCAATAATAAATTGGAAGAAAGATTCTCTAGTTGGTAAATTTGCGTTGGGAAGTATTTCTTATAGCCCGGAAGGCAGCGACAGATTTTTCGCGTTAATATCTATAAAGCTAAATTTTTTCCAAAGAGAGTTGATATATTATCTATAATGAAGGTGCGATTCTACCAAACTCGTAGTGGTGCATAAGTGAGTAAAAAATTAAACATTTAAAATTTCGTTTTTCGGATTGTCACAAACTGTCAAAAAATTATGATTCGCCTTCGCACCTGCCGGCCCCAATTTTCGATTTTCACCTCGGGATTCATGTTGTACGGTCATTGCCGACCTTCTCCTCGCCATCGATACATAGAACGGGTCTCCGATCGCCGTATTTGTTCAGTGCTTACGTTTGAAAAATTGACTTGCGGTCGTGCTAATCGGCGACTATTTATCAGTGGTTTCCCGAGTTCGAATCCCGCCCAGGGATATTTTTTTTTCGTTTTCAATTTTTACTTCCCTCGCATACCGAAGGGAAGTATTGTATTCCAAAAAAAAATCACCCTCCGAGATTTTTTCGGATTCTGACGTTTCAGAACACGTAGATTCCGAAAATATAGGTTTTTCAATTCCGTCAGTCGGTCTGTCTGACTGTCTGTCTGTCTGTTGGTGCATTTACTAAAAAACTAGTTGACGGAGAGCAGTCAAATTTGGTAGGTAGTTAACCCTACTGTCAGCGAAGAACTGGTAGAATTTTCACTGAAAAATATACAGGGTGGACCGTCTAAACGGAATAAATAGTGAAAAAAAATTTTTTTTTGCTCAAATTTAAAATTTCCACGTTTCATGACGCGCTAAACCTGTCTCAGAAAAAAAAAAATTTTGAAAATTTTTGTCAAACATTTTTGAAAAAATTTTTACCACTTATATTTTAGTGGTAAAAATTTTTTTTTCTTTCTTCAAATTTAAAATTTTCACGTTTCATGGCATTCTAAACGTATTTCAAAAAAAAAAAAAATTTTGAAAATTTTTTTACCAACATTTTTGAAAAAAATTTTTACCACTAAAATAGGTGGAATTTTTTTTTTCAAATTTAAAATTTCCACGTTTCTATGGCATTCTAAACGTATAAAACAAATTTAGAAATTTTTCTGAAAAATTTTCTTGAAAAAATGTATGCATTCATCACTTATTACAGAATAGAAGAAAATATTTTTTTTGCTCAAATTTATGATTTCCACGCTTCATGACATTCCAAACCTATTTCGGAAGAAAAAAAATTGTAACATTTTTTTACCATTTTGGAAAAAAAATTACCACTAGAATAGATGGAAAAATTTTTTTGCTCAAATTTCAAATATACACGTTTCATGACATTCTAAATCTATTTCAGAAAAAAAAAAATTTGAAAATTTTTTAACCAACATTTTGGAAAAATTAAAAAAAAAATGTTTTTTTTTCTTTGTTCAAATTTAAAATTTCAACGTTTCCATGGCATTCTAAACCTACTCAAACAAATTAAAAAAAAAATGATAAAATCTATTTCACTACTTACTATTGAATAGTTGAAAAAATTTTTTTTGTTTAAATTTAAAATGTCCACGTTTCACGATATTCCAAACCTATTTCGGAAAAAAAAATTTGAAAATTATTTTCACACATTTTTAAAAAAAATTTACCACTAAAACAGATGAAAAATTATTTTTCTTTGCTCAAATATAAAATTTCCGTGTTTCATGACATTCTGAACCTATTGCAGAAGAAAAAAGACTGAAAATTTTTAACTAACAGTTTTGAAAAATTTCAAAAAAAATTGAAATTTTTAACCACTACTATACTTCCACTTCACTGCGTGAAAGTGGAACTGAAAATGTGTCTAATGGCAATAATATTTGGCATATGCCATTATACTTTTATTGGAAAATATACAGGGTGGTCATCCCAAGAAATAATTCATGGTAGACCTGTTATTTAGTATTGAACTTTTGCTGTTGGATGAGCACTATTTTTTTGAAAAAAGGTTATCAGGACTTCTTTGTAATAATTACAATAACTATATTTGCATTATTATTCTCAATGTCATTTCATATTTAATAATTTTTTAGTGGCCGCCATGCACAAATATCGAGGGAAGTTCTGTGTAAATACCTTTACCGATTTTTTGGCACATATTTTTGATTCTATAATTGCGATTTGCTCCGTTCTATTGCATTTCTCGGAGAAGTTTTGCATTTTCCGTCGCGGAATATTAATCTGCACCATTTGGATTAAGAATCACATTCTGCCTCCGCTATAGGGTGGCTAAATCTTTGGTAGAAAAACGGCAATACGTAGTCAAATCACGACAACTATATTCCTCATTAGTATTACTGAACAGACAGTATTTTTATAGATCTGAAACCACTTAAAAATAGGCGCCAATTAGCACGACAGCATGTCAATTTTTCAAACGTAAGAACTGAATAAATACGGCGATCTGTTCTATATCTCGATGGCGAGTAAAAGGTCGGCAATGACCGTACAACGTGAATCGCGAGGTGAAAATCGAAAATTCAGGCCGGCAGGAGCGAAGGCGAATCGTCATTTTTTGACAATTCGTGACTATTCGAAAAACGAAATTTTCGTCCATCTATTTTTTTCTTTAATTTTTTACTCATTTAAAGAGTTTGGTAGAATCGCACCTTCATTATAGATACTACCTAAACTCTCCTTGGAAAAAAATCTAGCTTTATAGAAATGATTTCACGAAAACTGCCGCTGCCTCCCAAGCTATTAGTTTTTATTTAGATTTTTTTGAAATTAGAATATGCCGAAAGGATAGCTGCTAGCTTTCCTTAGAATCTAAACAGTTTCCTTAGAAGAACAATGTTCTACAGGATGATTTTCCACAACACGCGGAAAATTTATAAGTTGGAAAGGGGTTAAAAAAAATGAAAGATAAAAAAAAATTGCCAAAAGAAATACCTTATTTTTTTGTAGAAATGCTCCACCTATGACTTTAACCGATCTGACGCAACGTGGTGCAACCATATCAGTTCCCCTCCCCCTTTATCAGACTTGGAACTAACAGCGAAGCTGGCGGGTTAGAAGTGAGTTTTTCGATTTAATCACACAACAAAAACACCAAAAATTAAAATAATTTCTGTAGAACACAGCACACCAGAAAACTTAAAAGGAACGAAAAGTCAAAGAAAATGTTCGAATGTTTGACCGTTACCACTCACTGAATGCACTGTTCTAAGCGCAGATAATATTTTCGGGTATGCGATCACATTTGTCTCTTTGATCACGAATTAGATTTGAGGCATTGTCAATGGCTTGTTGAAACTGTTCTAGGGAGTCTATTGACTTAGCGTACACCAAACTCTTCATGTAACGCCACACACAAAAATCCCTAGGGGTATTATCTGGGCTCCTTGTTCTGGAAATTTTCTCTCATGTTCTCGTATAGCGGCTGCAAGATTTGCATTCACTACACTATATGTTAAAATCATATCGCAGTACTCATGCGATGTACACGCTGGCATATTGACCGGTATCGATCTACGAATACAATTTTCAAAACGTAAAAATCCAAACGGAAGCCGGAAAGAACCTGACCATACGTAAACAACTTGTGATCGCTTGAAAAAGACGCGAAGCGGTACACGCATAGATGCGTATAAAGAATTGAAGCAATAAGGGTATGCAAGTTCTATGGCACAGTAGCGTATCATTACAAGTTTTAATGCAAAAAAATGTACTAAATTATTTCGAATCACTCTAAAATTTTGCAGGGAGTTTCCCACATAGAAAACTAGTACACTGTTTTATTTTCGGAATGTTGTGGTAAATCACCCCGTATTATTATAATAAGTTATTAATATCTGAATAATTTATTTCGATAGAATTTTCTGACTGTGTTTTCAAAATAAATCATTGTCTACTCTCAATTCAACTAAGTATATTGACGATTTGGATGTAAATATATACATGAAGAATAAATTTTGATACAGCGCTGTAGTATAAAAGTTTTTCTGTTTATCCTGGTAAATCCGAATTAGATATAAGTAAATACTGAAGAGTACAATTTATACGCATTTCAACATCTTTTTTTATTTTAAAGTTTAAATGGTTAAATTCAAGAATATTTTATAGTTGGATTTAGGTATCAAAGTGTAACTTTGGTTTTGTGGTTGTCGAGAAGTTTACTTGGAATAAACCGCTCTGAAGCAACTTTGAATTCAGCAGTAAATCCCCACCTTAACAACCTACATCTCTGGGGTTGCAGGTATAGACCGAGATTTGCTTGTAAGTTAGATTTATTTTATGACTTGAATATATCTAGCAATGTGTTTATTATTTCATGTTCTGTTTACCATCACTAATTTATTTATATTTGATGCAGAACTTTCGTGTATTCAACTAATAATTTCAATAGATGCATTTTTATAGACCCTTCAGCAGTGGTTTAATTAAAGGCAGTTTTAATTAAACAGTGACTGGCCATATGCTAGTGACGAGTACAGTACCCCGAGACGATTTCAATATGGTCTTTGTTATATCCCTAGTGCCCTTCATTTTTGATATATAGCGTGTTTTCTATTTTTTGCAAAAATTTCGATCGGCTATATTTCTTGATTGGATTCACCAAATGTAACCAAATTTACAGGGAATGCTTCACTAATACACGTCTTCACAATCCATACCGCAAATGAAAAAAAATTAAGAACGGGCTCAAATCATTCTTTTGGAATTTGCCTAAAACTATCACCATTTTTTTAGTAGTTACATGAGGACGAAATTCTATGGAGTTGATTCCCACTATAAAATACAATATTAGGACATCATTTCAGTTTCACAATTGCGGGGACTCTTTTCAGTGGCTTATCCTGCTACGGCCTTTCCAACGCGCATTATCTGAACTCCCGCTGTATATAATATTCATATATCATTACACATTGGTAGTCAAGCAAATGTGTGTTTCAATTTCTAGTCTTCGAAACATATTAGACACTTTATCAACTTCAATATAATACTCCAGCGAATTAACAAAACTTGTTGAAAATAATGCAGAGAATTGTTAATTGTTTCATATCAGGTATTATCAGGTTTTAGGTAGAGAGTCGGCTGTGTAGACTTCCTATGAATAAGATACATGAAAAACTTTGTATGAGTGAGTAAGTACTACCACAGACCTACAGGGAGCTATTTTTCATATAAGTAAATTTTGCCCACGTTATGGAATTTTATCGGAAGTGGCGTCAAAATGGGAGGATGCGGGAAATAAGAGGACAGCCTATTTTTTTTAATATCTAGAAGGCTTGGACTTTACCTTAAAAAAATAATAATTCAAGTATTCAATGACTTAAGAGAACAGAAAAAAAAAACTAAATAGTCGAGGTTGTCTCAGGGTTGCGGACAAATTAATACAGTCTCATGGTATACCTCAAAACCTACATTTTGACTTAAGTTTTATTCATGTATTTGATGACACAAAAAATAGTGACCGGAAGTGACGTCAGAATTCCATGACGTGGGAAAAATTTGCAAAAATGAAAAGTGGCTCCCTGTATGTCTGTAGTAGTACTTACTCACTCACATAAAGATTTTCATGTATCTTATTCATAGGAAATCTATACAGTTCGCTCTCCACCTATTTGCTTCCCTGGTGTATTTTGTTGAAATGCCTTTAATTCACTTAATCTTTTGGCAGCCATTCTGCTTTATCGACTATTTCGATTAAAACTTTATAATTCGTTGGCAAAAAACATGCTTTATTAAATTGGTCCAAATTACCCGTTGCCCTAGTTAAACTTAATTAAATGCCATTGGGGTTTAATGGCTAACTGGTAAAATACCATGATTGCCAAAATAAAAAATACATACCTATATAAGATTACAAAATTTCAATTTTGTTAGTTCTGCTTATATATTTGTTGTCATTTCTTCCCCCAATCAATTATCTTGAATGGAAACATGCCATATCATTATTTTATTAGAATTTTGTAATATTTTATGTATATTAGTAATAATTCAATATTGATTAGGACAGGGTCAATAACAAATGAATAACAAAATGTTTCCGGGGCATTATAAAAATTACAAATTATAAAACCGAGGTAGAAACAGTACGAATAATAAGAGATTATTTGCACACTCATAGTTTTCACTACCATGATGAATTATTATACTCTTCGCAAATACAAAACGAAGAGTATATTGCATTCGATCGGCACATTTCCAAAACCGGTAATATTGCTCGTAGAGAAAAAATTTTCATATTACTGTGTTGGTGATCGAATTATGAACAACTTTTAAAATACCCGTCCGTCCGTCTGTCCGTCTGTCTGTCTATCCGTCTGTCTGTCTGTCTGTCTGTCTGTCCGTCCGTCAAGTTTCTTGTAAGCACGATAACTTAATAACGAAAAGTCCGATTGTATTAAAATTTGGACAGTAAGTTAGTGTTAACTAGGGGAAGAACCTATTGAACAAAATCTATCAATAAAAAAAGTTATGAATTTTTACTTCCCTCCCATACCGAGGGAAGTATTGCATTCGAGAAAAATCGGATTATCACGTTTCAGATCACGTAGATTACAAAAATATAGGTTTTTTCATTCCGTCTGTCTGTCTGTTGGTGCATTATCTAAAAAACCACTTGACAGATAATAGTCAAATTTGGTAGGTAGCTGACACTACTACCAGCGAAGAAATGGTTAGAAATTCACTGGAAAATATACAAGGTGGACCGGATCGTCTAAAGCGAATAGATAATTCCTTTCAAATATAAAATTTCTACGTTTCATGACGTTCTAAACTCATTTCAGAAAAAAAAAAAAATTCAAAATTTTTTGAAAATTTTTTTATCAGTAGAAAGATGGGAATTTTTCTTTGCTCAAATTTACAATTTTCACGTTTCATGACATTCTAAATCCATTTCATAAAAAAAATGAAAAAGAAAAATTTGAAAATGTCAAAGAAAAATTTTTCTAAATTTTTTTACTATAGAAATTTTTTCTTGCTCAAATTTTAAATTTCCACGCTTCATCACATAGTAAACCTATTTCAGAAAATAAATTTAAAGGAGAAATTTTTTGAAATTTTTCCTTCTAACTACTAATACCTAGAATGGATTTTTTTTTGCTTAAATTTGAAACTTTCACATTTCATGACATGCTAAACCTATTCAGAAAATAAAAATACGTTTTCAAAACTTTTTGAAAATTTTTACCAGTAGAAAGATGTGAACTTTATTTTTGCTCAGTTTTAAAATTTCCACGTTTCATGACATTCTAAATCTATTTCATAAAAAGAAAATCCGAAAGAAAAATTTGAAAACTCGTTTGAAAATTTTGTCAAAGCAAAATTTCTAAAAAAAAAATTACCGCTATAGAAGTTATGTTGTTATCATTGTTTACCACTTGTTTTTATTTTGATAATAGTTTTGGTAAACGTCATAATAACTATTGTTAAAAACATCCATGTATAGAATAACAAAAAATCAAATGACCATAAGTCCGATTAGCAGGCATATAAATACTATCATCGAACTTATAGCCATCAGAAAGTGTTATAAGTCATTCTAATAAAGAAGTTAAGCCTTTCTTCTACCAAGAAAATCCCCGTAACTTATTTGGCGCAGGCGGTAGGATAATGCCCTTCTGGTAAGTCAGTTAGTGCATCGAGTCACCGTCGAGAAAATTCCTGCATCGAGCAAAGAAGTCTCAGAGGTCCGACACCAGAAGTCTATTTCAATAGTTAAGGCCTATCCAAAACAACCTACGTGGAGAAGGAGAAGAAAAAACGTAAGTCAATACTCAATTCTTAGAACGCTTCCTTTCTCACCCCCTAATCGAAAGTCACTTACTTTGTGTGATCCTTTCAATTTTCAACGTCTTTTTTTAACCTGACTTACTATTCAACTAAGAATTTGTGTGATATTTGAAAAAGCAAACCACTAATTTTAAGCCAGTCTATTATTGAGACAACATTAGATGTAAGTTGCTGTTCATTATACTTTATAATTTATAGACAGGGCCGAGTCAGATTCTCAACCGTATAGTTAACTCACTCTCGTATCATTCAATGATTTACTTGAAACCTAATAACTTCTTCGACTATTATTAGTAAACCCATTAGCATAAATAACATACCTGAAACTATTATCCGTGTACCTGCTCAAAATTTTACTTGGTCTTAACTAAACTATCGCTAACAAGCAAATTAACCCCTATTCAAACTTCTTCCGGTAATTTCCAAAATCAAAAAAATGGCTCAAGTCAATTATCAATTACTCAGAATGTACATCGACGCCATAAGGCCCTTCGATGGCAACGTCTTCGCCCTAAACGATTTTATTTCTGCTTGTAATGCTCTAGAAACCAATTATGCGAAACCAATGGATAGCTTAAAGTTATTGTTAATACAACACTAAGTCAACTTAATGACCTAGGACGAAATATGTATTGTCAAGGTTTAGCCAATCAAATATCACAGAACTTTCTACTCGTATTAAATCATTTGAAAATCTAGAAAATGCTCTAGTAAATTCTTGGTCAGGAATCATACATCACTTTTTCATGTTTCACTCAGATCTGTTACATATTTTGGAAAATTTAACAAAACTCTATGATACTAGAAATCTATTAAATTAAGAAACTGACGAATACTATAAATTGTTTCACATCCAGACTAAAGTCAAAAAGAATCTAATTTATATTCAATTAACCGTTCGACTTTTTGATATCAGAGACTTTCAATTAGTCCACCTAATCCCTATTCCTTTTAACGATACAATCCTTATACCTCCAAAACCCTACCTAATAACGAGTATTGATCACACGGCTCACTTATGAAAGACACCACCTGCCAAACGATCAACAAATATCACATATGCGATGGAAAGCCTTTACCTTGGACTTCCAGCTGCCTGCTTCACTTGCTAGAAGGAAAACAGACTACACACTGCACCTTACAAAAGATCACCGTTAATTCAGATCTTTTACTACGGGTTTCAAACGATAAGATTATCTGCTTCCCACGAGAAGAAATTTTAATCAGAACTTCGTGCCCAGACCAAGAAATAGCTCGAATAAATACCCTCAGCAAAGTGACGCTCGAACACAATTGTAGTATCATAATTAAAAATACTGCCTATTCCAAAGATGATGCTAAACTTAGAGGACGTCCATTCTATTTGCCGAAGATTATGGAATACGACCTGTCTACTCTACGAAATCATCCCCTCGAAGAATTTCCTTCGGACTTAATTGAACTATCCCATTTACTAAAACATCTGCAACCATTAAGTATAGAGGACTTTGGAACAACTGGCCACCATACCTGGATTCTTTATTCTCTTATATATATAATTATCCTTGCTCTTCTAAGTTATCTCTTCTTTAAATATTACAATGAAACTGTTCGCCCTCTGAATCTATTGAATGGGCTTATTCGGCATTTTTTTAAATTTCATAAATCGAAAGTGCAAGTATAAATTAATGGATCTGCAAAAAATCAGAATCTTATTCGCACGTTTAGTATCTTAAAAACTATTACAAATCTCCATCTCGCGAAAATGGGGCGTGGCCAGGCGCTACGTCACTATACTCATAGACTCAGCGATCTCAATAGACTTGATGCTCCTTACTTGTTATAATTATTGTAGTGTTTTCGAAGTATTGTTTGTTTTGCTTACTACTTGACAGTAGGGGAGTACAATTTGGTGAAATGTCAAAAAGTCGCAATTTTTTCTCGCTCCTGCCGGGACGAATTTTCGATTTTGACCCTGCAATATACGATTAGAATTCATCGCCGACCTTCTCCTTTCCGTAGACACATAGAACGAACTTCCACTCGACGTATTTATTTAGTTACCAGCGTTTAAAGATTCCATGTTTTTCGACTTTTCAGGTTAAATTTGAAAGGTCCCAGAAAGCCATTTTTCTTACATCACTTGCGTATAGTGACGTCACAAATGATCGCTCTATTTTTGCAACTATTACTAAATTCAACTCCTTATATCTCGAGAACGGAAAAAGTTAATAATACGAAATTTTAAGTGTACAATGAGAATATCGAGTACTATATGAAAAAGTATAAAAGCTATATAAAAAGAATATCATGGAACAAGCTCATTCCCAGATTCAAACTTTCCTATAAAGGATATGAATCCATTTTAAGAAGGGAGGAGTTATGTTGTTATCATTGTTTACCACTTATTTTTATTTGGATAAGAGTTTTAGTAAACATCATAATAACTATTGTTAAAAACATCCACATAAGGAATAACAAAATTTATCAAATGACCACAAGTCCGATTAGCAAGCAAATAAATACCAGCATCGAACTTGTAGCCATCAGAAAGTGTTATAAGTCGTGCTAATAAAGAAGTTAAGTCTACGACGTTATTTTCTTCTACCAAGAAAATCCCCGTAACTTATTTTAGAAAATGTGATTTTCTTTTTGCTCAAATTTAAAATTTTCGAGTTTCATGACATTCTAAACCTATTTCAAAAAAAAAATGTTTTGAAATTTTTAAAAAGTTTAAAAAACATTTTTGACTTAGTAAGAACACTACATAGATAATGGATAGAAAATTGTTTTCGCTCAAATCTCAAATTTCCAATTTTCATGACATTCTAAGCATATTTAAAAAAGAAAAGAAAAATTGGATTTTTTTTTAATAACTACTATACGTCCACTCCACTGCGTGGATATGAAACTGAAAATATGGCAGATATCAATATTTTACATATAGTTAACGCACTTGGTAAGGAAGACATCTGTTATAGTTTTATTGAAAAATGTACAGGGTGGTCATCCTAAAAAATAATTCAAGCATGTTGGAAACTTGTAAAGGTATTTACGCAAGCCTTCCATATTTGGCACCTTTTATTTAATATTGAAGTTTTGCTATCGGATGACCACTCCGTATTTTTTTTGACCAAAAGTTATCAGGTTTTCTTTGTAATAATACCTTCCGTAATTGGTAATTTTTTAGTGTGGATGCCCTCTATAAATAAAGTAGGAAAGTCTGTGTAAATACCTTTACCGATTATTTGTATAAAAAAATAATTTATATTTTGTAATTAAACTAAAAATGTCCAAAACTAATATTATTTACAAAAAGCACAGCGAAGAATATCCTATAGAATGTGTAACAATTATATAAAAAGAGCAGTAAATCGGCAGAGTATAATGGTTAGCTTGTTTAGTTTTTATTTTGAAGTTACTTTCAAGATTTGGTATTAATATGATATTTCTTAATGTTAAGGATCTTGCTAGACTGAAAGCAGACGTTAACTGATCATGTGAAGTCTTAGAAATTCAATTAACGATTCGATCCACAGGATCGTACGAAAGTCATCAAGCCTAAATTAGTAGTAGTCAATGAAAGATTTCAATTCAATAATTGTATTTATTTGTAAAAATTTATACAGAAAAATACCTCTAACTAAATGTATATGAAACGATTCAGATCACCATATACCACTCATGGCAAGTGAGTCACGTCTCGAGGACATATGTGTCCCGAGTACGTATGATTGCAACCTCATACAACTGCGAGATGATTGTAATATTCGACTGGTACAAAACCCCTACTAACTTGAGCAATTTTCAATATTTTTTTGTGACGCTCCATCCTGACTGATCAGATTTACCCGAAGACGGTTTTCCATCTTTAATTTTTCGTTGAAGTTCAAAGATGTATATTGTGTGGATTCTGGACGAAAAACGTTGCCAAAGGTGGTTTTACATCTTTCGCGCCATGGATATTTATTTCTAAATCTATTTCTAAGTTGATTTTTTAATTAACAATTATTTTAAAAATTAATATTTTTAGTAATCCATGTCAAAGCAAACGAATGATTGTTCAAAAAATTTTTTTCTTAAAATGGGTTTAGAATGTCATGAAACGTCGAGATTTTAAATTTGACAGGAAAATGTTTTTCTGTCTGTCTGTCTGTCTGTCGGTCTGTCTGTAACTCTATCTCCGCACGTTTTCTCCGGAACGGTTTAAGATATTGACTTGAAATTTTGTACACGTATATATTATAACGAGATCTGGAACTGGATTGTTTCTTGAAGATATTCGGTGAAGGGTTGGGGGTTAAATAGGGGTAAATAGGGAGAAATATGTAACGCAAGCTGGTAAGAGTACAGAAACTTGAAACTTGATGTATGTACTACAAGCCAAGGCCCCAAAATTTTTTACAATATTTTTCAACGCCCCACCGCCCTCCATTATTAAAGGGGTTGATAAAATAAAATTGAGATATTCATTTGAAATTTGGTACACTTATGTATTATAACGCCATCTAGAACTGTGTATATTTTCAGATGATTCCGTTGAAGGGTTGGGGGTTAAATAGGGGTAAATAGGGCAAAATAAGTATAACAAGCTGGTAAGAGTACAGAAACTTGAAGTTCGGTGTATGTACTAGCAGGCAAGGTCTCAGGTTATTTATAATATTTTTCAACTCCCACCACCCCTAAATTATTGATAAAGGGGTTGATAAAATAAAATTGAGATATTCACTTGAAATTTGGTACACGTATGTATTATAACAACATCAGGAACTAGATTATATTTTGAGATGATTCCGTTGAAGGGTTGGGGGTTAAATAGGGGTTAGAAGGGCAAAATAAGTAAAGCAAGCTGGTAAGAGTACAGAAACTTGAAGTTGGGTGTATGTACTAGAAGCCAAGGTCTCAGATTATTTATAACATTTCTGAACCCTCCCCCCACCCCCCTCAATTATTAAAGAGATTTATAAAATAAAATTGAGATATTCACTTAAAATTGACTCCGCTGAAAGGTTGTGGGTTAAATAAGGGTAGATAGGGGAAAATAAGTAAAGCAAGCTAATAAGAGTACAGAAATTTGGGATTTGGTGCATATACTAGAAGCGAAGGCCTCATGTTTTTTATATTTTCCATCCCCCATCACCCTCTTCCTTATTAAAAGAGTTGATGAACTTAAATTTAGATTTTCACTTGAAATTTGGTACATGTATGTATTATAACGATAGCTGAAACTAGATTATATTTTGACATGATTGCGTTAAAGGAGTGGGGGTAAGTAGATGCTAATGGGGGAAAATAAGTAAGGCATGCTGGTAAGAGTACAGAAACTTGAAATTCGGTGTATGTCCTAGAGGCCAAGGCCTCAGTTTCCTTAATAATAATTTTCAATCCCCCCACCACCCTTACTCTATTATTAAAGGGGTTGATAAAACAAATATAGATATTCACTTGAAATTTGGTAGACGTATGTATTATAACTACATTCGGATCTAGATTATATTTTGGGATGATTCCGTTGTAGGGTTGGGGGTTAATTAGGAGTAAATATGGGAAAATAAGTAAATCAAGCTGGTAAGAGTGCAGATATTTGGGATTTGGTGTATATACTAGATACCGAGGCCTTATATTTCTTTCTAATATTTTTCAAACCCCAATACCTTCACTCCATTATTAATGGAATTGTTAACATAAAATTGAGATATTCACTTAAAAGTTAGAATAGGAGAAAATAAGTAGTGTAAACTAGAAACTTCATTTTTAACGTATTTAGTAGACACCAACCTCAAACTTTTCTATGACATCTTTCCCAAATATTAAGTATTAAAATTCTATGATCAATAATTTCTACATACTAGAGTGCAAATCTAGTCAAGATGTTTCCTTTAAAGTGACTTGGATGAAAAATCTGGATGTGGAAGTAGTGATTCCTTAGGCAGCGGTTTTTTTTATAGTTTCTGAATGACGTCAGTGGTTGACATTTGTAGTGTAATTGCTTGGTCAGAAATCAGTATCCATAATGAATAAGTAATTTGTTGTTCCTCATATTAGATGAAAATCGTCTGCAACATACCCAGAGAATGTTTTTTCTCGATGAAATTTGTGCAGAAATAAAAGATATTCAGTTGTACATACAAGGGTACGCCGAAAAAAATCTAAAGTTCATATACTTCCATAGCTTGACAAAATTCTCTGGACGCTGCATACCATCCCTTAACTGATAAAGAATAAATAAAAAATCCATAGCAGTGTCATACTTACAACAGTAAATCAGCTTTATGGCACCAAGTAGTCTATTTTATGAAAACTCAGAGTAAGTGCCCATTATAAGCGACACTAATAGCTAATACTAGCCACATCGTGATACGAGGGCTGAAACGTCAAGCAGTTGAAACAATAAATACAGAAGGAAAACCTTTAAACCAATCTACAAATTATATCAGCAGCACTACCAAAGTTGTAAAGTAAAAAATAATGGAGCTTTTTATAATCTTTTGGAAAAATGATGATTCAGATTTTAAATCCTTTATAAACTGAAACTTTTAGGTAGCTTGAACACTTTTTTTTAAATTGCCATTGTTCTCATAATTTTTATGAGTAAGATTTTTATTATTTATTTATATCATCATTGGAAAGAGAGGCCTATATTTCTTAAAACAACACCGAGGTGGTGGAAATTCTGTATTTTGAAGATAGTGCTCTGCCGCTATTTTAATTTCCATTTAAATTGTATCTTTTTGCTTGTGCCACAATATGACTCGATGAGACATGTAGTTTTTTAAATTTTATTCACGTACTACTTTGATTTCTAGATTTTATACGTCTCAAGGAATAAATTTAGATATAAACAACATTTACGCGTTCCTAGGATTCAATAAATGCTGTTGCTTCCTGAAAATGTCGCTTCCGGCTATTCGGCATCTCTCCGAGAGAGGCATGCCTCGGTAAATCCGTTGCCTGCATGATTTGAGTGGAATTGCACACGTATAAATTATCTGATTGTAATTCAGAGTGCAGCTCAGACTGTAGTCAATATTGGGATACAGGGTACAAAGGGCAGTTGATTAAGTTTGGGCAAAAAGTAGTCAAACCGCAACGTTGTGTGGTAGTTTTATTTTATTTATCAACTTTCATCAAAAGCCGCTTAGCACCGTTTGTACACTGTTTGATTTTTTAAATACTGAAAATGAAATTCTTGAGGATTACCAATTTTAAACCATTTAAATGAATGCAACTGTATATTTGTACAACCACGCATTCGTTTGAAACGGCTTTGATACTTAAATTTAAATACCTACTCTCCTGTTATTAAAAACAGATATATCTAAGATAAAATCTGCATAGTAGACGGGGAGCCAGCAACGTCGTAACCTACGTTATGTTCTCAGGTAGTATGTTATTATTATTATAGTCTACAAGTGTGAAACCGGTATTCTGACTGACCGGAGCGGATGCATTAGGACGCGCGACGCGACGCCGCGGAGCCAAAAAGTTATAGGCGGGGAGCCAGCAATATCGTAGCCTATAAACCGTATTAGAACAATATCCCAGAACCGTCAGATCTACGTCATTTTAGTAAAGTTAATATTTTGTCAATAAATAGTGTGATATGTAGTTAAGAAAATATGCATATTTGCTAGATTGAAAGCGGGACCCTTTCACACATAACAGGTACAAAAGGTACAAAGAAACTATACTAATCTACGTTAAAGTATGATAACTGGTCTTCATTATGAATGACAGAATACTGTTAAAAACGAACATTCATTATTGCCAGACACTTTCCGTTTGCCCTAACTTCCGCCAGGCTCTTTAAAGCTCGAAAAAAGAATCCAACCTAACTTAACATAACAATTTTGTTGTTTTGTTTCGTTTTTACATAGTTTGTAGTAAATATGATTCCACAGTTATATTAGGTTACGTTGGTTTTCTTTTCGAGCTTTAAACCATCTGGAGGAAGCTAGGGCACACAGAAAGTGTCTGGCAATAATTATGATTTATAACAGTATTTTTTCAAACATATATGAAAGCCAGTTATCATACTTTAAGGTAGGTTAAGTTTTTTTGTACTTTTTGTACCTGCTGTCTGTAAAAGGGCCCCGCTTTCAAGCTAGCAAATATGCATACGTTCTTAACTACATATCACATTATTTAATAGACACTTAAGGCAGTACGTCTAAAACACACGTAAACGTATATTATGACATCTGCGCATGCGCAGTTTTGATTTTCTTAGCGTTACGAGATACGCTAGACGTAAAGATACGGATTCCCACGTACACCCAAAAACGCAGTGTTATTGCACCGATACAAGCCGATGACACCCGAGCACATGTCAGATTTGACGAAACGTCAAAAAATCATAAGAAACATAACCAACATTATTGCCACTCTTTGTTAAGGTTATGTTCCACGTCACATTTCGTTTTTTTAATTCCAGTTTTGTCTTTTGTGCCGTAAAATAATAAATACAAAAAATATTTAGGTTAGATTCACGTTCTTGAAATTTTAATAAAACGTGGTAACACCCTTGTAATGGGTAGAAAATCATCCAGAAGGACCGATGTATTTTACGCCTTGCATTTATTGCGAAAGGTTATTGGACAAAACCCTATGAAGACAACACTAGGTGGAACGTCATTCAATTGAGTATAACTCAAATAGTTGGAAAATTCATTTCAGTTAGGACTTTAAAAGACAGAATAAAAAATTAGGGTAAGGTGAACTACTGTCACCTAATCAAAATGTAAATAAGTAGTACAAATAGGACATACTACATGGTTGGAATTAATGACTTTGCCTTAACTCCATTTTAGGGCATAACAATATACCTAAACTTGTTGGGTTTACGTCGCGCTAATACGTTTACGTATAAGCGTTGCCTTAAGTGCCTGTTGTCAAAATATTAGCTTTGCTAAAATGACGTAGGTCTGGCAGCTCTGGAATCTTACTCTATATTATGAAACCGGTAGTTTGCCTGACCGGAGGGGGTGAATTACGGCGTCACGATTCCACAAAATTATAGACGTCGTGTCAGCAACGTGAGTTGCGAACCGATGCCCTTGAGCTTCGGGGGGGAGGGGGTTTGGGCGAAAAGGTTAGTCTAGCTGATTTTACGTAGGGTGACCCCCTCCCATTTCGAGGGAGAAACGTCCGGCACGAAACGGCCCGAAAATATTACGAAGTTCATCGGCTTCGTGGGGATCAGTTCTATATGGACGGGTTGGACGTACCTCCTCCGAGATATTTAAATTTCGATGGCAGTGCGATAAACCCGACATTTTTAATGAAGGCTGTCCACTAAGGCTGGTAACGATCAGCCGATCGGCGGTTACAGAAGGACTCTATATTTCAAATTATACTTCTAGCGAGCAACGCTAGTAGAAGCTCTCACGGGGGCTGCGGGGAAAGTGTTGATGAGGATGGATATTACGTTGAAACGTTAGGAAAATGAACCGCTGCCTAAGGAATCCCTACTTCCACATCCAGGTTTCACTATATTTGCACTCCAGTATGTGAAAATAATTGATCATAAAATTTTAATAAAAGGGCGTTGTCGAATTTCAGCAAGCCTCCAGAACATTCGGACGCTGCCGAATACCATGGCAATTTCCAGGCGGTCTAAATCCATATTTGGTGCTGCCGAATACCAAGGTAACTTCTGGCCACTGCCGAATCCAAATTACGGCGCTGCCGTATCTATATTTGGGCGCTACATATACCATATTTGGGTGCTGCCGAACACCAAGGTGACTTTCGGGCGCTGTTGAATACCCAGGCAATTTCCGGGCGTTACTGAACCCACAATAGGACGCCGCCGAATCCATATCTTGACGCTGCCGAATCCATATTCGTGTGCTGCCGAATTTCAAGGTAACTTCCGGAGGCTGCCGAATTCAAATTAAGGCGCTGTCGAATGTATATTCGGATGATGCATAAATCATATTCGGGCGCTGTCGAACACCAAAATGATTTCCGGACACAGCCAAATACCAAGGCAATTGTTGGGCGCTGTCAAATCCATACTGGGGCGTAGCTGATTATCAGGGTAACTTCCGGGCGCTGCTGAACCCAAAATATCTGCATTCGGGCGCCAGCGAATCCACTATTAAATATTACCCTCTAGGATCCATTTTGATTGCAAGATTTGACCCAAACATATAAAGCAAGTTAAATAAAAGCTTTTAAAAATTAAATTTCTGGATTATTATTAACTTGCCTTCCTTATTTTTCCCTATTTACCAAAACCCCACCTCCTCCACGGAATTATTTACAAACATATATATTTAAAAAACACATATTTAAAAAATCTGAGGCCCTTGGTTTCCAGTATATATCCCAAGTTTTTGTACTCTTACTAGCTTGCTCTACTTATTTTCCCCTATTTATCCCTGTTTAGTCCCCAACCCTTCAACGGAATAATCTCAAAATATAATCTAGTTCCTGATATCGATATAATACATAAGTGTACCAAATTTCGAGTGAATATCTCAATTTTATTTTATTAAATTCTATTATAATGGAGAGAGGTTGGTGATGGGTTGAAAATATTATAAAAAATCTGAGGTCTTGCCTTCTAGTATATACACCAAATTCCAAGTTACTTTACTTTTACTAGCTACTTTACTTATTTTCCCTTATTTTCCCCAACCCTTACCCGGAATTAGCGCAAAATATAATCTAGTTCCAGATCTCGTCATACATATGTGTATAAAATTTTAAGTCAGTATCTTAATCTATTTCTGAGAAAACGTGCGCACAAATGAAAGAGTTACAGACTGACAGGCATAATTTTTTTTTCGCTCAAATTTAAAATCTCGACTCTTTATGATTTTCTACGCCTATCTTAACAAAAACAGTTTTTTGAATTTTTTTTACGTTAAACCACTCCACTACGTGGATGTTGAAATAGAAATAAGCGGCAGTTTCCGTTAGTGTTTTCAGATCAATGTAGATCTCCAAGTGTACGATTAATTTTGCAAAACCCAAGGCAAGAAAATGTGGATAACCACTGTCGTGCAGGACCTTTTCACCCACCATGAGTTTAGTCTCGAATGCCCTCGAAGTTCAAAGAAAACAGAAATCGTTCTGCATTTCTTTAAGAAAACAGTAATACATCTATGCCAATAAATTATTTATTATTTATTCCTCTAATTACTTTAACATAAAATATTGAAATGCTACAACTTATAAATAAAAATTTTAACAGTTATGTGTATTATGGGTGTTTAATAAATATTCACATTCAACCGCTATAACTTTTATTTGTTTCGTAATAATTTTATTAACACTGCCTTATTGATATTTTGAAGTGAAATTAATATACCACTTACCTAATCTACGTACAATTCGTTCTAACCTAAAACAAACATTGCGTATTGTAATATCGATATCTTATACATGTTTCTATTTTTGGGATGCTTTTCTAGAGCAATGTTTGACTTTAATAACACTTTGCTCTAAAATCTAAAGCAAGCTAACCATTACAGCCTTCGCCGATTTACAGTACTTTTTACAAAATTGTTGCACTTTCTGTAGGATACTCTTTATAGTTTTTTTGTTTAAGTAATTACAAAACATACACAAAATTAAATTAAATTATTAATAACGTTTTTATTTATTGATCACTAATGTTAAAAAACAATAGACTTCTTCTTCTAGCTAACACTAATTTATTTTCCATATTTCAATACAATCGGGCTTTTCATTCTTATGTTATCGTGCTTACACTAAACGTGGATGACAGATGAATGGATCGACAGACAGACGGACGGACATTTCAAAACTTGTTCAAAATTTGATCACCAGCATGGTGATATGAATATTTTTTCTCTACGAGAGACATTATCGGTTTTAGAAATGTGCCGATTAAATGCAAAATACTCTTCGTTATGGTAGCTACGAAGAGTATAATATTGACCAATTATTAGTATCATCCTGTATGTTAAAGGGTTTCTGAGACATTAAATGTAAACCAACTTTTGATGACTACTTAGAAAGGCTATAGCCCTTAGGAAGTATTTTCGGAGCCAAATTTGTGGATGTTTTGAAATACTTCTATAAATAGAATGATCTCAGAGGTTTGTTCTCCATATACAATACATACTATGTATTTGTTGTCTTATAAGGCATGGTAATTCCCTAGGACGAAGAATTAGACATTTTGCTTTTAAGTTTTTCCTCGGTGTAATATTTTACAGCCTCACTTTATTCTGAATAAGTAAAACAAAAATAATCAAACTAAGTAAGTACATTAGAACCCAACTTCGGGACAAACGCACTAGAATATTGTTTTAATCATAATTCAAGACCGTGCTTATGAAAGTACACAAGAAATAAAAGCATAAAAATTAAATAAAAAAAGAAACACTCTTATACCTTGGAAATGTAGTATCGTATATACGAAGAATTTATATTTCATGTGACTTTTTGTTTTGCATCCATAAAAGAATTATGTAAAGTTTCCCTTAAGAGCAAAGTATTTCCTCTCTCGCCATTCTAACTGCAACGTTCAACATTTTTATTATTGTATGTTGGCTTACTATTTCTCTTTAATACGAATGAACATACATTTTTAATGATCCTGACAAAATAACATAATATGTCAGACATCCATGAAACTTACTTCCACATCCATATTGTGGAGTAGAAGTATAGTAATTGTAAAAAAAACTCAATTTTTTTTTATTGAAATAGGTTTAGAATGTCACGAAACGTCGAGATTTTAAGTTTGAGGCAAGAAAAAAATTTTCTGTCTGTCGATCTGTCGGTCTGTTACTTTTTTTTGTGCGCACGATCTTTGGAACGGTTTAAGATACTGACTTGAAATTTTATACACTCATGTACAATAACGAGATCTGCAACTGGATTGTTTTCTGAACTTATCCGGTGTAGGGTTGTGGGTAAATGGGGCTAAATAGGAGAAAATAAGTGAAGCAAGTTGGTAAGAGTACAAAAATTTGGGATTTGGCTAGAAGCCAAGGTCTTAGATTTTTTATGACATTTCCACCCCCTCCCCCCTGCACCACCCCCACTCCATTGTAAAAGGGGGTTATAAAATGAAATTGAGATATTCACTTGAAATTTGGTACACGCATATATCATAACGATATCTAGAATCAGATTATATCTTGAGATGAAGCCAAAGCCTTCGATTCTCTTATAATTGCGACATCTGGAACTAGATTATATATTGAGACTATTCCGTTAAAGCCCCCCTTTCCCCAATACACCCCCTCACCGATGTATTGGGGAAAATAGGTGGAAGAAGCTAATAAGAGTTCAGAAACTTAATTTTTGGCGTATATGGTGGAAACCAACATTTCAAATTATTTGATGACATCTGCCTCAAATATTATTAAAATATTATGACCAATAATGTCCACATAATAGAGTGCAAATATAGTCAAAATATTTTCCTTTAAAGAGACTTGGATGCAAGATCTGGATGTGGATGTAGTGATCCCTTACGCAGCGGTTTTTTAATATCAAGTCCCATGACGAATTATATTTTATGACAATACGCAGCCAAGCGAGCATCAGAGTTTTTAATGTTACAAGTAAACTCAAATCCAAAATATAAGCAGCATTTGCGGCTTCCTTTATTCTTTTTTTACTATTGTCTGAAGGTGTGACAAAAAATGACCACAAATTAAATTAAGTAGTTTTTTGTATAAACTGCCGCTGAGGGAAGTAAATAAGTTACGCCCACTAAATCTGATTGATGGCAAATTCTGCTACAGATCTACTGATTGGTCGAATTTTATTATGCGTATTAGTCTAGTATGTAGAGTCCACGTTGACTTGCAGAGCCGGAGTTAGAATTTCAGAGTTTGGCAAGTAATGAAACAATGAAAGTAAAATATTCCCTGCTTTCATAAATGTTGGATTTCACAACTCTACCTATTATTAAATAAAAATACAACAACCCTACATTCGTTTTATTTAGGATTTAATTCTAGCATTATATTGAACCTACCTAACAATGGTTGTATAATTCTAATATATACATGTGTATATTGTGTATTGCCAAAGCACGTGTAGCTAAAATACATTGTTGTTTCTTTTTTTGGTATATGTGACAAAAAAATCTTTCTTTTTGTATATTGTATAAGACGACATTATTATTGGTATCTACATTAAACCTACTTACTGCAATGCATGCGCCAATAATTAAATTATTCTTCTTCCCCGGAAGATGACGATGATGAGGAATCATTGGGATTTATTATAATTGGTTGTTGTTGAGGAACTGTGGCAAAATATTGATTTTCAATTTTGTTTAATATGGTTCACGCATCCCGTCCAATGCTTTTCTATGAGCTTCCCACTGTCTAATAAGTTGTATCACATTATGACTAAGTCGGGGGCTTGTGTTTCTAACGTAATTTTTTAATGCACTCCAAATTTTTTCAATAGGATTTAACTCGCAGTCTTAAAACTGTATGACCATATTGTTCTGCAAATTCGTCTATTACAAATGTTTTTTTAATGTTTGCATTTTTCGCTTTTTTTTTTAAATTCAATTAATTCAAATTTTCGCGTCGAAGTAGTTGGTATTTTCTCAGCTTGTCGCGAATGGTAAGAGGCATTATCGAACACTATGACCGAATTTGGCTTTATGTTACGCAACAGTTTTTCTGCAAACCGTTTTTCAAAGTGGCGTTCATATCTTGGTGGTAATCGGCCGATGACTTTGCTATGTTTTTTGCGGAAAGCATTAAACACCCTTTTACAAATCCATCTTCATTACCCGTGTGTACTATTATTATACGTTTACCTCTCGAGGAAGGTACATTTGGAGAACATTTTAAAGTGTCATCCGACCAAAAAAAGTTTTGAATTTTTTTTTCTGAAATAGGTTTAGAATGCCATGAAACGTGGAAATTTTAAATTTGAGTAAGAAAAAAATTTCCCATTATTTACTCCATTTAGACGGTCCACCCTGTATATTTTCAAGTGAAAGTGTAACCATTTCATTGCTGACAGCGTCAGCTACCTACCAAATTTGACTGCTCTATGTCAAGTAGTTTTTTTAGATAATACACCAACAGACAGGCAGACAGACTGACGGAATTGAAAAACCTGTTTTCGTAATCTACGTGATCTGAAACGTGAAAATCCGAAAAAACCTCGGAGGGTGATTTTTTCTCGAATACAATACTTCCCTTTGGTATGCGAGGGAAGTAAAACATTTAAAAACAAACATATTTGACAGTAATAAAAGAAATGCTAAAAAGCTGAGTTCATATTTATAAAGCACATACGATGACTCCTTTGACGGCAATTTTTTATTCGTTGAATAAATATGAACCTAATGTTCTGTTATTTTTGTGGTGCGTGCTCTTTCTGTTGAAACTGCAGATAATAAGAAAAAAAACTGTAGTGTAGTGCTAGTATTTTAATGAGATTAAGTTGGAAAATTTGCCAGTAGTGTTTTTTGTGATAATAAATATTTAAATGAAGAGTTGTCATACGACAAGTAAAATACGAATGTAGTCATAAAAATCTTGAATCCGGTTCTGAACGCATTAAGCAGGTGTTCGTTTGCAAGCGTGCGGCTCTCTGCGATGTAATTCTTAAGGGATGCCGCTTTGAATGTTATATTTTGGACACAACTTTTACCATCATTTATCAGTTTTTCAAGCTTCCGCTCATAAAACGTGACAACAGAAAATCGGATTATTTCATACATACATGTTAACTACTTGCTTGTTTCATATTTAACCAGAATAAAGTGTGATTGATTAGACAAATCTAAATAGAATTTCCGTTGTTACGAAAAATGCGTCAAATAAGCAATAATAAAATTACTGCATTTTGAACATTTACAAGGTAATATAAAAATATAATTTTGAATGAAGGAAAAGTTTATAAATATACTAGAGGAACCAGCGTTAAAAAATATTGCAATTTACAAACTATTTTGTAAACAGTAAGTATTTAACTTGTTTCGTATTCATTCAAGAAAATATTAATCTTCAAATTTTCAAAAATTTGCCCATGTAGCATTGTCATATACAGATTCAGTAAATTTAGTTTTAGGTACGTAAACTTGTTTCTGCGCAGATAAATCACGCCTTGTCGTAGAACAATGCAGGGCATTGGTCCATCGCTTGACCGCGACGAGTTGAGAACAGTGCGAGCGCACCCATTCTGTTTTAATAGCGTAGCTGTTTAGACGTGTGGGAATATAATAAATTAATCTCAATTTCGTTATTAAAATGCCGTGTGTTTATACAACTGCAGAAAAAGTGCAAATTGTGAAGTGGTAATTCGGGGACCATTCCACTGATGACACAATAAATTTATTTACTATGGCATATCAAGACAGACCAATCCCCTCAGCTAGCATAATTTCATACATTATTAAAAAATTTGAGAATTTCGGGTGTGTCGTGAATTATTGTAAAAAATGCTGTCAACCCTAATGTCAAAACTAATGTCTGTGCACCTGTTGAAACTAGTGAACCTTGTTCTAACAGACAAATTGCTGATGAAGTTGACATGAAGGAAAGAACTGTAAGAAATATTTTGAAACGAAATGGGTACAGTTGTTTTAAAGTTCAAACAACGCAAGAATTATCTTGGATAAATAAACTAATTTTATTATTATTATTATTAAATATTAAAAAAACAAATAAAGTGAATGAGAATGAAAACTTCTTAAAGAATATATTGTTTACAGATGAATCATCCTTTTCATTACATAGGAAACACAATCCACCCGTAGTACGATATTGGTCTCGAAAAAATAAACATTTGAGTGTTGCTGTGCTCAGTATCCTCAAAAGTTGAACGTTTGGACGGGAAATTTAGACAATCATATTATAGGCCCACTGCTATTCGATGGCAATTTAAATGGCAATAAATATTTTACAAAACCAAATAATTCCTGCACTTCAAAATCTTCCTGTCAACTTTGACGACATTTGGCTTCAACAAGACGGCTGCACAAGTCACAATACCTTAACTGTTATTAATTTTCTGGAAAGAACATTTCCCAATCGTTTAATAGCTACGAGGGGAATGATAAAATGGCCCCCCAGGTCATCTGATCTAGGACCCCATGATTTCTTTCTGTGGGGCTTATTAAAGGAAACCGCGTACAAACATGCGTTTGAACGAGCCAGTGATTTAGTTGAATTACGGGAAAAACTTATCCAACTTTGTGCAAGCATTACTCCAAATCAACTCAATGATATGAGTGAGAGGTTCATTGTATAATCGGTTTGGCTATTGTTTGGCACAAGAAGGTAGTTTGTTAGAATCCTTACTTCATTAATTTATTGATTGATAATTATTAGTTGATTTTAGTTTCCGAGTTATTTAATTTTATTTTAATGTTCTATTTTCATTTCGTTTTCAATAAGAATTATTATTATATTTCCATAGAATTTACGGTTAAAAAATAAACTGCAGAAATGCTTTCAATAGAAGAAATTATTTGTCAAACATGTGACAAAAACTTCTTCGCTTTTGACGAAGAGATATTTTCTCGTTTCGTATAGAAATTATTACCTACGTCCGTATCCATCCTTAGTTCATGCCGTACTAAATTCAATTCATTGTGTTTCTCTGCTTTCACGATTTATGGAACTAGCGGGGCGTGATCAATTACATCGTTATTCCTATACCCCAAACTGCATTTTCCAAATCTGTATGTGTATAGATAATATGCTCCGTAAGTAATTAAATTATTATTCACTATGGCTAAATATTGATAAATATACTCCTAGTCAAATTTATTTAAGTAATATTCATTTTCAGGATGCAGTGCACGTAAGAATAATTAGGGTGTTATAATTAAGCGATCGCCAGATCTGCAATATTATTGGACAGTCCACAATTAAATGCTCGAAGCGACGTGACGGGAAAGAAGTTGCCTCCGTTGCAGTATGAAAATAAATATATTTTACATTTTGTCCGCATGGTTTATTAATGGTCATCATCACAAATACTAAGAATTTAGGAAGTTGTCTTCTTCGGTAATAAAGCAATGTAATATTAGGTGGCAATTCCATGAGTAGTAATAGTACATACCTACTATTCTGAATATGGCTGGTATATATATTACTTTGAAATCCACGTAGTGGAGTGGAAGTATACAGGGTGTTTAATGAGGAACTGTACATACTTCTAGGGGCGGTAGAGGACCATTTGGGTATTCAGGAACGGCCATTGAAATTTTTCTGTCGCTCTTAATTTCTGAGATACAGGGTGATAAACTAACTTGGTCTAAATTTATTTTGGCTAGAAAGTCCTTACTATTGATCGGATTTTTCTTTAAATTTTAGGCACTTTATACACTTATCCCTGATGATAGATTACTATTATATATATATTTTTAATTCCAGTGCCGGACTTTTTTAGTTTGATTTTTCCGATTCATCTAAAAGAGATCACCCTGTAATATATTCTTTAACGTTCAGATGCCAATTATGAAAGTCCATACATCACTAAACATAAGCATATAATTAGATTTTTTGTCTCATGTTTGTTGATTTTTTTACAATCGTTTGAATTTGGCAAAAATGGGAATTTGAAGAAATACAGCTTTATTTGCTTACATTGATTGTACAAATAATTAAAAATGATCACATTCATGATTTACAAAAATCATTTAAAAATATTACAAATACTTAGAGCAAATGATCAAAATGAAAACCTTCAGCTTCCATACATTTCTGTTGGCGTTTATTTAAATTGCCAATATACTTTCTAATTTGCACAGGATTGTTTCTAATTTTGTCACTACAGAGGAAAATTCGCTGAAATAATTGATCTCATGTATGTATTGGGACACTGTAGACTTCAGTATTGAGATATCCCCATGGAAAATAATCGACGGGGTGGAAATCTGGTGATCAAGCCGGCTAAGGATGAGGTCCCCACGTCCAATCCATCTGTTTGGATACTCATTATCCAAATGCCTTCTAACCTCAATACCAAAATGGGGAGAAGCTCCGCCATGCTGGACATATTGTCCTCTTACATTAATAACTTGCATTAAACCAGGTAAAATATTTTTCAAGAAATCTAAATAAACCTCTGTAGTTAGTCTTGCTGGAAGAATATATGGGCAAATTAAGTTGTCGTTAATCATACCACACCAAACATTTACCGAGAACTTATGCTGAGAATGGGCTACTCTTATAGCATAAGGATTGTTTTCGGCCCAGTTATGCGAATTTCTTTAACTAAATACGCCATCCCGTGTAAATTGGGCCTTGTCTATGAATAAAGTTCGATATGTAGTCGGCCTGTAATTAATAATCCATTGGCAAAATTCTAACCTTTTTACATTGTCACCCTGTTGAAGCCTTTGCACTTGCTGAATGTAATCTTTCTTTATTTAGAGTCCTCCAAACCCGCACACGAGGAACTACTAATTGGGCACTTATTCGTACTTACTTCAGGGTATTCTTGAACAATATTCATGATATTTTCTTGATCCGCAACGTTTTGAACAATATTTCGTTCCACATTTGATGATGGAAAACTGCCGTGTTCCCTTGCATAGCGATACACATTTGAAAATGTCTGATGATTTGGTGTTCTTCTGTTAGGGAAACGAATATTGTATTCCTCTGCGTCTTCCATAAACAAAAATAATATCGGCATATTCCCAATTTCTAAATGTATAAAGCATGATTATTTGCAGACTAAGTTAACCAAGTACACTAGTTCTAATGTTTTTGACAAAAAACAAGAAAAGTCAAACTATCTAGGCCTACTAATAATTATGTAATAATAAAAAGAAAACTGTTTAATGATTCCTATCATAACATGTACCTAGCTACACTTCCTTTGGAATAAAAAAAATAAATTTGTTGCCAATATTGAACATTATTTACCGAGTTTAAATTAGCCGTTTTTAATTATTTGCACAATTAATGTAAGAAAATGAAGTTGTTTTTCTTCTAATTCAATGGCCGTTCCGGAATACCGGAATACCCAAGGGGTCCTCTACCGCCCCTGGAAGTATGTACAGTTCCTCATGAAACACCCTGTATATAGTATTCGTAAAAAGAATTTCAATTTTTTTTTTTAAATTGGTCTTGAATGTCATAAAACATCGAGATTATAAATTTGAGAGGAAAATTTGTCTGGAACTAGATTATATTTTGGACTAATTCCGATGAAGAGTTGGGGGTTAAATAGTAGTGAATAAGGGAAAATAAGTAAAGTAAGCTGGTAAGAGTATAGCAATTTGAAATTTGGTGTAAGTATATTCTGGAGGCCAAGACCTTAGATATTTTATAATTATTTTCAACCATTCGCCCACTACTCCCTCTCCATTATTAAAGGGTTTAATAAAATAAAATTGAAATATTCACTTGAGATTTGTACACGTATGTATTACAACGACATCTGGAACTATATTATATTTTCACCACCCCTACATTAATAAAGGATTTAATAAAATAAAATTGAAATATCAATGTCAATGTTAGGTATCAACCATAACCTCACAAATTATTTCATTTCTGTGTTCGTATTCGCTGTTTTATTTATTATTTAAAGGACTTGCCTTATAATTGTTGTGCGCCGCAGTGTTCATCTGTTGCTAATACACAAAGACTCAATATTTCATAAATTTCCCGATAGTGTATTAATGCGGAAGAAATGGTGAAATGGTGTTCAAAATATTTTAACGAGCATTGTTATACTATTACTAGCATGGGTAATTACATGGTTATGAGTTATTCTATTACTCCATGCTTTCATTATCTTGACTGATTGATTGATTTGACTGATTTGCCAGCGTAAGGTGGGCATTGCTGCCGATTCCGGTGCATGGAGATTTGTTCCACCACGCAGCCCGATCGCCCACCGATCACCCCACCGTGTGCCGGAACAAACCCCCGGTGCTTTTATATACCGCAGGACCAGCTTCATACGCTGGATTGGACATTGGACATGCTTGTTGTCAGCAGCGAGAGCCGCATGATGCATGGGGTAGGAGTATAGGATGGAGCGTGTAGGTGTTTGTGAGATGTTTCTTCTTGTTTTCCTTCTGTCTTCATCAGATGGACAGTGTAAGCGTTTGTGAGGTGCTTCTTTTAGGTTTTCGTGCTTTTTTTTACTTTCAGGTTTTTGTGATATGCTTCTTCTTAGTTTCTGTCTGTGATCATCTTTTCTCCTATTCCACTTCTGAGTTTTCTGCTTCTTCTGTTTTTGAGTCTGGCAGTGTGTATATCCTTGATATTTCTTTATTGTATTCCATTTTTTGTTGTGCCAACTTTTCGAATATTTATTTTAGGGCAATGAAAAATTCTCAAGCAGGCAGCGACTCTAACAGTGCATTTACCTATAAGAAGACATGAGAAGAACCAACACGTGGAAAGTTATAGAAGAAGCTGAAAGAAATATTAGAGAAACGTAGGGAGGAAAAGAAAACTGAGCAAGTACAACTTGAGATAAATGCAATTGATTTAGTTCCTGAAAATACTGAAAAAGATAATTTTAATCCTGAAAATATGGAAGGTGCACATAGCAAATTGTTAAAACGAGTGATATGTGCAAACAATTATTAGTTACCAGAGGGCTCAACTGATATCTTATGAATTTTTAACTGATATTCAGTTAAAAAACATGACAGGACCCTCCAAGACTCTCCAGAAATTGATCATAACATTAATGAAATGCAAAGTAAATCTTTATTATGCTACTTTGGGTAGCTTATTTGGACCTTGATAATCGTACTGTGTCATCAATAGTTGTGAACTGGAGTAAACATTTAGTTTTGGACTGCGCAGAGATTCGTATCTAACGCAGTAGTGACCCCATAGTTCAGCAAGCTACTAACTCAACATATTATGGGACAAATACATTTAAATTACTCGTTGAATGTTCTTAAAATTGAGAAATTACATTTGTATCAGATGTTTATGGAGGTAATATATCGGACAGAAAAATTAGTGAAGTTTCTGGATTATTAGATGTTTTGCAGGATGGACAGTATGTTCTGGCAGATCGTCGGTTTGATTATAGGAGAGATGGAAGTGCATTTAAATATTCCACTTTTCAAAAGAGGACCCCAATTATCTGAAGAAGATGTAATGAAAACAAAACTGATTGCAAATCGTAGAATTATTATAGAAAATTTAATAGGAATGGCCAAAAAACATAAAATTATAACATATAGAATTCCATTAACTTTGTGACCTATCATTAATGAAATTGTATATAACTGTTTTATGATGTGTAATTTTAAAGAAAATTGTGTAAAAAAAAGGAATGTGTCAAAATAAAATATTTATGGTCTGAGCTGGTGAATATTTTTCTGCCTCATTTTAAGCCGGTCTGTATTTTTTGTGTGGGTTGTTAGGGTAGTGAAATGAACCGAAATGCGAACTACTTCCCGGAGTACTGGGATAAAGCCTTAGAATAATAAAAAATAGACTTCGACATTGAAATATGAGATGTTTAAATGTTTCTAAGGTATAAACGGCTGAATCTTGTTAGAACTGTTTAAACGTCTAGCAAAGATTAATTCTCATTTTTCTAAATCTTCGTCCCGTTATCCTTGGGGCTGATTCACATTTTGGTTCATTTCACTATCCTAATAAGCCACACAAAAAATGTGGGCCTGTTTAAAATGAGGCAGAAAAATATTTACTAGCTCTTAGATTATTAATCAGCCTTTCAAGTATTTTTTCATCCTGTAGTCTTTGCTCCTAACAGACTTAACTCTTTTTGCAACTCCGCAATCTTCAATACACTGAACTGAACTTGTGGTAGGTACCTTGTGAAACATCTTCAAAATAATTGTTAATAAATTAAACACTGCTTTTAGATGAATCAATCAATATATTATAAATACTCTACATATGTTTCGGCTTATTAGGCCTTTATCAAGAGTATTACATAATGAATACTAAAGTTTCCGATTTATATCTAAAAGTATTTATGTCTAAGACATAAATACTTTTAGATATAAATTGAATAAGCACATCGGAAACTTTAGTATTCACTATGTAATACTCTTGATAAAGGCCTAATAAGCCGAAACATATGTAGAGTATTTATAATATATTGATTGATTCATCTAAAAGCAGTGTTTAATTTATTAACAATTATATCCGCAATCTTCATTTCGAAAATCCTCAACACAAAGTCTAAATCTCTTAATGGTAGAATAATAATAATAATAATTCAAATCACCGCACAAAACAACTTAGAATAAGGATGGTAATACCTAATATCGACGGTAGCGCATCTGTCGGATTTTAATGATACTGAGTTATAGTAAATGCTCTATTAAAACAAATTCAAAAACTTTGTTTTTCTGCTATTTTCCGAAAACTTTAAAAATGAGTCGAGGTTACCTGAGGTAATATTTTGCGAATATAGCAAGACGCAGATTCGAGTGAGGGAACACGCGCTTCTTCCACTACACTACCACTATTTCTTAATGGAAAATCTGTGACTGTAATAAAACATTTTATAGAGACATTTTCTGCTTAAAAATGTATGCCCTTTCTGAAAATATTTTTTATTTTCCCATGCATCAACTCATGTTAATAATTTTTTTAAAATACCTACCGAATAAAAAAGTTTCGGATTTTTAAATAGAACACCCAATTTTTTAAGTATATTTATATGTGATTCTTAAGTCTCTATCTACGTTATTCCACTTTTCCGATACAAAAATGCATTTGCAGAGGCCAGAAGTAAAATAAGCAAAAAATACATTTTCATTTTGAATATCATTTCACTTTCAATGTCAAGGCCATGACTAATTTCCAGACCTCTCAAAGTCTTATTTAATTCTACAGGGTGTCCTTCACAATGAATAAAATTTTTACAATTTTGAACTGTCATAACTTAACTTTTCAAATGGAACATCCTACATACTTTTACTTAAAATATTTCAGCAATCAATTATCTATAGCTTGAATAGCTTGAATTATCATGGTGCCGAACCTGTAGAGTTATGTTCAGTTTTGAAAGGACTGGAAATTAGTACACGACCTTGACTAAGATTTAAAGTGAAACGACGATCAAATTTAGGAAAAAACAGTTTTTGCTACCTTTATTCTTGACTGCTGCAATTGCATCTTTTATCGAGAAAGGTGAAATAACGTGGCAACTTCGCAGTATAGGTCCAAAAATTATATATACCTGGATAGAGAGTTAAGAGTCAAATATAAATATTTAAAAAAGTTGGGTGTTCGATTTATAAAATCCAAGTATTCGCTGGCTACCACTATGTCAGACACTCCGTAGATTTAAGAACAATTTTAAAATATGTCGCTTTGATCTTCAACAATTTTGTTCTGAGTTATTCGAATTTCAAACGGTTGAGGAGATACTGATCGTCCAGGTGCTAGTGCGTGACTCACTCTGTATACAGGGTGTAATTAGTTTCATGTCATTAAAGAAAACTGGTAATAGGGACCGACTAGACAAGCAAGAGGACTATATGACTTTATTCTCTGGGGGCACTTTGAAAAAAACTAACCTAGGTTTAACATGTTAATGCTAAGGTAGGAACCACTGTTTTTCAGGGTCAATGGATGTTGTAGTTCCAAATATTAGAAATAATAAAAAAACTGTAATACCCGCCTTGTGCGACACTTTGGTGGGATTACTTGTACCGAACTTTTTATACCACTAATTATGAAAATGTAAATAATTCCTTCTCTTTCGGCACAACGCAAGCATAGCGTGGCCGCAGGGGTTTAAATAGGATTTGTTTACATGCGTTTTTTTAATTTTGAACAAAGTTCTTGTAGCTTTTATTGTCGTTTATAAGAATACATACAATTCTAAAGTGGTTTATTAGCATTTGTGTTAAAAGCTTAAAAAATAGTAATTATTTTATGAAATTAGAAAACGAACAATTAGATGTCCGAGATACGATAACAGAAAATAGTTGTGTATTTTAATTTAGGAAAAAATCTGATTTTTTTAACGAATTGGGCGCATACTTGTTCCCAATCCGGTGTCGAAAACTAAAAATTGAGTCTTTGGTCTCTATGAAAATCAATGTAAACAATAATAAACAGATCAAAACAAGACAGCGAATACTAATAATAATAATCATACCTTTAATGCCCAATGGGTAACACCCAATAACTGAACAATTCTTTTGAACTTTTCACAATAATTGTTCGAAATGACCTCCATCTCCACGTATCCACATTTCGGCACATCGAACTAAGGACATACGCACTCCATTCAACACATTTGGTAAATTAAGATAATTTTTTATGGTTTCTATGCACATTAAAATACGTTGCTGTTATTGTTCTAATGCTCTTCCGCACTAGCTGCATTTCCACCACTTTCTCCATACACCGGGTGCATATCCGCGAGCTCTGGATAAGTGTAATATCCCATAATGTCCAAAATCTGCGTTTTAATACACCACACTAAACTGTGAATTAACGTTATCAAAAAGAAAAACTTGGTCCAAAATCCAAAAAGTAAGACAAAAAGCACGAACGAGAAGTAGTGTCTTACGTAACCAAGTACTAACGACTTGAACGATAAGTTAATAAAATAAATCTTAACATAAGTGGCACAAAATTCAAAAAGAACAAAAGCAACAGACAAAACCAAGGAACGGGTAGGTCGCGTCGTGTGTACGTTGTTTACCAAGTAAGGACACAAACTGAAATTACTACTTGAGAATATTACAAGGGAGAGTATATATAGAGTAATAAGATAATTTGGCCGCGAAGAAGCAAAAAACATGGCTGTGTCCTCTGTCGGTCGCTTTTAACTGATATGTCAGCATACTTATTTACAGGAATGTCAGAGTATCATGTGCGACAAGACGCGAGGCAATAAAACCTACTCCAATATGACTGCAGTTCTCAAATTATGTTATTAAGTATTTTGGAAATTATTGTTTATTTTTTTCTCCAAAACTATGAGCTTTAGACCCCATGTTATAAAAGGTTTTTTTGTTTGTCTCCTCGTTCCCTACCACCAGTTTTCTTAATGACATGGAAGTAATTACACCTTGTATATGTAATGTCGGTTTACAACGTTATTTAAAAAAAATAAACAGATTGCTTCGGTATTTCGATTCAGTTTAACTAACGCTCATAACCCTTATAGTTATGGCCTCCCAGATTCCCTATCATTACACTAGAAATACAAGATATTCCACTAATATTATGTAAACTTTGACCTAAGTCTACATTGTCAGGATTAGTTTCTTGAAGACGCCATAGGTTATTTTATCCACAGCATGCCTATGCAAATAAATGGAAGCAAAGATTCGTAAAGAAACACCTCTCCCTAAGGAATCACCACTTCCACATCCAGACTTCCCGTCCAAGTATCTTTAAACGAATACAGCTTAATATTATATTTCCACTTAATATTGTGGGAACAATTGCTCATATAACATTAATAAATATAATATTTGATATTGCCCCAAAAACATATAAAACGATGTGTCACTTTCATGCCTTTTCGACCCACCGGCACCGACCAACCGACGTTTAATGGAAGTGGGGGTGGTAATAGGAGGTGGCTAATCCAAAAAAAGTTTTTTAATAGCTTGTTCTCGTACACGCCCTAAATCACAATTTTATTTATTATTTTTTATTTGCCCCTTCAACGGAATCAGCTCAAAATATAATCCAGTTTCAGATCTCGTTTGGTACATACAAGTACCAAATTTCAATTCAATTTCTTAAGCTGTTTCGGAATAATTGTACGTACAAAAAAATAGGTAGTTGTAGTAGTCAGGGTTACTAACTTGAGGTTTCCGTGAAAATGTCGCCCAGTCCCTTGCATCATACGGGGGAGGGGATCTCGGCTGGTTTTCTTATCAATTTGAACCTATCTCTGTCGAACGCTGCCCTCCGTCCAGTAGTCTTCGAGTATTAGTCATTTAAAACTCGACCGTTTTGGTGTCGCTCATAATTTTGGAATGACACTCAGTATTCATGCCTACCTTAAAGAAGTTCCCATATCAAAAGTTACAAACCGACAGAAAGACACAATTTATTTTTTCGGTCAATTTCAAATCTCGACGTTTCACGACATTCTAAACCTTCTTCAACAAAACAAAAATTTGAACATTTTTTTATGATTACTGTACTTTCAATACGTGAATGTGAAAGTAAAAACCGCTGCATAAGGAATCACTACTTTCACATCTAGATTTTCCTTCCAAGTCTCTTTAAAGGTAAACTTCTTGACTGTATTTGCACTTTAGTATGCGGAAATAATTGGTCATAGAATTTTAATAATATTAGGGGCAGATGTCATAAAAAAAAATTCAGAAGTTGCAATTTAGCAAGCTTCGTTAAAACATTGAAAATGAACTTGGCTAACTTTCAAGCCTGACATGCTATTTACAAAATCTGCAAAATATACAGGGGATAGAAATAACGAAAAGTTGAATATTACACTAACATTAATATTCCACAGAAAGAATGGGTTTGGTAAAACTGCGCGAACACTAATCTAGGTATCAAAATTTATCAAATACACAAATTTTACAAAAACGACGCTAGGCGTCGGACGGCGTCTAGACGTAAAAATGCAAGAACATGAATTTAGATATCAAAATTAATCAAATACAAGTTTCACAGAAACAACGCAAGGCGTGCAAGAATAAGAATCTAGGTACCAAATTTTTGAAATTCAAAAGTTTAACAAAAACGACGTTGGGCGTCGGTCGGCGTTGAGACGTAAAAATGCAAGAATATAATTCTAGATATCAAAGTTTATCAAATTCAAAATCAAATTTTGATCTTTCAAAAACAAACAGACAGACCGACAGACAGAATTTTTTTTTGCTAAAATCTCGACGTTTCATGGCGATCTAAACCTATTTCAAGAAAAAAATTGAAAATTCTTACGATTACCTACTATACTTCCAATCCACTACGTGGACGTGGAAGTAAGATAATATTACAAATGTAGTCACTGCCAAAATGTCAGTTAAATTATTTTATGGATAAGTGTAACTATTCTTTTTTGGAATTCTGTAAACTTATACGGTATGTCAAAATTTAGCAATTTTTAATTTTGTTATCTTATAAATTTTCATAGCTTTTTTTCTCGATTTTAGTTGAATATTTTGACAACTTAAAAGGTTTTGATAAAGGAGATAGATTATTTTCCGAAACGTTAGCAGTATTTAGTATTTATTTTCAATTTTTATTTTATAACTTTAGTTTAGGAGCGAGCGAAGATACGTCTGCCTATACTCGTATTTCGATACGAAATTGCAGAAACGTTAAGCGCTGTTAGTATTTGGATGGGTAAACCAGTCCAGGGAAACACAGCGATCCCGTTCCATCTTCTAACGACTTGTATATCAGCGCATACGGAAAAATTATTTTAACAGGATTGTCACGTTACCACTATTTCGTTAATTTTATCTATTATGCAATTCTTTTCATTTGGCTTCCACATCCATATAATGGAGTGGAAGTATAGTAACGGTATTTTTTTTATTGAAATGTGTTTAGAATGTCATAAAACGTCGAGATTATTAATTTGAGCGGAAATGAATTTCTGTCTGTAGGTCTGTCTCTCGGTCTGTCGGTCTGTCGGTCTGTCTGTAACTTTTGAAATCTGGTACACGTGTTATAACGATATCTGGAATTAGATTATTATTTTGAGCTTATTTCGTTGAATGGTTAGGGGTGAAATAAGGGAAAATAAGTGAAGCAAGTTAGTAAGAGTCCAGAAACTTAGGGTTTGGCATATACAGATTGGGAAAATGCAATTTAAGGTATAGGAATAACGATGTAATTGACCACGCCCCGCTAGTTCCATAAATCGTGAAAGCAGAGACACACAATGAATTGAATTTAGTACGGCATGAACTAAGGATGGATGCGGACGTAGGTAATAATTTCTATACGAAACGAGAAAATATCTCTTCGTCAAAAGCGAAGAAGTTATTTGTCACATTTTTGACAAATAGATTCTTTTTTTTTTTTTTTTTTTTTTTTTTTTTATGGCTTTGGGTCATAGACCATACAGCCAGTCACACAAGAGCATTTTATAATATAGAAGACTGAAATAAAACCTAACACAACATGAGTAGAAAGAAATGAACAAAATGAGGAATTACAGGGACACACGCTTCTCGCCCTGGGGTCTGTCAGGGCATTCAATTATAATAAACATCACAAGAAGGACCACGGGAAGGGGGGTATAAACAAGAGGAAAGACGAGAGGAATACAAAGCTAACCTATAATTTTATTTTACTTTCTATCAAAAAACCGATAATAAATTCATAAATTTGCTTAGTGCCAATAGAAAGGAGATTAACTAAGTTAAATGGAGCCATAGTGTTGCAACATGAGACAATATTTTTGATAAATATATCTGTAGCGTTTTTATTTTTGAAACATGAAAAGAAAACATGGTCAAGGTCACTAATAACACCACACAGATCGCACAGATCTGATGGGACAACGCCAATTTTATGTAGGTGAGAGGGAAAGCTCGCGTGTCCAAATCTCAGCCTGATAATTGTTGTTATATATTTTCGTGGTACGTTGAGGTTGTCATGCCAAAAAGAACGAGGAATAGTTGGTTGTATTGTGCAATATTTAGTAGTTTTATTCAAAACATGTTGTTCCCAGGAATCTATCCATGTATTCTTTGCTCGTGTTTTATATAAGTTATAGCAGTCAGTCAGGCATAGCTTATGATCTAGTATAGCCCCGTTAGCGGCGGCGTCCTTAGCCAAAATGTCGACATGTTCATTATGAGTCAAGCCTATATGAGCTTTGACCCAGACAAAAGTAACGGATTTTCCAGATTGTGTGATATTATAAACAGATTCTTTTATTTTATATATATATGGGTTTATTTTGTAAGAGAAGGAGTAAGTATTTTTAACAGCTGAAAGGACTGAAAGTGAATCTGACAAAATTATTATATCCTTTGAGATCATTTTTTTGTCATGACTTAAGGCATTATAAATGGCAATTGCTTCAGAAGTGAAAATCGAACAGTTTGTGTCAAGTTTGAATTTGACTTCCTCGTGTTTCAGTGGAATGTAGAATGCACAGCCGTTACTTTCTTTGGTTTTAGAGGCATCAATGTAAATAATTGTTGAGTCATTAAACTGGTCAAGAATATTTAGTATAATTTTTTCACAAAAATTTGGATTATCATTATAGTCAGGGGTGAGAACGCGAGGTTTGGTACACAAAGCCCAGTAATCGTAATCGCTTAATGAATTCTTTTCAATAATGTCTAACTGTTCATAGGTATCACGAAATGAAATACAAATAGGGGGGGAAGGCTTCTTAGTCCAATAACTGTTGGTCAAGTCGAAAGTATTGAGGGAAGAAATTTTTTGCAGTAGAGGTGTGTTACAAAGATTAAGCTTGAGAATGAACTTGTTACTCAAGAAATTTCTTCTAATTAAAAGTGGGGGTTCAAGAGCCTCCACATGAAGGGCTTCATTTGGTGTGGATTTCATAGCTCCCAGACATATTCTTAGAGCTTTACGTTGTATGACATCTAGATTAGTTAATAGGCTTTTACTAGCAGAACCGTATAATATGCAGCCGTAGTCTATTATTGATCTAATATAGGATTTATAAAAAGATAATGCGGTTTTAACGTCAGATCCCCACCAGGTTTTGCTGACAAATTTTAAAAAGTTAATACCCTTAATACACTTGTTTTTAATAGACTCTATGAAAGGTTTCCAGGTGAGTTTTCTGTCAAGTATGACGCCCAGATATGTGATCTCTGAGCGTATGGGGAAATTGAAACCAGCGAGTTGGATATTCCTAGTTTGTAATAGGTTATGTGTATTATGTCTTGTGAAGACGGAAAATATTGATTTTTCTGTGGAAATTTCAAAGCCATTTTCAAAAATCCATTGCCTCAAACACAAAATCCCACTTTCAAGGATTTCTAGGGACCTATTCCATGTTCTATTTTCGGTGTAAATACAAAGATCATCAGCATATTGTACAATGTTTAAGTTTGGGATATTTATGTTATGGATATCACCTGTGTATAGGTTGAAGAGAAGAGGTCCCAGAGCGGAACCCTGTGGAATTCCAGAATTGTTTAGTCTAGGTCCTATTTTTTCATTCCTATTATTTCTGATGTATATTACCCTATTTGAGTAAAGATTTATAATATTTCTGGCAATAATGTCAGGCACAAAATAAAACTTGCACAGTTTTTCTTCTAAAATTTCCAAGTTTACCGACTCATAGGCACCTTTCAAATCAATAAAGAGGGAACTCAAATAATTATTATGGGAAAAATTTATTTGTATATCAGTAGTTAAAGATAAAACTGCATCAAGGGTACCAACACCTTTTTTGTAGCCGAATTGATTTAAAGGAAGTAGGCTTTGGTTAGTTAGCCACCATTCTAATCTAAATTTGATCATACGTTCAAGCGTTTTAAGAATACATGACATAAGGGAAATCGGACGGTATGATTCAGGACAGTTCGGGTCCTTCCCCGGCTTAAGTATGGGTATGATGATGACATTTTTGAGTTCAGCAATGTTACAGCCCGAAAGATAAATGTCATTAAAAATGTCCAATAATAATTTTTTCGAATTGCTAGGCAAGTGCACTAGCATAGGATATTTTATGTCATCATAACCTGCTGAAGAGTTTCTTACTTTTTTTAGAGCGGTTTCTAGTTCGTGGTATTGGAACGGGAGACATAGAAAGTGGCTATTGGTTGAAGATGTACTTTGAGTAACCGAACAATTATTAACAGATGGTGGAGCTACTCTATCAAAGAAACCATCCAACCAGTCGAAATCATCAGAACTTTTTTGAGAGGAAGGAATGCGTTGCATTTTCTTAGCTTGTTTCCACAGCTCAGAGGATGGGGTATTTTTGTTTAGATTGGAGCACCAATTTATCCAACTCTGTTTAGCTATGTTTTTTAGAGTTCTCTTAGTGTTAGCGCTTATTTTTTTACAATAAATATAGTTCTCCTCCGTGGGGTTATGTGTGTAATTTCGAATGGCCTGTTTTCTCTCAGATATAGCTAGATCACAAGTTTCGTTCCACCATGGTGGAGGTAGCCGAGACTTGCATTTAAAGGGTTTATAGGTTGGCATGGAAAGCGGAGCTGCAGAGTTAATACTGTCGATCAAAAATTTGTACTTATCATAGGAGTTAGTAAGTAGGGGTTGATTTTCAAATTTCTGCTCTATTAACCTGGAATATAAGGGCCAGTTAGCCTTACTTAAATTCCATTTGGCCTTTGGAAAAATTATTTTATTTTTTTCATACTGCAGAGAAATTTCAAGAATGATTGGAAAATGGTCTGAGCCAAGAGTGTCCTGGCAAGTATTCCAAGTGATACTGTTTGCAAGATCAGTGGAGCAAAGTGATATATCAACGACAGATCTGCTCTGTCCAGGGAGCTGAAGACGAGTGGAATTACCATTGTTCAAGGTTATGAGGCCAAGGTCATCGATAACATTTATTAATTGAGAACCCAAATTATCATTTTTCGACGATCCCCAAAGTGCATTGTGGGCATTAAAATCCCCTCCTATTACGCAAGGAGGTGCAACCTGATTAAAAATATGTTCCCAATCACTTGAGTTTGTGCTAATATTAGGGGGTCTGTAAATAGACAAAAAACTATATTTAATTTTATTAAGAAATATATCTGCGCCGCAAACACAGATTTCGTCGTTAAAATTATTAACTAGGTGAATCTCTCTGTAATTAAGGTTTTTGTTGATAAGAATTGCAACTCCAGCTTTACCGTCATGTCTATCCTTACGGATAATCTTGAAGCCTTGAAAGTTAACCATGGATCCCGGCTTGAACCAAGTTTCACTAATTAGTGCTATGTCAACCTTCATTTCATTTAAAAATTTACTAAGACTATTTTTATTGGATACAGCGGAACGAGCGTTCCACTGCATAATGACTAATTTATTCTTTGTTTGGGGGAATTTTATTTATAAATAAAATTATCCTCCAATAATGTGTTCATATCACGCTTAAAGTTACTAAGGTTAAAGTTTTTAATGTCATCTAAAGACTTTATTTTATTCAAAAAATCAATTACAAATTGTGAAAGGCTATCACATATTTTATTTTTTTCGAGGTGATAAGAGGGTGAGATGGTATTTGCAGGGATAGGGGAAGAACCACTGAATCTAAATGGGAACATCGGTGTTATAGTAGGAGAGGAGGAAAATTTCCTCTTTTTATTTGGCTGAAAATTGTTGACTTTACTGGTACTAGGTTGGGATAGAGAGAAATTCGTTCTATTGTTTGGTTTATGTTGCGTCTTAGAATGAATTTGATGAGAACTGGACAGTTTTTGGTTAGGTAATGCAGGAAAATTTTCATCGTAATTATTAACGTCAGGTAATATACTAAATTTATTTAGGGATGTAAAATTTGCATAAGAATTTTCACAATATTCTTTAGCTTCATTAAAGGTGGAATTATGTTCAACCATAATTTGTTTAATTTTTCTTTGCTTCTCAAAGACTGGACACTTTTTAGAATTCGATTTATGGTCATTTGACTTGCAATAGATGCAATACATATCACTTTCAAAACATTCATGGTTTTCGGACTTAGATTTACCACAATTGATACAGAGGGGGGTATTCGCACTACGGCACTGCTTAGAAACGTGACCGTATCTTAGGCAGTTATAGCATTGAGTAACTCTACCAAAAAATATTTCTACGGGAAATACAACACTGTTTATTATGACTTCTTTTGGTAGTACGTTACCTTCAAAAGTTATAATCATACTTTGCTTAGCTACCAATACGGGTTTATTGTCATTTATTATTTTTCTGTGCATCCTCTGAATATCTGTAATTTTGGCAGGAGACATTATATTTTCTTTTAAGTAGTCATTGTCGAAAAAAGTATCTACGCCTCTAATCAAACCCTTTTTTTCAAGGAGATGATTTGGGATAAATGCCCTAAGTTTTTCAGCTTCAAGCCGCTTATTATTTACTAGTAAATTGGCGTCCTTTGTTGTTCTTAGCTGAATTTTGACTCTATTATAACCAGCACTTTTTATAGAAATAATGTTCTTAACAAATAGTTTTTTATGAAGTATGTGACCTACTACAAGAGGATGTAGTCGGCCTATATTTTCTTCATTTGTTTTTTCAATAAGTACATAGATAAGATTTGAATTATACTTATCTGATTCCAAGTTGAAAAGTTTTACTGTTTTAGTTTTTGCAGGAGCCGTATCGCTGTTCACAGTTTCTATGGAGCTGCTATTCTGTGCGCCGATGGCACGATGTGTCGTGTGTATGTCTCGATCTTCCTCCATGTGCGTAGCAGTGTCTTGCTGGTGGTCTAGATTAATTGCCATTTCATCATCGGATAATACTATTTGGGCGTTTGTTAACGTCCCTAAGGTACCTACCCCCTCCGGGGGAGGTGGCATCACTAACACTAAACACTAAACTATGGACTATTGGTTTACCGTGCTAAAAGTAAAGTTTAACCGTAAAATTAAAGAGAAATTTTAGATTCTTTGCAGACTAGTAAGTTCAGACGTGTGTACTTTTCGGAGCTCACGCGTTGAATGAAATAGATTCTTCTATTGAAAGCATTTCTGCAGTTTCTTTTTTAGCCGTAAATGCTATGGGAGTAAAATAATAATTCTTATTAAAACTGAAATGAAAATAGAACATTAAAATAAAATTAAATAACTCGGAAACTAAAATCAACTAATAATTATCAAAGAATAAATTATTCTTATTAAATAAATATCGTACTACAGATGGATTGTGTTTCCTATGTAGTGAAAAGGATGATTCATCTGTAAACAATATATTCTTTAAGAAGTTTTCGTTCTCATTCACTTTATTTATCATGATTTCATAAAATTCCATCCTTTTAAAATTGTTCTCGGGAAATATTTCTTGCGTTGGTTAAAACAACTGTACCCATTTCTTTTCAAAACGTTTCTTACAGTTCTTTCCTTCATGTCAACTTCATCAGCAATTTGTCTGCTAGAACAAGGTTCACTAGTTTCAACAAGTGCACAGACATTAATTTCGCGAATTTCACGTTCTTCGCTCATTTGTTGATGACGGGGTTCGGGTTGACAGCATTTTTTACAATAATTTACGACACACCCGAAATTCTCAAATTTTTTAATAATGTATGAAATTATGCTAGCTGAGGGGATTGGTCTGTCTTGATATGCCACAGTAAATAAATTTATTGTGTCATAAGTGGAATGGCCCCCGAAGTACCACTTTACAATCTGCACTTTTTCTGCAGTTGTATAAACACACGGCAATTTAATAACGAAATTGAGATTAATTTATTTTATCCCCACACGTCTAAACAGCTACGCTATTAAAAGCAGAATGGGTGTGCTCGCGCTGTTCTCAACTCGTCACGATAAGCGATGGACCAATGCCCTGCATTGTTCTACGACAAAGCGTGGTTTATCTGCGCAGAAACAAGTTTACGTACCTAAAACTAAATTTGCTGAATCTGTATACATAGCAATACACGTTGCCTCAATTTGGGACCCACTGTATATAAACATTGTTAAAGTCAGTGGTTCAACGCATGTATTCGATTTAATATTGTACAGTATATTCAGATAATTGTTATATAAAATATCTACATGATTAAAGCAGTGCAAAATTATTTTGGGCATAATTATTACAATACTGACGTAATAGTTCAATTGCATCAACAATATTTTTAATGTACCTACTATAAGGAACTTGATAGACTATCAATGTTTATTTTTATTCGAATAGGAACTAACAAAATCTACTATATTTAAGAAAATTTATTTACCTCAACAATTCTTTGTATTCTTTGATCTACAAAGTTGTACAAACGGTAAACAGTAATAAAATTAGTTTATGTGTTGTTTGATTAGTGTGTTGTATGTGGATCTTTTATGATACATACTTTCTGGAATGAGACAAAATGCGTTTTATTTTAAGTTTCAATTGAAAACTGTTTCTTAAATATTTGAATTAATAAAATAAAAATTTGTAAAAAATTGAAATTATTTGATTCATCTAGAAAGAATATTATGCAAATTGGTCTTATAACTGGTTGATTTAATTAGAAACTAGCTAACCATTATATTCTTTTCCAATTTACTGCACTTTTTATATAACTGTTGCACGTTCAATTGGATACTTTTCTTAGTTTCTTGTAAATATCAGTATTAGCCATTTTTCATTTAATTACAAAACATAAAAAATTGATTTTTAATTTTTCTTTAATAATTAAATACTTTGTTATTTATTGATCAATTTCGTTAAAAAAAAATCTAGCTAACACTAACTTACTATCCAAATTCCAATAAAATTGAACTTTTCATTCTTGAGTTATTGTGCTTAGAATAACCGTGACCGACGAACAGACAGACAGGCAGACGTTCGAACACGAAAGTTGTTCAGAAATCGATCAACACAGTGATATATAATATTTTTCTCTACGAACGATATTACCGGTTTAAGTAATGTGCCGATAAAATATATTCTTCGTTTTGTATTTGCGATGAGCATTATATAAATAAATAATACATATTTATTTTTCACCTGCATATTATTTGTTCATTATACCTTGGATACGGTTACCATAAAGACGCTCATAATGACCACGGGCATCATGAGCGGGCGTTATGGCCATACAAAGAAAGAAATAAATGTTTCACATTCCTTATGGTATAATGGTTTGGATTTGACCGGCAGTACATTTTCTGTCTTTTCCCGCATTGTGTCTAATATTTTGTGGTATTTTCATATAAATTTTCCTTTTATTTTGTTAAACGTATTATCTACGTACAAAGTAAAGCAACATCAACGAACGTCAAAATATCAACAACTGTCATAGACTACTTGGTAAAAAGGGTAAAAACAAAAAGCTAGCAGCATTGAACTGCAGTTACTAAATTTGAAAGAGCACAACATACTGACAAAATAAATACAATTAATAAACGTCAAAGTATAAACAAATGTCATAGACTATTAAAAACATTTATTTGTCCACGACTATTAAATAATGTACTCATTATGTATGTGTTTCTTCAAGGATAATGCTATCGATTATTCCCTACAGTGAATAATGATTTCATTATTCACTGATTGCAGTGAATAATGAGGACAGTCAGTTTGTTTATAAGAAATGACATTTTACTAAAAATTTAAAATGTCAAAATTGCAGCAACCAAAAGACAAGTGTTGTCTCTCTAAGTTTTCTAGGAAGCACTCAAATGGTACATGCCGAAGAGGTACTTTAATGAACACTCAAAAACTACATTAGTAAGTTTTTTTCAAAGCATCATCTATTAGCAACACGCGACAATCCCCAACATTGTTTTTGAAGCCATTTATCTACGTGCCTACAAACTGTATTATTTTATTAGTAAGCCATGACAATGTGTCAAAGCGAAATTCTGTAACTGATTTGAAACGTCAAAATTTGTACGATTTCAACGCCAACGTTATTTGCAACAATTTTACATATTAGGTACCTATTCAAGTAGAGTAATATAATTAGATAAATGGATACTGAAGTGAAGACGAGATTTCTTTGGCGCCGCCAGAGATAAAGAAAACTGCAAAAATCGCATCATTAAACTTGTTGCCCGAAAAATAGAAAAAATTATATATGATGACATATGAATCTTTCTTAAATAGGAGAAATGAAATGAAGATGGATTAAGTAAATGTAAAATATTTATTAGTCGTGGACAAAGTATAGTATTCTACTCGCATATAATGGCTATTATTCACTCTGGTGATTTAAAACACTCGCCTGCGGCTCGTGTTTTAAACTTCACCTTCGTGAATAATAGCCATCATTATATGCTCGTTGAATAATATACTATTAAAAAACGAAATTCGATTATTCATTAAAAAAATGTATTTTTATAAATAATAAAATATGGCATGCACCACGAGCGTTATTAGATTACAACGCCCATCAGGCAACATGCGTTCCTCGGGCTGCATCATGTTACCCTCCGGGCGTTATAATCTATATAACGTACATGGTGTATAAATAACTAATTTACACTATTTGTCAACTGCTAATTTTATGTTGGTGTGAAAATATGTATCTATTTAGAAAGTAGTTGTTAAATAATTATTTAAGCTTGGAGTGTATTATGTATTAATTCACGTTATAGAATATTAAGAAATATAGTGAAAGGGAAAGCTTTTAGCTGTAATTATCGAAGAACGAAAATAAGAAAGAATATTTTCTCTCAAACAACAAAAATCATTTAATTCGGAATTTGATTTAATCATGAAAAAATGTAATTCTATCGATAATAGATGATAACCGTTTATTTATCATAAATAAGTCCAAGGATTGTAGTAAAACTTATCCTACGACGTAAATGTTGAAATCATAGTGCAAGAACTAAATTTTAGCTACTCCACTTTTCCACTAAATATATTTTCACCATCATATTTACTTGATGGCCTAAAGTGAAAGTCAGACAATAATGGAATAGAAATTTTGAGTTATTGGAACGTCAGTTTGAGTAATACAAAGTGCCCCACGAGGACAAGAAACGTCCAAGCTTATATTACATTGGCGTTTTCTGGCCCTTGAGCTACAACAGCTTCATTTATAGCTATCACATCTTAACAACTGATGTACTCCTATTTCTCGGCTAGTGGTATGAATTTTCAGTAATGGAGTTGTCTAAGTATATTTCATATTTCTTGCTGGGAAAATTAACTCGACATAGTAAAAACACATTTAATTAATAAGGTAATTATGATGTAAAGTAGGCTGGCAAAATGCACTTTTCATAAAAATTTACCAATTGGCCTTAATTTATCCTTCAATATAGGTAAATAATATTAATACAATTATATTATTATGTGTAAAAATAATTTCAATCAAGGCAACGAAGGGAAAATGGTAAGCAATTCTACTAAATATTGACTCATTGGTAAACTTCCCTCTAAATAGGTTATATAGTATGGCTGCTCCATGCTTAAATACTACAAGCGATACTCGTATACAGCCAAATATGTTATGCGCTTACCTCAAACGAAAGTAATCGATTTTCCTGGTTCACCATTATAAGTCCATTACTTGCTTTTGGTTCATTCGTAATATTGCTGGTAGCATAGCCGTAGGTTAAATGCTGTTTATCTACTTTATTGAATCATCCATGGAGTTGTTCATTAAACTAGCATTATCTATTATAAATAAGCAAGGTATGACATTACTGTGTTATGAACTATTCCTTCATCGGTTCTTTTTTTATTTTCCAATTGACACTATACAAACTGAGTAATATTTGTTTCTATAATTGCGTGATTAACAATTTTTACTTGGAGGTTCTTTTTATAAAATGGATAGTCTTTAAGAAAATGGTCAAAATAAAATACTGAACGTAATTCTCCATGATTGAATTTTGAGCACAGCTTATTTTGGGTAACTGCTAGAACGTAAATTGAAAGACCAAAGAGTATGTCTACAAGTATCTTTGCTTGTATAATTTTTGTTTTATTTTCTTCAATATTGAAATGAGCTATGATCGTTCCACACATCTAAATCGCAACATTCTAATGCATGTGGTTAACAGTGTAATTGTTCCCATTAACAAATGGAGTACCAAAGTTCTAATTTATCGTCTATTAACTAGTATTTTATTTTATCGTTTGACATTTGAATTTCCGTGCTAAGCCTGTATTTTCATGCATAGATTTATGTTACTTTGTACATTTCTCTGACGAAGAATTCAAAATTGATACTATAAAGTTCTTACATACCAACCCTACAGAATTCGGACAATAGTCGGCCAGTCGTTAATGGCGGGTGTTTGCTTATTTTTATACTCTTAGTCTGTTTTTTAAATATTTTGGAAAAATCGAAGTTTTTCGAAATGTGTATCAGAAAACTTTCTAAAAGTAGACTCAAGCATGATATAAGAATTTTATATGAACAATTTAGTGGCCGTACATAAAATACGTAATGTGTTTGAGGGGTGACGGGGATTCGTCAAACGATTATAAAATGTCACATGGAGTGCGTGAGGCTACGATTTCTTGACGCCGCGCGCTGCTAATAGTGTAGTGTTCCACCCAAATCATTGAGTTGACTGGTAAATTGACAGCTGCCAATATTGCATAATTTAAATAAATACCAACTGCGCAACGGTTAATTTTAAATCACTTTAAATATCTCTTTTTTATGTAAACAAAATATTTTATAATAACGGTAAGACACGCATGCTTATTTTTAAATTTGACAGACATTTTGACAGCTGCCAACTAACATAATAAATTCGATATTAATTTCCTATCAAGTGTCTCCAAAATCTATAGAAAAATACATAAAATACCTATTAAGCACTTTAACTTTCAAAGAAACATAATAAATGGCATTTTAAGAAAGTTGACAGAAACTTTGACAGGTGTCAAATTTAAAGATTAGTATCAATTACGCAACTAGGAAGTCTTACAGTCTTTATGTTTATTTTCTTTAAAATTTTACATTATTTTCTATATAGATAGAAGATACACTTTAAAGTTATTATAGATATTTGACAGTTAATTTGACAGCTGTTATCAATAAAAAAAAGAAAATGGAAACAGACCTTTTGCTTATTTGTAGATGGTACACTTTAAAGTTATTATATTTGACAGTTATTTTCGCAGCTGTCAACAACGAAAAAAGATAATGGAATATATAGTTTAACAGATCTTTTGCTTATTTATAAAATGAAAATATTTCTAAATTTGTTATCTTGATATTGATTTTCACTTGGAAAACCCCATACTTTTTAGTACAAATACGTTTTTACACGATAAGTATAAAAAATTGGGAACAAAAATCGAAAATCCTTCTAACCCAAGTAGCACCTTAGGTCTGAATTACGTAATATAGACCTCGTTTTGGTCTCGTTTTCCGGTTTAACCTAACCTAATTGACTAAGTTATAATGACCTATAAGTTATAGAATATATTTCCCTGAACAGATAATTCAAACGTAAACATTGTATTTAATTGTAGCCGTTAATACGTAATATCTACCAAACCACTTATCCTTTTTCAACTACAGTCTTTCTTTCTCAGACTAATAAGGTTTTATCTACAATAATGATGATTTACTTATAAGGCATCAGCAGCATAAGACATAACTAGATACCAGACATCTATTATAATGTCAGACATAATTGTGAAATAAAGTGTTCACCTTTCTCCTCTCTCTGTTTTTTTGCTGCCAATAAATTTCCATCGTAAATATATCAATTCTACCTCAGAATATTAAAAACGCTTCAAGTATTTTACATTTTTGAAGAAAAAAATTTTTTTCCAGCTCCAATATGTTTTAAAATATTTGTAAAAGCCTATACAATTGCCCCGCAGGACTTTCCTGGAGCATAAAATATGATAATATTGTACTTGATATCTGTTAAATAACCCTATATTAATGATTTTTTTCAATTAATCACTCATCAAAATTTCATTATAAAATGCTCTCTTACAGCTGGTTGAAAAATATGGCGAATACAGCACCGCGTGACTTCAAAGTATTCTTTCCCAATATTTTAGACCTCACTAACATTTTTCTTACAGTCGAAGTCGTTAAAACTTATATTATTGACTTTACAGATAAATGGGACCAATACAGGTTATAATAATTTTGTAGTCTTCAAAATTGTAAAGTCTTTAAAGTTCATTTAGAACTAAATTGGTCATATTTCCAGGCCAGGTTTGACATCAGGTTCAAGGAAAATAGAACAACAATCATCGTCAAAAAAAGGAGAGTATTAAAACACGGCCGTCTCTAGAGACGGCCGTGATTAAAATCTCAGACAAATACGTTTTTTGTTTATCTGAGATCATAACAAACACATGAGTTGGTCACGTGGGCTTAGTTCACAAGTAAGTGTCATTCATGCGTAAAATTATAAAAATATGCTTAATACCAATTAGTGGAAAAAGCTGGTTTTGGTCGGATTTTCTCCCTTCCAAGTTATCCAACAGAAAATAATGAGACGTTTTTATTTTCAGAAAAATGAATAACTAGGTTCGAGATTTTAATATGAGGAAAGGTCAGAAAGTAAAATTTCCGTAATCTTTTTAAAAACAAGTGACAATGAACTTTAGGATTATTTGTATTCGTCGAGTGTGCACAATAATCAAAAAGGACAAATTCAAATATTGTAAGATAAAATGGGGAATACAGATTTTTACGTGACATATATGAGTATGAAAACGTACGGTATAATGTTACGGGAGACAGAGATTTGCATTTGCGACTACAAAATGTTAAGTACTTGTCTTTTTTAAGCTAAAAGTGTGACGTCATTTAAATCCAAAAACAAATGCAAACACTTTTACACAAACGACATACGATTGAATTCATCGTCGCACAGCTGGTTGGTGACTTTCTGCACCACAGTAAATAGTTTTATTTACTGTGTTCTGTACTTTCAATATATTAATTTTTAATCTCATGTATCAAAATATCATCTGCCCAATTAGGTTTCAAGATTGTTGCTTTTTTGCAAAGAAGGAAAAATTCGACGTCCATGGAAATTGCATACGTCTCAAATGGGTGGGAAAAAGAAGGCAAAATTTATGTAGTCCTTTGAAGTAATTTAGATAATGAAAACGTAATTTTGCCTTCCAGGGAAGAGACCTAATTCTATTTTTAAGTAAAAATAACTTCTAGGACATTATATGAAGTAATATTTACCTTTAGGTTAAACGCATATGCTAGGTAAGTGGGGAAGTAAAATTAACGTAAATTGTACCTAAAATCGGAACTAGTTGGAACCATGAGGTTAAAGTTTTAACTAAAATCTGACTACAAGGACAAAAGAAAACATAGGTTACATTTAGCTTAAAAATTGGTAAAATGTCCCTGTTTCTATCCAGACAAAAGTCAGCGACTCCAAAGTTAATAACTTGGTCTAAAATTACGTAATATTTTCTCATACATTGACCTCAATATGCACTTTAACTTTATAGTTAAATTTTAAGGAACAATTACGTTAACAGTTCTTGAAAATTACACTAAAGTCAATGTGACTTTATCAGGCATTTCTTAAGAAAATACTACCTAAATATTGCCTAATTAATTACTATTAAGTCCCTATGTCTTTAAAGTTGAAAGTAATGGTTGCAATTACGTTATATCAACTATCTTAGGTCATTGTGGCTTTAAACTGGTAAAATAAACTAATTGTGCTGCTTGTGAGAGGTATTGAATTTCATAAAGAACAGTTTAAAAAAAAAATAATCTTTAATTTTATGATCTATAAGTTGGTTCTACTGTGCGCTGCATTCATGTTCGAAGTAATAAAATATACGCGCCTTTTCAATTCCATCGCGATAGTATCATTTTTTGACATTTCAGTATGGCGAAATCAAGATGACGATAAAGATGTACTGCATACCTTCCTGAATAAACCGAATCTAAACCGACTTATCCGTTTTAAACATAAAGGCTAGAACACAAACAAAAACGTGGAACTTGCTCTCAGAGACTGTTACAGTCTATTTTCGCATCTGTACAATTAAATTTGAATATCGTAATATGTTATCGTTTTAGTCGAGTCTATATATAGTATAACTGGTTGCCTACCGTTCGTGCTCTATGTGAGCCGCGCATAGTGTTGCTGGTCCTGGCAACGCGTTGCTAGCAACGCACAGTAACTGTACCTAAACGCCAAAAAAGTTTTAGTGTATTTTCTAGTTACTTTTATGGTGTGAATGGAACTTTCACCTTTACTCCTCCTGGTTTAAAAACAGACTATAATACTGACGCAAATCAAACCAGTAATATAATCAATGTTAGTAGAAAGGTAGGAGAAGAGGAGAAAGGAAGGATCCTTATACAAAATTCTACTCATTTTACTATAAATGTTAATAATAACTAAATATCTGTTGGAAATGTTATTTAATTACTATTTCTTAATAAATGTTACCAAAAAGTGTCAAATATTTACTTGTACTGATGACCAATCACTTGCTCTGCCTAGGCAGGAAAGTGAGCACTTTCCTGTCTAGGCAGGGAAAGTGACACTTTGCTGATTGACATTGGTCAGCAAAGTTAGCACTTTGCTGTCAATCGGCGAAAAATAAACTTTTTATTAAATGATTGCTAAAACTGTGTATTTAAATATTTTATTTCTTATTTTTAAGTGAAAAGTCAAAATTCAAAACTAAAAAGTCATTGCTTACTAATAACAATAATATGATAGTGTTACTAGGTAACACATTACAGTATCTGATACCGTAATGTGTTACATTACGGATAACGTAATGTTCGATTTACTGGCCGCAAATGAGTCCGAAAAATAGTCATTTACCGGATAGTTCGAAATAAATTAAGCTCCCTGTACTATTATTGCGATATTGGCTTTACCAACGATTACCTATTCCAACTGAATCTATGGATGGGGGTAACGACGATTTAATAAATTATGTTAAATAATTATTTGTGTTATTGCTTTTCCTAGACGTGAAATTAAAAAAATAAATATACAAAAAACTACTAGATGGAAATAAACACACTAGGTATATATTTACTTCTGTTTTTGCTTCAATTAATTTCTATGTTCCTCCGCTAATATAGTAATAACGTTTGCTCTATTCGATAATCAGGTTAAAACCTATAAATCTCTTTAAGAAATATAATTTGGAACAGCTGCCAACAACTGATATAAAGAGCAGTTTTATGTCAAGAGTAGAAATGTGAATTTATTATACTAGACAGCTGGAGCGATTGTATGGAATTATGGCGCTATAATATTAAGTTTAATATCTATACTCAATAAAAATATGTTTTATAATATTACCTTGGCTTGATGTATATCCTGGGATTTCTCGATCAGTTTAAATGAAAATGCTCATATTTCCTTACGTTCGGTTTATTAACCATCGTCAGAGGAAAAACTACAATGTTTATAATAAAATGCAATTTTCTTATGTAATTTTACAATTCGAATAAGCATTACTTACGTTTACTGTGATTCAGATATTTCATTTTACAATCGTATATATCACAGTAATATAATATTCATACAAAAAAAAATAATAGAAAAGTGAAGGAAACCAACCCAAAAAATAAACTAGTTACCAATAAAACCAGGCGATGACAGAAAGATAGGATATTAATTGATTATATTAACTTATTTTATTCATTTAAAAACCTAACTATGTTAAACAGAAGGCAGGTATTTAAAGAGAAAAATACCTGGAATTGAAAGTAAAATCGAAATTGAAATCTGTTATTACAAAAACATTAATAGATCAACACAGGGTGTGCAAAAATTCTCAGGTTTCTTTCTCATTTGTAACAACCTATCCGAAAAAAATATGCATATATATTTTACTGAAGTACAGATTATAAGGAATATTTCTGAAATCTGACCAATATATTTCTCAAGCCACTGTGAATTGTTATTTACCGTGGTACAATTAATAATAAAAGTTTATTGCAGCAGATTAATACAGGTTTTGGAAAGCTAACGAAATGGACACGCTAATACTAAAAAACACAAAATTCTAGTAAATCTGAAACCACATCTGGACGAAAGCGGACTGGACGAACATTCAGGCAGATTGTCCAATAAACTAGAAGAGATAAGAACAGAAAATTACCTCATATTAGGCGACTTCAACACCCACCCAGGAAAAGACAAGCAAGCGCATACAGATAAGAACATCATTGGAAAACCCTACTTCGCGCATGTACAAACATAAATGGAAGCCCGCTAAAAACTTGGCACATAGCTCTTCGACGTGACAATAAGAAACATGCGGAGCAAGAGGCAAACCCGTCTGAATACATGGAGCAACGCAAACACAAACTCCTAAATAGACCTTGTCCTGGTGAATGAAAAAAAAAAAAAACGCTGCCTAAGGAATCACTACTTTCACATTCAGATTTTTTATCTAAGTCACTTTAAAGGAAACATCATTAGATTTGCACTCTAGTATGTGGAAATTATTGATCATAGAATTTTAATAATATTTGTGGCAGTTGTCATAGAAAAGTTTGAGGCGTTGGTTTCTACCATGTACGTTAAAAATGAAGTTTCTGGTTTACCCTACTTGTTTCCCCTATTCACAAACTACCACCTACCACCCCTTCAATGGAATCACCTCAATCAGATGTCATTCCAATACATACGTGTACTAACTTTTAAGTGAATATCTCAATATTACGTTATCAATCCCATTAATAATGGAGCGGAGGTGGTGGGGTTTGAAAAATATTGGAAAGAAACTTGAGGCCTTGGTTTCTAGTATATTAGTAGGGGGTCCACAGCTCTGAAAAACGATATGACCCATTCCGACAAGGTAAATAACTTTTGGGAACGAATTCAGCAAGAGGGTCCCTAGGGGCATCAGAAATGCCTTGTTGGACTTTCATTGGCTCTTGCACAACTTCTCTATAAGGAAAAAAGATGGCGGAATGGTATTTCCAGAATTCGTGTTTTTAAACGTTTACCTCTCACTAAAAAATTAACTATTAACGATAATGATCTGATTTTTTATATTCATGTACTAGACTCATAAGCGCATCTATCTATATTAATGGAATTTCAAAATCACGTACAGTTTTTTCAGAAAAAATTCTGAATGCTCAATATCGAAATTTGTGTATTGAAAATTTCGATATGCGGGCTACTATATTAAATGTTATATATTTTCATATACTATATGTGAATGAAATGTGGTCTAAATATCAAAAAAGTTTTTAACACAAAAATCAGGTCAATATCTTATAGAGTTTTTTAGTTACAGATTTTTGAATTGGACCGTAGTAATGTCTTGTTATGAATATGCGCAAAGTGACGCTATCGGCAGGATTCACTGTTTAGTTTAATGTTTTACCGTATTAGTACATCTAGTCTAGTATCTAAATTCCTTAAGGTATTATACTGTCGGTGATCACTGATTTTCTGAAAATATTAGACAATTCTTTGCGTATTATAAATACGTGGTTTAAAATTGTTGTGATTTTGTTATTTATACTATATATCGGTATCTATACACGTGTAAGTATAGTACGAAATAGTTAAGCTATAATAAATTGATTATAATAAATAGAAAATGGCCGAAGCATTAGATTTGAAAAAATGCATCATATGCCAATGTGTATCTTCCGAAGTGTTAAGTAAACTAAGTGAACGGGGGTTCGTTACATTAAAAAATGCTATTTATATTCGAAAAGACAAAGTTTACAGACTACTAAAAAATGTTATCGACTATAATTTTATTGCTAAAAAACCAGTGTATCATCGGAAATGTTGGTCCGATTACACCCATAAGAAAAGTCTTGCAGTAATTAATGTAAAAATCTGTGGCACTGATGAATTCGTCGGCGAACAAAAATCTAATCGCGGTAATCGTCAATCGGTGGACTTTAAAGGAGTGTGTTTTCTGTGTCTTAAAGTTAGAGATAGAAAAGGAAACCGTAATGTACGTTTAATTTCCACAGTTGAAAAACAAAATGATATATATGCTAAGGTGAAAGAAATTCAAGATTTTGAATTACTGAAAAAAATTCAGGGTATTGGAGACTGTCCCATAGATATGATAGCTGCTGATTTCAGATACCATACTTCATGCTTAAACTATTTAATGTCTAAACGCGCTGAAGAAAAGACACTTAATGTTTATGATGTTGCATTCAGTCAGCTGATAAATGAAATTGAGGAAGATTTAAGATCCGCTGATCGTATATATTTTGTTTCTGAAATTCGTAATCGATTCAGAAATATGTTAGCTACAGTTACTACTAAAGACGTTGCAGATAAATATACAACACACAATATTATTAAGCGTTTAAGTAATTATTTTGGCAGTGATATCCAATTTTTTTCCGAAAAGGGAGAGAAAAGCGTAGTGTGCTGCTCACAAATTACTGTTGGAAATTTTTTTAAAAGACTGAGAGAACTGAAGGAAGTTGCTTTGGAAGATGCAGTAGATTCTGGTGGTGAAGACCAGGTCAGTGAAGAAACACGACCTAATTTATTTGTGGCTGCTAAATCTTTGAGATATGATATGAAAAATAAAGCTGTTGAGATAAAAAGTGCTTCCAAGTTAAACGAAAATGGTCAACCAGACGATAGTTCATTGAAAATATCTCATCAGGAGACACTTACCAGAATTCCTATTACTCTTTACAATCATTTAGCATGGATTTTGTCAGATTCTGAATTTGACGTAGATGATGCTGGTCGAGTTATTCTGTCCAAGAAACTTGAAAGAGCAGTTTTAAATATAGCTCAAGATATAATGAGGAGCGGTACATATACTGAAATGCCAAAGCATATTGGTCTCGCCTTGCATTTAGTTAAATCCACCAGATCAAAAAGAACCATTGAAATATTGAATAAGTTAGGTCACTCTGCAGGATATAAAGATGCTCAAAGAATTATTTCCACAGCTGCTAGAGAAAATTATGAGGCATCCGGTATTCCTGTAAATTTAAGTAAAAATTTATTTACTCAGTGTGCTTTCGACAATTTAGATTTTAATGATGAAACAAAAGACGGGTCCACATGTCATGGTACAACTCACATCTTTTACCAATATGATACGGAAGATTTTACCGAAGTCACAAAAATACCATCGAAAAAATTAAGAAAAGGATCAGGTGTTTCTGTAGTTCCGTTTACTCCTTCTACGAGCGTCATTGGTATTACAGACCGACGTGCAGCACGCTCCATTCTAAATATAGTGTCTACTAAAAACTATGAATTGCATGCACATAATATGGAATTTGATCATTTACCTTTAAGCAATAAATGGGCAATATATTATTTGATGAAAAGTTTTCTTATAAGTGAAGTTCATGACAAATATGGTGAATGGACCCCTTATACCTCAAATAACTTCTTTGAAAGTATCACTCCACTGGCAAATAAACATACCAAAATAACTTTTGGTCCCTTCTATCCTGAACCTCCAATTACTCCGGATGTGGTACAAACTTCAATGGAATATTTTTGCAAAGTAAGTAGACATTTAAATCAAATTTCAACAGTCATAACTTGCGATCAATCAATATATGATATAGCAAAAGCAATTCAATCTAAATTACCAGAAACATTTGGAAATGTTGTTTTAATGTTAGGTGGTTTCCATATAGCTCAGAATTTTCTTAGAACTATTGGTTTTTTTCTGAAAAATAGCGGTTTCCAAGAATTGCTACTTCGAAGTGAAATGTGTAATACATTAAATTTTGCCCAGAGTATTCTTAATGCCAAGAACTTTTATAAAACAATTGAATGCCATTCAGTTATATCAGAAGCCATATTTTCAGTTCTTTTTGATGCCTTTCAAAAATGGTTGGAAGAAGAAGAGCATACAGAAGTGATAGATGAGCTGGAAAACTGTCTGTTGTCAGTTAATAAAAATATAAAAAACCACGTTTCTGACTATATGCAAAATACTGTTCAAAAGTTGACAGATGTTGAACCTATTTGGGCCGAATTTATAAAAAATCTTAAACCTACTGGTTTATTTTATTATCAGTACTTAATTATGGTAACAATTTTAAGAAAGTATATACATGCATGTCATGCCGGGCTCTGGGATGACTATTTAAATGAAATTGAGAAGATGATCCCTTATACAGTCATCGCAGGTCATACAAAATATGCCTCATGTTTGCCAATATATTTACATGACATGAGAAATTTAAAAAGTGCACACCCCTATGTCCATGAACAATTTGTTCAGGGAAACTTTAATGTACATGTATTAAAAGGAATGTATAATGGCGTATGGACTGATTTAGCCCTAGAGCAAACGTACAACAAAGTTGGAAAAACCACAGTTTTTAAAGGTCTAACTCAAAATGAAGAAACTAGAGAAAAGTATATTTTTGCAATGCCATTTTTAGCGGCTGCTTCTAGAGACCTTCAAATCATAGCTAATGTAGATATTGACTCTCATTCTAGACATCATGGAGAGACAGATACTTTGGCTGTAACTCAAGTAAATACGATTAAAAAAATTAAACATATTATTGAAAGTGAATTTATCAATCCTTTTTTATGTGAAGAAGACATGTTACTTAATATTTGTACTGGTAAGAAAGCACACAGCAATGATCTTGCTTACGGATGGAAACTTGGTTTTGAGGCTCTAAAAAGTGCTGCTGACAATAAAACTGACGTAATTAAATGCCCGAAAGTGGTAACATTCGAACATTCTGTAAGGACTACACAAAAAAAAGATGTTGTGCGTGATATTTACATTGATCAAATGCGCGTCATGAAGACGCTATGTTTTGTTAGCAATATGTCTGAAGAAGAAAAATTCTCATCATTCTCACATGAATGGTCAAATTATCCTCCTTCTCTATTTGAACCTTGCACGGGAAGTAGTTACCAATATATCATGAGAAAAGGAGTTAAGAGCGACTTCATTTACTCAGTGATGTCAGATGTTGAATGTCAACCTATCGCCTTACAGAATTTTAATGAAGATATAGTTTTTGTCATAGATGGAATGGCCTTCATTCAAAAATTTCAAACGATGCGTGTTAAAACATTTTTCGAATTACAAGAATCATATTTGAAACAAATATTAAAGATGAAACCGTCCTGTTGTAAGTCTGTTCATTTTATTGGTGACAGATACGACGCTTGCAACAGTTTTAAGACAGATGAACGAAACCGACGAAATTTGAAAAAAATGTCCACGTCCTATGAATTTACTATAACAGATACAATTCCCATTCCAAACTGGAACAACTTTATAAATAATAATAAAAATAAAGCGAACCTTCTAAAATATATTTCTGAATGTTGGTGCAAACAAGCACATATGTTACCGAACAATCTTGACTTGTATTTAGGAGGCACATTTGATGACCCGTGTAAATGTGTAAAAATATCTAATAATGAGTACTCCGTAGTATCAAATTTGAAGTGTAATCATGAGGAAGCGGACACAAGAATATTTACGCATTTAAAATTCATTGTTGAGGAGCTGGGCATTAAAAAAGCATTAATAGAAGCCACGGATACCGATATAATCTTATTAAGTATGTTTAATTTGTACAAAGTAGAAAATCTACAAGAACTGTGGGTGCATGGCAATAAAGGGTATTTAGCAATTCACGAAATAAATAAAAAATTAGATGAGAAATATAAAGAAAAGAATGTTGTAAAAACCTTATTGGCAGCTTATGTATTATCTGGGTGTGACACTGTTAGTTATCCATTCAGAAGGGGGAAAAAGCGAGCAGCTACAGTTGCCTTAAAGCAAGCAGGTCAACTAAATAATTTAGCAAACTTTGGTGATAACTGCGATGCAATTGATGATTGTGTGATCGAAGACGCTCGAATGTTTTTTGTGAATTTGTATGGCCGTAGTGGGTTTAATTCCTTGGATTTGCTAAGACAGCATTTGTTTTCTGTTAGTCAGGGTGACTTACGTTCACTACCTCCTACTGAAGATGCTTTCTTATTGCATTTAAAACGTGCATTATATCAAATCTTAGTATTTAAGCGTTCCACCGATCCCGTTCCTAATTTGCCTTCTCCCAGAAATTTTGGATATGTGATAGAAAATCACCTGATAAAACCACAAATGATGACAAAGAAACCACAACCGGATCTAAAGAAAATTAAAAAGTGCAGTTGTAAAGTAAAGTGTGATAAGAAATGTGCGTGCACATGGTGCTCGGTTGCTTGTGCATGTGCAGCCTTTCCTAGCAATTGTTTTAAGGGTAGAAGTAATACGGAACAGCTCTTAACTGACAGTGATTCTGACTAGTAATGCGTATATAGTGCTTTACTGAGCTTGTTCATACTTACCATTATTGTTGGTGTCATTATTATTATCATTGTTATTATTATTATTGTTATTATTATTATTATTTTTTTTTTTTTTTTTTCCTCCTCCAATTGGGTTATCACTTAGTGGGGTCAGTTAACCAATCACTAAGATGAGGTGTTTGATTCGACAGTCAACAGTATCGGATTCCGCTTCAAGGTGATGTATTATGCTGCCGTGTATTCAGGTAAGTTTAACGTCTTCCTCACTATTATTTATTTATTATTATTATTATTATTATTATTATTATTATTATTATTTTTTTTTTTTTTTTTTTTTTACAAAAGCCAGTCGCCCTTCTCTCTGTCTCCGATGCCAGAGAGGGTACGCTGGTAGTACCAGAGACCACTCTCTACGCCGTAGAGTCAGTGATCACTGGGTCCGCAAGTCGTGTGCTCTGAGCAGACGTAACGATCCAAGAATAACGGCCTTCTGCATGCTTCCGGCCAAGATTTCTGCCGAGTTTCGACACGCCGGTATCTTCTTCAGTTCTGAAAGCAGTGTTTGTCGCACTCCACCGAGGGATCCTATAATAAGTACCACCAACTTAACAGTGTGGTCTGGGTAGAGTCTGCGGAGCTCGAAGAGAAGGTCTCGATATTTAGTCCGTTTTTCCTCCTCTTTCAAAACAATGTTTGTCTCCGCTGGAGCAGAGAATTCAATAACAAACATTGTCTTGAGTTGGTGGTCGAGGAGGACTACGTCAGGCTTATTTGCCTGTATTTGTCTGACGGTAGGGAACGAGTAGTTCCAATAAATTAGGCACTGCTCATTCCCCACAACGGACTCAATATCCCCCGGAGCATATGGCAGCACTGGTGTCTCGTCTATCCCATACGAATGCCGTAGATGATAATACAGCACTCGTAATGCTCCGTCATGTCTATGAATATAGGCTGAGACTGCGTATGCCGGACAAGCTGACAACAAGTGCATTAGCGTCTCCGGCGCCCTTCGGCAGGCCCTGCAGTTTATATCAGAGACCTCCATACCCAAGACATGACTTCGATAGACGAGTGTGTTAAAGACACCGTCTTGACAAGCCATGATGAACCCTTCGGTCTCAGACTTCAGCCCAGCTGACCTTAGGAAAGCAAAGGTCAGCTTCTCAGATAAGCCCCTGTCTTCAAAGTTCTTATAGAAGACACCATGTAAGGGCTTATCCTTGTGCAGCTGCAGAAGTCTGTGTTGTTCTGCTGCTTTTATGTGGGCTTTTAGCTGAGCGGGTTCCAGTTCGGTAACAGAACTTGGGCTTACCCGCTCAGTGTCGAAGTCGAGACCAAGCTCATCGGCTGCTCGCTGTGCTGCCTTCAATAGAAATGCTCCTACCCCTGCATTTTCATGGTCGCGAACCATGCAGAGGAGGGGATCCGAACTCTTGATAATTTTGCAGGCTCCATCCAGAGCACACCTGTTATGCAGATACTCCAAACTCAAGAGTCCACGGCCTCCCTGCTGTCGTGAGAGATACAACCGCGGAACGGACGATTTTGGATGCAAACTTCGATTGATGTACATCATCTTCCGGGTTCCTACGTCGAGTTGGCGCAGCTCGCTTTGCGTCCACTTCACTACCCCAAAGGAGTAGAGAATTATCGGAACAGCAAGCATGTTTGTTGCAGACACCTTATTCTTCCCCGACAGTTCTGAGGACCAGATCTGTCGGAGAAGGTGCTGATACTTGCCGCGGAGAGCGTTTTTCACCATTGACACTTCTTGGGTGGAGCGTTGCTCAACACCCAAGTACGTGTACGACTCTCCGGCATCTAGATGGTGCAAGATGCTTCCATCTACAAGCTGCGCATCCTCTCCGTAGTTACCACATCGTCCTCTCTTGAGATGAACCAGTGCACATTTGTCCAGACCAAACTCCATACCAACAGCCTGAGTGTACCCCTGTACCACCCTGAGAGACTGATGTAAGTCCCTCTCGCTAGAGGCATAGAGTTTAAGGTCATCCATGTAAAATAAATGAGTGACCTTATGCCTCCTATCTCCGGGGGTACCGCAATTGTAACCACGGGTTCTGCGAAGTTCAACGGATAACGGCAGTAGTGAGATGCAAAATAAAAGGGGGCTAAGGGAGTCGCCTTGAAATACTCCCCTTTTAAACACAACCGGCTCCGTCTGTACTCTGACATTACCTGATATTATAGTAAAGCGAGTCTTCCAGAGCGGCATGAGTTGTTCTATGCACCTCACTACGGGACCGGGCACCGCAAGACATTGGAGCAAGTGAACAATTAGCTCATGGGATGTCATATCGAATGCCTTGCGGTAGTCGATCCAGGCCATAGAAAGGTTCCGCTTATACTGCACGGAGTCTTGCGTGACACATCTGTCAATAAGCAAGTTCTCCTTACAGCCAGCGACACCCTTCTTAGACCCACGTTGCTCGTATATCCGTTCGTATACCGGGTCAATTGCTTGGAGTACGCGCATGTACAAAATACGTGTGAATATCTTGTAACATGTGTTTAAACAGGTTATCGGTCTGTAGTTTTTTGGGTCGGACAAATCTCCGCTTTTTGGGAGTAGCACGGTTCGCCCCTCGACAATCCAGGAAGGAATTTGCTGCTCTCCATTTAGCCAAGAGGTAAAAATTCTGGCTAAATGGCGGTGGGTGCTTGGTATTTTTTTCCACCAAAAGTTGTTGATCCCATCAGGACCAGGAGCAGCAAAGTTCTTGGAGCCTTCAAGAGCTCTTCGAACCTCTTCCGTCGTTATCGGTTGGCACACTATTTGAGGCTGCTGTAGTTCTTGACAAAAAGCTTCGAAGTGTGCCAGGGCTGGAGTATCTTGGTCTAGTGGACGCTTCTGCTCGTAAAGCGCCTTCCAGAAGTTTTCCACCTGATCTACGGTCGGCGGATTCTCTACAATACGCTCAGGAGGTTGAAACAGACGAGACGGTTTCTTACGGAAAATATTGTTTTCCACTACCGCTCTCGCCCGCCTTACTAGCGACTTTTTGCAAGCCACTAGCATCCGTATCCGATCAAGACAATGTTGCTTGGTGGTAAGCAACACTGCCATGTTGAGCGTGTGATGGATTCGCCTTAGGTTGGCGGCTATTCGTCGCACTTTTGGCGTGAAAGGCCTGTTGTTCGCCACATAATCCATCACACACTGGATACGGGAAGCGTACTGTCTCGCCGACCGGATCTTAGTCTCCATCTTACGTATGCGCCGGTCAGCTCTCTCCTGTGGAGAAGCAGTGTTATTCCGCCTCTCCACCGGACAGAGTCGACTCGCGGCGTCATAGACGGCACAGTTGATGTGCCAGATGTCAGCCACTTCCGGAATAACCCCACTAAGTTCTGCGTCCACGCTGGCCAGATCTTGTGGCCGAGGGGGCTTCTGGTGGTGTAGCCCCCTTCTAGATCTGATACCATCTGGTATGAGTGGAACGTCTAAAACCACCTCCTCGACCAGCTGATCGAGTGGCCTATCGACCACCTCTTCAGCAGGCCTCAGGGCGGCTCTGACGTAGCCTCTACTGCGAAGGTGAGATACATAGTCACGAAGATTTTGCTGGGTGACTGCGCGATGCTCTGGATGGATATCACACCACAGAGCATGCATCCGCGCCATGTATCCCCTCCGTGCGGGCTCACTGTTTTCGTAGCATTGCATAAGGTCGTCCCTCAGTTCGTTCGTCCACTCAAAACGTCCCTGTCCATTGCGTACGTCATTATCGGGCAGTCCGTCCTGTTGGGCCCCACCACCTTGCCCATGACCCCTATCCGGTTGAGGTCGATCGTGGGGGCCCTGTCTTTGGTCTATGGGAACCAGAGATTTGGACTTGTGGGTGGTTAGCCCAGTAAGCCCACGTCCGACACCAGAGGGGAAGATCCTTTCCCCTCCCGGGTACGCTAGTGCTGCCGGTCCGTTTTTGCACCCAGAGCTGGAGTAAGTGGTGGCGCTACTCACCAAAGGCAAATTAGATGGAAGTTGGCCTCTCCTGCTTTTTTATTATTATTATTATTATTATTATTATTATTATTATTATTATTATTATTATTATTATTATTATTATTATTATTATTATTATTATTATTATTATTATTATTATTATTATTACTATTATGTGCAGTTTTAATCACAGTTGTTTTTGTCAACTGGTTTCTCCAGGGTAGATTGGGAGCATACCCTGCTCCTTAAATCTATCCCACTTCGTAATAATTGTATGTTTAACTGCCCCTTTGCATGTAGTATCCTACAGATAATATATGCTGTTTCTAGGATCACACCTTTTGCAAACTGGTTTTATAGTTTTGACCTGGTACCTTATTTAAGTATTTCTCCAGTTTGTTTTTGACAGTTCCAGTGGCCCCGACTACTATCGGTATTACTGTAGACGAAACACCCCACATTTGACATATTTCTATGTTAAGGTCTTGATATTTTAAAATCTTTTAAAATTATTATTATTATTATTATTATTATCATTATAATTATAATTATTATTATTTATGTATATATTATACATTTTCTGTTTATATTTTGTTTTTATATTCATAAAATATTATGATTAACCATTTCTACAAAAATGTATCTAAATAATATCTCTATTTCTATTTTTTTTAATGTGACTTTTATTTTACATATTAGTACTTTGACAAAATCATAAAAATGTAAATAATAATAATTTCAGCAGATGCAATTGGTTTACTATCTTGATGCATTGCAATAGTCCAGAAAACATCCGATGCTAATAATAGGAGTTACCTGAGCGTAAACTACGACACATTAAAAAATCAGTAACTCGAAAACTGTACAAGATATCGAGCTAATTTTTTTTCTAAAAACTTTTTCAATCTTTAGACTACATTTCACTCGCATATAGTATACAAAAATTTTGAACATTTAATATAGTTGCCCACACGTTGAAATTTTCAACACGCAAATTTTGATCTTGCTTATTTTGGATTTATTTAAAAAAGAATCGTAAATGATTTTAAAATTTCATTAGTATAGATAGAAGCGCTCATGACCCTAGTATTCGAATATAAAAAATAAATTCAATATCGCATGTAGTTTATTTTTTAGGGAGAGGTTAACGTTTAAAAACACAAATTCTTGAAATTATAAATCCGCCATGTTTTTTCTTTTTGAGAAGTTGTGCAAGCGTTAACAAAAGTCCAACAAGCCATTTCTGGTGCCCCTAGGGACCCTCTTTCGATTTGCGAGCTCAAAAATCATTTACCTTGCTGGAATGGGTTACTTGGCGATTTTGACGACTTTCGAAGGCGTGGACCCTCTACTAATACTCCAAATCCCAAATTTCTGCAGCGCTATTCTTGACTGCACGCATTTTCTAAAGTTACTCGCATTTCACTAACAATCGAATAATCATTCATCCTAGACATTCTTAACTGTTCGAAAAGTATTCGAGTGCTCGCATTAAACAACGAGCGGTTTTTAGCAGTGGTATGTATGCGAATGATGATACATATCCTAATATTTTATTTGGTATTTTCTAAGGTCTCAAATTCTTACGATAAATTAAGAATATTTATTGTATTGTTATATTTGGAAATGGAAATTAATAATTTATTTAATCTAATAGAAGAGACTGATATTCAGACTCTGGAATGTAGCATAGATCAATACAAAAAACATGTACTACATAATGGAGCTAAGAAAGTAAGTATTAATATTATACATTTAAATATACGTAGTATAAACAAAAACTTTGAAGAGTTTTTGATATTATTGGAATCATTACATGATATAAATATTGATATTATTATTCTTTCCGAAACATGGAATATTAGAGAAGTGAAACATTATAATATACCAGGATATGAATTGTTTTATAATAACTCGCAATTTAATCAGAATGATGGATTGTTGGTATATATAAATAATAAAATAATTAGTAACACAGTGCATGTAACATATAATAATATTATAGTCTCTAGAACTACCACATTTAAAGTAAACAATATAAATTTTGGAATAAGTAGCATGTACAGATCAACATCATCCGATGTAAATGAGTTTATAAATAATTTGAATATTTATTTAAACGAGTATATTAACAACAGTAATATAGAAATTTTGATAGGTGACATTAATATAAATATACTTAAAGAAAATGAGTGGGCAAATAATTATAAAAATTTACTTGGAAGTTTTGGTTTTATATCATATATTAATAAAAATACTAGAGTTGATGGACACACCCGTAGTAATATAGATCACATATTTATAAATAAACAAAGTAATAATAGTCTTAAACTATTACCTTTTATTTTAGATGTTTCAATTACTGATCATTTTGCAACAAGCTTAAATATATGTTTTGAGAAAATTGATACGCCAACAATTACTGAACAAACTATTAGAAAGATCGACGAAGACAGACTCTTAGAATTACTCTCTAAAGAAACATGGACTGATATACTAAATTGACAGAATCCTGAAATTGTTACAAATAAATTTGTCTCTACATTATTAAAATGTGTAGATAAAAGCTCTAAAAAAATTGTTATTGAAAATAAATACAAAAAAATAAAACCTTGGATTACTTCAGGTATTATAGAGTCTATTAAAACTAGAGATAAGTTAAAAAAAGAATTGAGCAAAAATCTAAACAATAGAGTAGCTTCTGATAAATATAAGAGATATAGAAATAAATTAAATATAATAATAAGAAATACAAAAAATAATTATTATAGGGATAGGTTACAAAATTCTGTCAATGACTCTAAAAAATTGTGGAATGTAATAAAAGAGGCCACTAACACATCTAAAAGTCATTTGAATAACATAAACATTAAGGATAAGAATGGGGAAATAGTTACTGACGACATTAAAATGGCCAACTTATTTAACGAGTATTTTACTAACATAGGTGTACAAATGGCCAGTTCAATAAACAATGTAAACAATAATATTAATATAAAAGAAGAAATTACACCACAATCTCTGTATCTTACACCTGTAAATGAAAAGGAATTAATTATGCAAATAAATTCTTTAAAAAATAAATACAGTTCAGGATTAGATGGAATATCTGTAATGCTTATTAAGAATATACACTTACATATATTAATCCCTTTAAAACATATAATTAATTTAATTTTTACCACAGGAATTGTTCCTACACACTTTAAACAGTCTGTCATAGTTCCAATTCATAAAGCAGGAGTTAAATATGATATGAATAATTATAGGCCAATTACATTAATTAATAATCTGACAAAAATATTTGAAAAATGTCTAAAAAAAGAATAGTAGATTTTTTGGAGCAGTTTGAACTACTGTCACATAGCCAATTTGGATTTAGAGAACAGAAAAATACTGAATTAACAATATATGAACTTATAAATTTTATTAATGACAATTTAGATGAAAAAAATAAATGTGTAGCCATATTTCTAGATCTTGCTAAGGCATTCGATACAGTCTCACATAGTATATTGTTCGAAAGAATGCAAAATATGGGAATACGAGGAATGCCTTTACAAATAATCAAAAATTATTTGAATAATAGAGAACAATATGTTAAAATTAATAACAAATTAAGTTCAGCATTAAGAATAAAAATTGGTGTCCCACAGGGCACTGTACTGGGGCCAATTTTATTTTTGATATATATAAACAATCTGTTCGCACAAAACATTAATGCAAAAATACTATCATATGCAGATGATACTGTCTTAATATTTAGCGAAAAAAAGTGGGAAACGGTGATAAATAATGCATCAATTGGACTCAGTAAAGTGCGTATGTGGTTGGATAAGAGCTTACTAACATTAAATTATAAAAAAAACAAATTTATCTCCTTCTCTTCTACAGATATGGGCCATAATCCAATAGCTGATATAAAGTTGCATACAAACACATGTTTGCATAATAATAATGTAAATTGTTCCTGTACAGAGACCATCCATTCTGTATATAAAATAAAATATTTAGGTGTAATCGTCGACCAACATCTAAGATGGAAAGAACACATAGAATTTATAATTGCAAAAGTAAGGTCATTGTTACCAATATTTTATCAATTTAGAAATATACTAAATCATAAGCAATTGTTGATGATTTACAATGCTTTAGCGGAATCTATATTCAAATATGCTATTATAAACTGGGGTGGGCTGTGTGACAGTACTTTAAAAATGCTACAAACAACACAAAATTATTTAATTAAATAATAAATAATAAAAAAGAAGAAAGATATTCTACGGAACAACTATACGATGACACAAATCTATTCAATATCAAATTAATATACATATTACAATCAATAATTTTTATTCATACAAAATATCAAAAACAACATATAAGGCATAATTATACTACAAGAACGATAACAAACGATAAAATAAGGCAAAATTTTTACAGAAAAACGTCTTGTCAGAGATTTATTTCATACCTTGGTCCTAAATATTATAATGTTTTGCCAATAAATATCAGATATATTAATAATGTGAAATTATTCATCAAACATGTTAAACACTACTTATACACAAATAAAGGTACTTTTCTAAACATTTAAATACATTTAAAAATTAACAATAATTATTGATCAATACTGCATTCTCGGAGTTTTCACAGCAATCATACATACTTATCTTTTTTTGTCTTTTGATAATTATTATTTTAAATTACAAATTAATTTATGTTGCACTACGACTTTTGTCTCTATCTTTTTAATGCCAATTACAATAACTAAACAAGGAGCACAGCACAAGTTATTATTTAATTTAGAGTGCTTCTTTATTAATATTCATACTTTAGGTATTACATATTTTTCCTGTGTTTATTTTTCTTGTATTATTCTATTTATTCTAAATATAATTAAAAAAATATATATATCCTAAGTTTAAATGATATATAATAGATAGAAACCATATCATTATTATATAGGAAAGACAATAATTCTGTAATGAAATATGACATGTATGTACTTATTGAATTGAATTGAAATTGAAATTGAAATTTGTTGATAATGGACGATCTGCAGTATATTGCGAACATTGAAAATCTACTAAATTCAGAAAATCTCATACAGAGGCACACGTTTAATAATGTAGATCAGTTTGAAGTTTTAACTGAAATAGAGTTCATATGTACAAATATTTAGAATGTCTAAGGTATTATGTAGATTTCTCATTGAAACTGTAAAACCATTTATGAGACCACAGAAAAGAGCTATAGATTTGAGAGTAACCACAACAGTAAGGTTTTACTATAAATTTGTATCAGGTATCTTTTTTTAAATTTAATAGTAAGTTCTTGCGACATACGCTGACCATCTTTTTGCGTAAATTCATTAGAAAATTTCTCAGAAGTGAGTTTTGGAAGTTCATTTATGAATTCTAGAATTATCCCCTTTTGTTCGGTAGAGGCATTGCCATTTTGGCATGGAGTCTCCATTACATAATAAAGTCTTCGTGAAATAATAAAAAAGAATCTCTATTCTTCAATATAAACAATTTGTCCCTTAGGAAAAAAATCTCTATTCCTTTATTTCTTCTTCTTTAAAAAATAAAATCAACTACAAATTACATCAATCACGATACGTCATCTGTCATCTCAAACGCAGCGAAGTTAGGTATTTTTCGAAAATTGCCATGATGCCAAATGCATTTCAATGAGTGACTGCTATCGTTCGTGTACAAATGCAGTCAAGAATACCGTGTATAGAAAGCGTTCCCAAATATGCCGTTCGTATCAATACGTATACGTACACTGCGAAGCATGTCAAGAATAAGGCTGCAGTACTCTTACCAGCTTGCTTTAATTATTTTCCCTTATTTATTTCTAGTTAACCCCAACCCTTCAATGGAATCATCTCAAAGCATTAGAATTACTCATTAGAAACTGTAACTGGTTTATGACGAAAATGTTAACTGATCGCTAATTAGTTAGTGACCAGCAGCCGTATTCATGACATGCTTCGCAGTGCACGTATACGTATTGATGCGAATGGCCATATTTGCGAATACTTTCTATATACGGTATTCTTGTTAAAATGCACTTGGCATCATGGCAATTTTCGAAAAATACCTAACTTCACTGCCTCTGAAATGACAGATGACGTATCTTGACTGATATAATTTGTAGTTGACTTTATTCTTTTAATGAAAAAGAAATAAGAGAATAGAGATCTTTTTCCCTATGGAAATGGCTTTAAAAACGACGCCCGTATAATCACGACAAATTATTTGTATTGAAGAATAGAGATTCTTTTTTATTTCACTAAGACTTTATTATGTAATGGAGACTTCACGCCGAAATGGCAATGCCTCTACTGAACAAAAACGGATAATTATTGTAGAATTTATAAACGAATTTCCAAAACTCACTTCTGAGAAATTTTCTCATGAATTTACCCAAAAGGAAGGTCAGTATATGTGGCAAGAACTTACTATTAAATTTAAAAAAAAACACCTGATTGCTAAATATTCATAGCAAAACCTTACTATTGTGGTTACACTCAAATCTATAGCTCTTTTCTGTGGTCTCATAAATGGTTCTAGAGTTTCAATGAGAAATATACATAACACCTTAAACATTCTAAATATTTGTACCTATGAAATCTTTTTCAATTAAAACTTCAAACTGATCTACATTGTTAAAGTTATTGTGCCTCTGTATGAGATCATTCGCATATTCACCAACTGCCAAAAACCGCTCGTTGTTTAAAGGTGCTTTTACAGCTACCAAACGAAGGCGAACGAACGACAGTGAACAAACATTCACCACTGTTTGGCGAGAATTCGCTTGGACGTTTACATCTGCAGAATATTCGCATTTGTTTAAGTTCGCTATTGTTTAAGTTCGCTATCGCAAACCATTTCATTTAATACACTTCATCTGCTCCATCTCCTAATTTTACTTGTCGTTGACGTTCTCGTCTAAAAGATGCCAACAAAAATTTAATTTTTTTCTTAATTTCCAATACACTAACATTCATTTCTTCCCCTATTTCTCTCCACGCGTCATTTTTTCTGGTTCTTACTTTATAATTATTGTCCTTCGGGTTCCATAAACGAGGACTTTGTTGATATAGGTTAATTAAGGTTAATATGTCTTCATCGGACCACTCTATTTTATGTATTATTAACGCTTCTATAAGTTTATTCACTGAATGTTCGCTTTAAACTGTGAATTCCAACGAATGTGTCCAACGTGTCCAATGTGTTCACAGCGAGCACGAAATCTCTTTGATGTACCACTCTGCTCCCGAATCCCAGCGAACGCGAGCATTCGCCTTTGTTCGCCTTCAGTGCTTTGTTTACAACATGCGAATTCGCGAATGTTCATTCGTCTTCGTTTGGTAGCTGTAAACGCACCTTTTTATACGAGCACTCGAATACTTTGCGAATGGTCAAGAATGTCTAGGATGAATTTTTATTCGAATTTTAGTGAAATACGAATAACCTTAAAAAATGCGTGCAGTTAAGAATAGCGCTGCATGCTCCGCACACGAAGCTATTGTATAGTTATTGCATAGTAACCTACAATGGGCTTGTTCCATGATATTCTTTTTATATGGTTTTTATACTTTTTCATATAGTACTCGATATTCTCATTATGCACTTAAAATTTCGTATTATTAACTTTTTCCGTTCTCGAGATATAAGGAGTTGAAATTAGTAATAGTTGCAAAAACCGAGCGCTCATTTGTGACGTCACTATACGCAAGTGACGTAAGAAAAGTGGTTTTCTGGGACCTTCCAAATTTAACCTGAAAAGTCGAAAAACATGGAATTTCCAAACGCTGGTAACTACATAAATACGTTGAGTGGAAGTTAGTTCTATGTCTCTACGGAAAGGAGAAGGTCGGCGATAAATCCTAATCGTAAATTGCAGGGTCAAAATCGAAAATTCGTCCCGACAGGAGCGAGAGAAAATTGTAATTTTTAGACATTTCGCCAAATTGTACTCTCCTACTGTCAAGAAGTAAGCAGAACAAACAATACTTCAAAAACACTTATAATTATAACAACTAATGTGCATCAAGTCTATTGAGATCGCGGAGTCTATGCGTATAGTGACGTAGCGCCTGGCCACGCCCCATCTTCGCAAGGTGTAGATATGTAATAGTTTTTAAGATACTAAACGTGCGAATAAGATTTTGATTTTTTGCAGATCCATTATTTTACACTTGCACTTTCGATTTATGAAATAAAAAGAAAATGCCGAACAAGCCAATTAACATATTTTCTCCCAGTCTAGTGTCTCCTATAGTGTGAGGTGTTTTAGCGCATGTCATCCACTGACTCAAGTAATGACGAAGTTTTGGTTTTGTGTTATTATTTAAGAAAGAATAGACTCAGATACAGAGTACACCCATATCTTTAAAGAAACATGAACTGCAGATTATTCGTTACAGTAACGAAGCTAAACCAACTCTATGTTTATCTCATTCTTTCGAATGTCTAAAGATAGTTATATGAATATTGCGATTGACAGCTTCTGCCATTAGAAAAGGAAATGCCAATATGAGGTAAACTCGGAATCTAGACTGATCACAAACCGCTTACTAACTAGTAGTGCCGTGTGCGGCACGCGACAGACCGACAGGAAGTGGTTATCGAGTGATTGGTTATCAATTTCAGTCAAGATTCAGTTTCTTTCGAGTAGCCCCGTGTGCGGACGGCCTAATATAGGAACAACTTAACTGGTCAACAATGGGTTCAAAAATAACAATAGCGACAAGGAAAACGCTGCCGTGGAAGAAATCACATATGAGCACACAATTAATACGAATAACTAAAGAAGATGATGGTGGCAGAAAAACAATAACTTATACCGAGTACAAAAAGACAATTAAGGTACATAAGAATAAGTTAAATAGAAGCTCGCCAAAGGATACAACAAAGCAGCAAATAATGGCACCTGAAACATACCCCTACTTCAAAACGAAAAACTTCCAAGAAGGAATACAATAAAGAAATATCAAGGATATATACACTGCTAAATTCAGAAATAGAAGAAACAGAAGGACATAAACAAGAAGAAGAATGTCACACCTACACCTCCCATTCTATATTCCTACACTATTGCGGCATGTGGCTCTCGCTGCTAATAGCAAGCATGTCCCATATCCAGTCAGGCGTACGTAGCAGGTCCGATGGGGCGGTATATAAACATTTCCAGATTCTATATCCAGAAGTGGCAGCAATGCCTACCGTACGCTAGCTAATCAATAAATATTTAATAAAATGATCACCTGCAAATACTTAATTGACTAATTTTAATGCCATTTCGGTAACTTGGAGGATGGGCAATTAATCAATATCTCAAGAAATGTATAACTCATTAATAACTTCCATAATGTATCTATAATATTATATTTCTTGTCAAATAACAGGTATATGTTAAGTAATCTAAGAAAAATATCGTATCTCGCTTATATTTAAAAATAAAATTTTGTAATATATTTTTCCTGCGGTCAAGAGTCCTCATTAATTATTGTAAAACACAGAAACTATACAGTATCTACTATTAAGCTTTCTTAGTGTTCACAGCTTTTAACCTTAATGTATCTTCATAAATTATCATCCCAACCCCTTCTCCACTTAAGACAAAAAGCCTGTCAAGATAACTTTCGGAAGCAACGGCCTAAAATTATAACAAACTCAAGGGTGAATGTGCTGCTATTAAATAATAGCAAAAATAAGAATGTTTTGTTTTTATTGAAATACTTTATAATGAATAATAAAAAAGTTAACAGAAAACAATTAAACAATTTTGAGTCAACATTTATTAACTTTTTACTATATGTAATTATATTTCAGGGAGACATATATAATGCTTTGAATAATAATACTTTTAAACAACATTTTGGTATTTGGTATGTCATCAGTATTTGAATATTATAAAATCATTGTCCACATTTATGGCGATACCATAACTAGCCTACTTGCTACTCACGCTATACGAACTTCGACCCCAGGGATTATTAGTTACAATTTCTTGATGTCTTTTCACCCCAGCGGGTGCCTTTCTACTCCCTGGAAACTATTCAGCCATGCTGGATGACTTTTGATCCCAAGAAGGTAACTTTTTACGAAATAAGGTGGCTCTTAGGCCCCAGGCGGTATCTTTTTCTTTTGGTCCCATATAGGTGTCCTTTACCCCAGGGGGTGATTAATTGCCCAAACTTTCAAAGCTACCTCCTCCTATCTAATAAACGTAATTTTTCATTAAAGAACGACTTGAATGTTTGAATTCATAGATTCGTGTTTTCTCTGATTGTAGATAAATTTTGAAGTCGTTGTTACCCCGAAGTACTTCCTAGGCAGTTCTTAATTCTTTTGAACGTCGAAGAAGTGCGTTTACCTGAGGCATTCCTGGCCGGAATGGTCAAGTAAATACGTAAAATGGTTTCAACATACGGAAATGTCGCCATTGACAATAAATTTACACATTTGAGTAGGCGATTTAAGCCCCTTCCTCTGAACATATATAAAAAATTGATGTAACTCATCTGGAGATAGCTCGGAATCTATATAGTCTCTACAGGTTGATACTAGTGCATGATCATTGCAGGGAGCTGATTTTCAGCTTGTTTTTCATCTTCATAGTCTTTTTCCGATTGTTCTCAATCTTCGGATTCTTTTTCCATCTGTTCATCATCGCTAGATTCACTAGAATCGTTTTTAATCGTTCTTCATTTTCGCAGTCTTGATCGCTGGTTTCAAAATTAAAGTTCTCTTCAGTTTTTTCTTCAGATTTTCTAGATTGTTTTTCTCAGGTTCTTGAATTTTCGAATCACTACTATCAGTAGATTTATTTTTATTGATGTGAAATATACCAAAAAGCTGAATCCTCGTCTGGCATATTGTGTCGACTGCCGGAAGGTAAATAGCAATGTCTGAAGAATTGCGAGATTGGTCTGTTAATTGTATCTTCTTTTAATACACTAAAAAATATATTCGTAATATTAATGAATAAAGGTTCATTGAGAATGTATGAATCCGTTTATTGATGTAATGTATATGTTCATTAATACAATGTACATATTTATTAATACTACGTAAACGTACATTATATTAATAAACAGAATTATTACTTTTCAGTCAGTGAACCCATTCGTTAATATTACGAACATTTTTTTTCAGTGAATAGTGAATAAAGATTAATTATTATGTGAAAGGGAAGATTAGATTATTTAATAACACGATAAACACAAACAATAAATTCCGATAGACTTCTACATTGAAATGTGAAAAAATTTGGAATCGAAACAAATATACAAGCAAACAATTATAAAATGGCTTCAAATTTAGATGATATGAAATGTAAATAATCGACGAGCGTACGTGAACTCAGAGCCGCATTAAGAACCATATGCAACTAAATGTATTATGTGTTATGTTACTTACATACATACATATATACATACATACATACATACATACATACACACATACATACATACAATTATTATTTTGTTATTTTTGTTGCAAATCGAAATCTGATATGGAAGAAGGAAGAAATGTATTTCATTTTCAATTTTAATTATTATTGCTATCGGTAAGGCGAAAATAAACGACATAACAAAGGCATAAAATGTTTACATCGTTTATTTACCTCAATAAACCGGGAAATGGAGGCCCCTGAAAAGTGGGGCCCTAGGCGCGCACCTAGTGCGCCTAGGCCTAGCACTTAGTAATTACAAAAGTGCAATCAGCATACATCCCGGTTAGCGAAGATCCAAAGAACATTTTAAACCTACAAGGGTGTCTACTCTTGGGCCATAACTAATAAGTATCATCAGGCCTATTATTTTTACTAATGAATTTAATTTATTAATTAAGTTTCCACTAATAATAAAAATTCTCATATATCACGCAAAACACAAGAAATGTTTATTTAAGTCTAACAATGACACGAATTTTTCACAATTTTTTATCAGCTTTTATAAATAAATAAGATTGTACGTCATACATATTACTTCAAGTTCCACGTAGTGGAGTGGAAGACTGGTATCGTAAAAAAAATTTCAAACATTTTTATTCTTGAAATAGTTTTAGAATGTCAAGAAACGTCGAGATTTTAAATTTGAGCAAATTTTTTTGTCTATGTGTCTGTCTCTCGGTCTGTCGGTATGTCTGTCGGTCTTTCTGTTGGTCTGTAACATTTTTTTGTTCTCACGCTTTCTCTGGAACGCGAACAGTTTAAGATATGGAGTTGAAATTTTTATTTGTATTGTAACAATATCTGGAACTGGATTGTTTTTTGAACTTATCAGGTGGAGGGTTGTGGGTTAAATGGGGGTAAATAGGGGCAAATAAGTAAGGCAAACTGGTAAGTGAAACTTGGAATTTGGTATATACACTAGAAGACAAGAACTCAGATTATTCTTATAACATTTTTCAACCCCTCCACTATCCCCACTCCTTTATAAAAGGGGCTGATAAATTCTATTGAGATATACACTTAAAATTTGATATTATATTGTAACGACATCTGGAAGTAGATTATATTTTAAGATGATTCCGTTGAAGGGGTGGAGAGAGGTGAATAAAGGAAAATGAGTAAAGCAGGCTGGTAAGAGTACAGAAACTTGAGTGTATATTAGAAGCCAAGGCCTCAGATTTCTTTATAATATTTTTCAAACCCCCTCCCCACCACCACCACCAACTCCATCCCATTATTAAGGGGGTTGCTAAAATAAAATTTGGTGCATATATGTATTGTAATGATATCTGATTAAGCTGATTCCGTTAAGGCGGGAGGGGGAGGGTGTAAATTGGGAAAAATAGATAGTGCAAGTTAATAAAAGTTCTCAAATATTATTGAAATTCTATTTCCACATTCTAGAGTGCAAGCGTAGTCAAGATATTTTTCTATAAAGAGAGTTGGATGGAAAATCTGGATATGGAAATAGTGATTAATTATGCAGCGGTTTTTTAGTGATAATTAAAAGTTTTCAAAAATAATTCTGAAAAATTTCCTAAGCTTTTTTGAATGCCTATAAGTCAATACTTCTTGGCTTCTGCACTTTTTCCCTCAAGTTAATTGTAAACCAGAGTAAAAAATTCTTGATTGTCTAAAATGATGAAAATTTTCTAGTTGTGATATAGTCCAGGCAAAGGAAGTTTTCGAAATAAAAGTGCCAGTTAGCGCTTTTCAGCGGGAATGTGTACCTTGTAATATGTATAACCATTGTACCTGAAATCCAATACCTAGTTGAAAATTAGTGTGTCTGAGTTTAATTAACAAGTGAAGTTATGAGAAATAAGTTCTTGGCATGTAGAAATGTATCTTTAGGTTTTACGAAAATTACGAAGAAGATGTAGATACTAAAAATATCTACAAAATGAACCCAACCGCGTTAAAATCGGTTAATTAGTTTTTTTGACAAAATGCAAGAGACTGCTGGAAAACGCTGATTCTTAATTAATTTTTAACTTTAAGCATAATGAATGTAGACGTAACACACTTTGGTAGATTATATTTTTGCTGTCGAGAACAAGTTTTTTTTTCTGAAATGTGTACTTGTATAATTTTTGCAAAAAAGCGCTTGTTTATTAAAAATTAATTTCTACATCTTAGGGAAGTCGTAGCGTAACATAGTTGAGCTTATTTTCTTCCTCAAACGCTCTACATTTGACAACAGCAACATCAATACTGGCATCACCAATAGCAATATAAATAACAATAATTCTTGCAAAGACACGTACAGGAGAATGGAAAATTAAGTGAGGTCCGTTTTGCTTAATGAGATGCTCTGTTATTTCAAAACTAACGTGACATTTCGTTCTATCTCGTCGACCTACCCCAAATCGATTGGCTATAACTTTTTATGTCCACAAAAAGCCGAGATAATAATGAATGTTGATTTCACGAGCGCGCACGATTTTGAACGTCTGAGTTCAGCTGCCGCAGCGGCCGCAAGGAAAACCGAATTCGGACGTTCAAAATCGTGCGCGCTCGTAAAATTATAATTATTTCAGCATCCTGAAGATGTACAAAAAGTTATAGCCAATCGATTAGGGATAGTTCGACGAGATAGAACGAAATATCGCTTCAGTTTTGAAAAAACCATAAAACGGACCACTTCTAACTTTGTTTTCTTCTGCACGTGTCTTTACAACAATAACTGTTATTTATATTGCAAAAGAAAATGTGAAAACCCTGAACTTCTCCCAGGAGTGGAAAGGTATAAGCGTTGAACGGCCCTCTTGTATTCTAGGGTGATGGATAGACTCTGCCAAATTTCAACTCTGACTATAACCAGTTACAACCATCTCAAAGTCATGAAAAGAAACAAAAAAAAGGAAACAAAACCATCCATCGGTATAAGCTCCAAAATTTATTTTCAACCATTTTTTTTCTATTATAATAACTACATCTAGTACTAATGCTTCTTATAAAACCTAACGACAAAAGCCCTTTTAGGACTTAACAAGATGTCGACCTAACACGTGCTCGGCAGCTATACATCCAGCAATCATGCTGACCAGATTTTTCGCAAATCATTAATTTTGGTAAATACGGAAATCCCACCATGAAAAATATTTCAACAAAACAACCAAAATGTGGATAAAGATTACTCTCACCAAATTTACCAAGCCACGCTGCAACGTCTAATCGCCTTAAAGGTCACGTCAAGAAGAAAGTACTAGAGAACCTCCGACTCCTTACAAGACAGGTGCCCGGCGCAGTGCGTACTACGCAGACGAAACGACAATAAAAAGAATTAAATTTTCGTGATACCATTCGAAACCGCTCAAAGAAGATCATCGAAAAGTAATCACAAAAATGATTTATTTGAAACATAAAATACAACACGACATCCGTAATTTGGATAGTATTCAAGAAGTTCTGTTACAGACATGTTCTTCGATTACGAAAACCCCGACGTAGACTAACCTGTTGATCGGAGATTTGATAAGAAGTGATATAATATTACGACAATTTAACCATAAAAATTATGCTCTTATTATTATTTTTTTTAAATGAATTCAATTGAGGAAATACTAACTTATTAGAGCAAAATATATTAAGGTAAAACATCCTATCGAGGTACTCTGAACAGCAACTGTTCAGTGAGCTAGTATTCGGTTAAAGAACTGAATCGAACTCTGCCAATCAGCTGATTACCCTTAAATCAATAGCTGTCAATTCCTATAACCTACTATTGTTTTGTCTCTCTATTTATTATTATAAACAATTATTGAGGTTGAATTTTAATAAGCAATTAACATAAAGGTACAGAAGGTAAGTGATACATTTGAACTAGTCGTTTTCATAGACTGAACTACTGAAGTTATGGTTATGTTATAGGTTTGTTTATCGTTCCTATTTTTTCCAGATTCCACACTATGTATGAGAACTCTAGCAAATTACAAGGAATAATAATGTACCACACAACACAGTGATTAATGAAGGTAATGTACTTATTTAAATATTTTACTCGAAATATTTTTATTAAAATTTATGTTTATTTCTAGACACAAGTAAGCTGGACGACAGTCGATAAGTGTGACAATTTTATTAAGCAAATTTAAGAATCAAAAGGATTACTAAAGTATACAAATGTGAATGGAAATACAATTAATATATGACAACACATTATTAACACAAGACCTTTTATTTTTTTTTTTTTCTAAGTGATGATATCCTTTAAATAATGAACTACCTAAAGTTAACGTATAGATTTAGTGATTGAATTTTTATGGTTAAACATCTAACAATGCAGTGTTTACACATACACTCCTACAGCCAAAATGACAGGTTATATTACAACGTCTAACTTGACAAAAGCAACCGTAACATGTTGATATCAGTGTTGATGTTGTTGCTGTCAAAGGTACAACTCTTGATGAAGAAAATAAACCCAATCATGTTACGCTAAGACATCCCTGAGATGTAGAAATACATTTTTCAAAATAGTGGCTTTTTAATAAACAGATGCCTTTTTGCAAAAATTATACAAGTACACATTAAAAAAATTCTCATTCTACACAGCAAACAATATAATCTATCAAAGTTCGTTACGTCTACCATCATTATTTTTAAAGTTAAAAATAAATTAAGAAGCAGCGTTTTTAGCAGTACTTTGCATTTTGTTAAAAAACTATTTAGCGGTTTTAATGCGGTTGGACTAATTTTGTAGATATGATTAATACCTACTTCTTCCACGGACGTATTTCCGTAAAACCTAAAGATACATTTAAACAAGCCAAAAATTCGTTTTCCGTAACTTTACTTGTTAAGTAAACGTAGACGTACTAATTTTCAGCGGTTGGATTTCAGATATAATAGTTATACATACTGATAGGTATACATTTCCGCTGATAAACCCTAATTGGCCTTTTTTCCTTGTGAAACAAGACCTTTTCAGATTCCATTGCCCAGACTAATAAGCCATATTTCAAAAACAGTTCATCGAGGAGGTCAAAATCTGCAACATGCTAAAAATGTAGACAATAGGGTCGTTGACCATTTTTTAAAAATTTTAAATTGAAGTAATTTATAAAATTTTATTTGACCCGTATTTTTTTGTTTCACATTCCAAATTCATTTTAATAGTGAAATTAATTATATAAGTTACGAAATTTTGATTTGGCGCCGATGGTGACGTAAGATGTGAGAGCATGCGCAGTTACCAAATAGAGGAATAATCGACGGGCGTCCTTCGTTTACTGTTATAGGCGTTATAGCACAGAGTAGTGTGGTTATAGTATCGACGTGAGTCATTGTCATATTAATTGTCTTCAAACTATTGCTATTGTTATTAGGATTTAACTTAATTAAAATATGAAGTACACTGTAAGCTAAAGTAAGTATGTAAATGATTTTCTATTAATAATATACTCTTGCAGATATGTTTTAAAATAGAAAATAAATTTGTTATTTTATAATTTAATGAAAAATCAACACAATGTAAACAACAAATACACAACAAATCTACAGAGCACTACCGCCAACATGATAGAGAAAACATGAAAATCTCCAAAATTAATCTCATTATATACGTCATCATTTACCGCCTTGTTCTTTTGAAAACCATTTTTTTCTTGCATGTGGTTATTAGGACTTTCTTTAATATGATATATGAAATACATATTTAGTATATTTTTTGATGGTATAATAATATTTTATAAATTTTGTTGAAGGAAACGACCCTATTCCAACGGAACCCAATTTCCAATTTTCCAGTACGTGATCTTTTATATTGTCTAAATGTTATTTGTGGCATTATCTTAATTTTTTTCCTTCTTCAATTCTTTGGGACTTCCTGCCACATGTATGTTTTCCTTTTAAGCGGTGCTAGGGGAATCTACAAGATATATCACAATTAACCAGTATTTTAGTGGTAAATAACCTCTACGCCTGTGACGTTTACGTCAAAGGATCAGTTAGAGGTTGTTTTTTTTTTAATAAACAACACAAATAAGTATAAAAACTTAATATTAAATAATTCGCCGACGTTTCGAAAATCTAATCTGTTTCCTTTTTCAAGGCTTTTTTGAAAAATCTTTTTTGCTGTGTATGACAAATACACAGCTCTAAGAATGTTTGTTATATTCAATATCCATAGATACTTACTATTTACATAGAACTGTTGATATAGTTAACAGTTTTTTAGTTTTCATACAATGTTAATTTTGTGAAGTTCTTCTTTTAACATTGGCAGCCAAGTTGTACAGATATCTATGGAACAATTTGACACGAAACTATCCTCATTCAATAATATTATCGCGGATTCTTTAATTTTTCTTTTTTTTGCTATCTGTCTCTTTTGTTAAAATTTTTGCCGAGTCCCAGTTTATTCTATGTCCGTTCTCCATCCAGACCTTTTAGTGTAAGATTGGGCGAACATCAAATTTACATCAGAAAAAATGAAACTCAGAGGTCCAAGATCTGCGAACACGCGTGGGAGAACGGACATAGAATAAACTGGGACTCGGCAAAAATTTTAACAAAAGAGGCAGATAGAAAAAAAAAAGAAAAATTAAAGAATCCGCGATAATATTATTGAATGAGGATAGTTGCGTGTCGAATTGTTCCGTAGATGTCTGTACAACTTGGCTGCCAATGTTAAAAGAAGAACTTCACAAACTTAACATTGCATAAAAACTAAAAATCTGTTAACTATATCAACAGTTCTATGTAAATAGTAAGTATCTATGGATATTGAATATAACAAACATTCTTATAGCTGTGCATTTGTCATACATAGCAAAAAAGATTTTTCAAAAAAGCCTTGAAAAGTTTTTATACTTATTTGTGTTGTTTATTTAAAAAAAAAACAAGATCTAACTGATCCTTTGACGTAAACGTCACAGGCGTAGAGGTTATTTACCAGTAAAATACTGGTTAATTGTGATATATTTTGTAGATTCCCCTAGCAGCCCTTAAAAAGAAAACATACATGTGGCAGGAAGTCCCAAAGAATTGAAGAAGGAAAAAAGTGATCAGCAGGCTGGTAAGAGTACAGAAACTTGAGTGTATATTAGAAGCCAAGGCCTCAGATTTCTTTATAATATTTTTCAAACCCCCTCCCCACCACCACCACCAACTCCATCCCATTATTAAGGGGGTTGCTAAAATAAAATTTGGTGCATATATGTATTGTAATGATATCTGATTAAGCTGATTCCGTTAAGGCGGGAGGGGGAGGGTGTAAATTGGGAAAAATAGATAGTGCAAGTTAATAAAAGTTCTCAAATATTATTGAAATTCTATTTCCACATTCTAGAGTGCAAGCGTAGTCAAGATATTTTTCTATAAAGAGAGTTGGATGGAAAATCTGGATATGGAAATAGTGATTAATTATGCAGCGGTTTTTTAGTGATAATTAAAAGTTTTCAAAAATAATTCTGAAAAATTTCCTAAGCTTTTTTGAATGCCTATAAGTCAATACTTCTTGGCTTCTGCACTTTTTCCCTCAAGTTAATTGTAAACCAGAGTAAAAAATTCTTGATTGTCTAAAATGATGAAAATTTTCTAGTTGTGATATAGTCCAGGCAAAGGAAGTTTTCGAAATAAAAGTGCCAGTTAGCGCTTTTCAGCGGGAATGTGTACCTTGTAATATGTATAACCATTGTACCTGAAATCCAATACCTAGTTGAAAATTAGTGTGTCTGAGTTTAATTAACAAGTGAAGTTATGAGAAATAAGTTCTTGGCATGTAGAAATGTATCTTTAGGTTTTACGAAAATTACGAAGAAGATGTAGATACTAAAAATATCTACAAAATGAACCCAACCGCGTTAAAATCGGTTAATTAGTTTTTTTGACAAAATGCAAGAGACTGCTGGAAAACGCTGATTCTTAATTAATTTTTAACTTTAAGCATAATGAATGTAGACGTAACACACTTTGGTAGATTATATTTTTGCTGTCGAGAACAAGTTTTTTTTTCTGAAATGTGTACTTGTATAATTTTTGCAAAAAAGCGCTTGTTTATTAAAAATTAATTTCTACATCTTAGGGAAGTCGTAGCGTAACATAGTTGAGCTTATTTTCTTCCTCAAACGCTCTACATTTGACAACAGCAACATCAATACTGGCATCACCAATAGCAATATAAATAACAATAATTCTTGCAAAGACACGTACAGGAGAATGGAAAATTAAGTGAGGTCCGTTTTGCTTAATGAGATGCTCTGTTATTTCAAAACTAACGTGACATTTCGTTCTATCTCGTCGACCTACCCCAAATCGATTGGCTATAACTTTTTATGTCCACAAAAAGCCGAGATAATAATGAATGTTGATTTCACGAGCGCGCACGATTTTGAACGTCTGAGTTCAGCTGCCGCAGCGGCCGCAAGGAAAACCGAATTCGGACGTTCAAAATCGTGCGCGCTCGTAAAATTATAATTATTTCAGCATCCTGAAGATGTACAAAAAGTTATAGCCAATCGATTAGGGATAGTTCGACGAGATAGAACGAAATATCGCTTCAGTTTTGAAAAAACCATAAAACGGACCACTTCTAACTTTGTTTTCTTCTGCACGTGTCTTTACAACAATAACTGTTATTTATATTGCAAAAGAAAATGTGAAAACCCTGAACTTCTCCCAGGAGTGGAAAGGTATAAGCGTTGAACGGCCCTCTTGTATTCTAGGGTGATGGATAGACTCTGCCAAATTTCAACTCTGACTATAACCAGTTACAACCATCTCAAAGTCATGAAAAGAAACAAAAAAAAGGAAACAAAACCATCCATCGGTATAAGCTCCAAAATTTATTTTCAACCATTTTTTTTCTATTATAATAACTACATCTAGTACTAATGCTTCTTATAAAACCTAACGACAAAAGCCCTTTTAGGACTTAACAAGATGTCGACCTAACACGTGCTCGGCAGCTATACATCCAGCAATCATGCTGACCAGATTTTTCGCAAATCATTAATTTTGGTAAATACGGAAATCCCACCATGAAAAATATTTCAACAAAACAACCAAAATGTGGATAAAGATTACTCTCACCAAATTTACCAAGCCACGCTGCAACGTCTAATCGCCTTAAAGGTCACGTCAAGAAGAAAGTACTAGAGAACCTCCGACTCCTTACAAGACAGGTGCCCGGCGCAGTGCGTACTACGCAGACGAAACGACAATAAAAAGAATTAAATTTTCGTGATACCATTCGAAACCGCTCAAAGAAGATCATCGAAAAGTAATCACAAAAATGATTTATTTGAAACATAAAATACAACACGACATCCGTAATTTGGATAGTATTCAAGAAGTTCTGTTACAGACATGTTCTTCGATTACGAAAACCCCGACGTAGACTAACCTGTTGATCGGAGATTTGATAAGAAGTGATATAATATTACGACAATTTAACCATAAAAATTATGCTCTTATTATTATTTTTTTTAAATGAATTCAATTGAGGAAATACTAACTTATTAGAGCAAAATATATTAAGGTAAAACATCCTATCGAGGTACTCTGAACAGCAACTGTTCAGTGAGCTAGTATTCGGTTAAAGAACTGAATCGAACTCTGCCAATCAGCTGATTACCCTTAAATCAATAGCTGTCAATTCCTATAACCTACTATTGTTTTGTCTCTCTATTTATTATTATAAACAATTATTGAGGTTGAATTTTAATAAGCAATTAACATAAAGGTACAGAAGGTAAGTGATACATTTGAACTAGTCGTTTTCATAGACTGAACTACTGAAGTTATGGTTATGTTATAGGTTTGTTTATCGTTCCTATTTTTTCCAGATTCCACACTATGTATGAGAACTCTAGCAAATTACAAGGAATAATAATGTACCACACAACACAGTGATTAATGAAGGTAATGTACTTATTTAAATATTTTACTCGAAATATTTTTATTAAAATTTATGTTTATTTCTAGACACAAGTAAGCTGGACGACAGTCGATAAGTGTGACAATTTTATTAAGCAAATTTAAGAATCAAAAGGATTACTAAAGTATACAAATGTGAATGGAAATACAATTAATATATGACAACACATTATTAACACAAGACCTTTTATTTTTTTTTTTTTCTAAGTGATGATATCCTTTAAATAATGAACTACCTAAAGTTAACGTATAGATTTAGTGATTGAATTTTTATGGTTAAACATCTAACAATGCAGTGTTTACACATACACTCCTACAGCCAAAATGACAGGTTATATTACAACGTCTAACTTGACAAAAGCAACCGTAACATGTTGATATCAGTGTTGATGTTGTTGCTGTCAAAGGTACAACTCTTGATGAAGAAAATAAACCCAATCATGTTACGCTAAGACATCCCTGAGATGTAGAAATACATTTTTCAAAATAGTGGCTTTTTAATAAACAGATGCCTTTTTGCAAAAATTATACAAGTACACATTAAAAAAATTCTCATTCTACACAGCAAACAATATAATCTATCAAAGTTCGTTACGTCTACCATCATTATTTTTAAAGTTAAAAATAAATTAAGAAGCAGCGTTTTTAGCAGTACTTTGCATTTTGTTAAAAAACTATTTAGCGGTTTTAATGCGGTTGGACTAATTTTGTAGATATGATTAATACCTACTTCTTCCACGGACGTATTTCCGTAAAACCTAAAGATACATTTAAACAAGCCAAAAATTCGTTTTCCGTAACTTTACTTGTTAAGTAAACGTAGACGTACTAATTTTCAGCGGTTGGATTTCAGATATAATAGTTATACATACTGATAGGTATACATTTCCGCTGATAAACCCTAATTGGCCTTTTTTCCTTGTGAAACAAGACCTTTTCAGATTCCATTGCCCAGACTAATAAGCCATATTTCAAAAACAGTTCATCGAGGAGGTCAAAATCTGCAACATGCTAAAAATGTAGACAATAGGGTCGTTGACCATTTTTTAAAAATTTTAAATTGAAGTAATTTATAAAATTTTATTTGACCCGTATTTTTTTGTTTCACATTCCAAATTCATTTTAATAGTGAAATTAATTATATAAGTTACGAAATTTTGATTTGGCGCCGATGGTGACGTAAGATGTGAGAGCATGCGCAGTTACCAAATAGAGGAATAATCGACGGGCGTCCTTCGTTTACTGTTATAGGCGTTATAGCACAGAGTAGTGTGGTTATAGTATCGACGTGAGTCATTGTCATATTAATTGTCTTCAAACTATTGCTATTGTTATTAGGATTTAACTTAATTAAAATATGAAGTACACTGTAAGCTAAAGTAAGTATGTAAATGATTTTCTATTAATAATATACTCTTGCAGATATGTTTTAAAATAGAAAATAAATTTGTTATTTTATAATTTAATGAAAAATCAACACAATGTAAACAACAAATACACAACAAATCTACAGAGCACTACCGCCAACATGATAGAGAAAACATGAAAATCTCCAAAATTAATCTCATTATATACGTCATCATTTACCGCCTTGTTCTTTTGAAAACCATTTTTTTCTTGCATGTGGTTATTAGGACTTTCTTTAATATGATATATGAAATACATATTTAGTATATTTTTTGATGGTATAATAATATTTTATAAATTTTGTTGAAGGAAACGACCCTATTCCAACGGAACCCAATTTCCAATTTTCCAGTACGTGATCTTTTATATTGTCTAAATGTTATTTGTGGCATTATCTTAATTTTTTTCCTTCTTCAATTCTTTGGGACTTCCTGCCACATGTATGTTTTCCTTTTAAGCGGTGCTAGGGGAATCTACAAGATATATCACAATTAACCAGTATTTTAGTGGTAAATAACCTCTACGCCTGTGACGTTTACGTCAAAGGATCAGTTAGAGGTTGTTTTTTTTTTAATAAACAACACAAATAAGTATAAAAACTTAATATTAAATAATTCGCCGACGTTTCGAAAATCTAATCTGTTTCCTTTTTCAAGGCTTTTTTGAAAAATCTTTTTTGCTGTGTATGACAAATACACAGCTCTAAGAATGTTTGTTATATTCAATATCCATAGATACTTACTATTTACATAGAACTGTTGATATAGTTAACAGTTTTTTAGTTTTCATACAATGTTAATTTTGTGAAGTTCTTCTTTTAACATTGGCAGCCAAGTTGTACAGATATCTATGGAACAATTTGACACGAAACTATCCTCATTCAATAATATTATCGCGGATTCTTTAATTTTTCTTTTTTTTGCTATCTGTCTCTTTTGTTAAAATTTTTGCCGAGTCCCAGTTTATTCTATGTCCGTTCTCCATCCAGACCTTTTAGTGTAAGATTGGGCGAACATCAAATTTACATCAGAAAAAATGAAACTCAGAGGTCCAAGATCTGCGAACACGCGTGGGAGAACGGACATAGAATAAACTGGGACTCGGCAAAAATTTTAACAAAAGAGGCAGATAGAAAAAAAAAAGAAAAATTAAAGAATCCGCGATAATATTATTGAATGAGGATAGTTGCGTGTCGAATTGTTCCGTAGATGTCTGTACAACTTGGCTGCCAATGTTAAAAGAAGAACTTCACAAACTTAACATTGCATAAAAACTAAAAATCTGTTAACTATATCAACAGTTCTATGTAAATAGTAAGTATCTATGGATATTGAATATAACAAACATTCTTATAGCTGTGCATTTGTCATACATAGCAAAAAAGATTTTTCAAAAAAGCCTTGAAAAGTTTTTATACTTATTTGTGTTGTTTATTTAAAAAAAAAACAAGATCTAACTGATCCTTTGACGTAAACGTCACAGGCGTAGAGGTTATTTACCAGTAAAATACTGGTTAATTGTGATATATTTTGTAGATTCCCCTAGCAGCCCTTAAAAAGAAAACATACATGTGGCAGGAAGTCCCAAAGAATTGAAGAAGGAAAAAAGTGATCTTTTATATAAGATAATATTCCTTGTTATGTTCCACTAATAAGTAAATAGGATTACGTGAATTTTGTTTCAGACTTTGTAATTCTTGGAGGTGGTTTAAATTAAAAGAAAATGTATTTCAACCTTTTCTACTCTAACACAGATACATGGATATTTAATGTGGTAAATAACCTGTTTCATAACAATACGGGAATTGATTACATTTATTTAATGAAATGTAATGCAACTTTTGTATTATGTTGCATCGTCAGTGACTTTAATAGAACAGCCCTATATTGTGAGCTAGACAAAGGAAAAATCTCAACGCTTTTGCCACAACCCGCACCTTTCGTAAAAATGCTGAGTTATTCATTTTCCAACTCTCTGCAAGCATAACAGCAGCACTTGATTTAAATTTCTAATATGAACAAACTACAAAGATACCATGTAGTAAATACGACGTTAAAAGTTAACAGTAAAAACAAAAATAAACATAGTGTGACGTGCACACATTTTATTTTCCTGGGAACTAATAAAAGTGTCAAAGAAAAATATGGTTTCTTAATTTGTTTAGATATATTTCATTTCGTAATGGGGTCATGAGTTGTTCTTCTAATTTTAGTTTGTCTTTCTTAGTGTATAGTAAATAGTCTTATTATAGCACTGCCATATACGGAATGTGCAGAAATAGGTTGCGCATTCACTGAAAGAAGAGGATTTGATGAACATATGTTTGATAGCAAATCGCAAATTCTCAAAGTGGCATCCAAACAAAGAAAAATGTAAACATTAATAATATTTTTGGTCATTTTGTACCCTTTTATTTATTTTAAAATTGTGTAATTACCATACCTCGGATGTAGCGGCTGATGTCCAAGGCCGCCCAAGGCAAGCAAATCGCAAATTCTCAAAGTGGCATCCAAACAAAGAAAAATGTAAACATAATAATATTTTTGTTCTATTTGTACCCTTTTATTTATTTTAAAATTGTGTAATTACCATACCTCGGATGTAGCGGCCGAAGTCCAAGGCCGTCTTTTACAGATGGGTAGGTATAATATTGTTAAGGTAAACACCTACTAAAACATTCCCAAACTACAAACACAGAAAGGCATGCAACGTGTTAATTGAATTTTATTAATTTTGCCATGGTAATGCGTTTAGTCGGTGACGCGCTATACCTATGAAATACAAACGTAAAGCGTAATAGATTCTTTCAACTTGTAGTGTATGTGCACTTTACGCCGGCCGATGCGGGAGGGGAGAAAATTACGACGCTAACGATGAAACAGTAGCAGTGTGTTGGTCGGTGACAAATATGCAGAAAATACGGACAAGTTTTTATTATTCCTTACCGATGGAGTGAATTATATGAAAGCTGCTGGAAGAATTTTGAAAGAAACATCGGAATATACTGCATGTAACATGTTTAGCACATACGCTGCATAGGACTCCTGAAACTATTAGGAGGTGCTCCCCTAATATTGATAAACTAATATCTAGTGTAAAAAAAGTTTTTCATAAAGCACCAGGTCGTGTACAGTTATTTTACGATGTTCTACCAAATATTCCATTACCTCCAGCCCATTATCACACAATGGGGATCTTGGCTACAAGTCGCATCATACTATTAGTCGTTTCGAAAATGTGAAATACGTAATACAACAGTTAAATCCAAATGACGCAGTTGCCCTCTCACAGGCGCACCAGGCATTTCTGGATCCAACTGTTCAAAAAAATCTGGAGACGTTACACGGATGTTTCTCACGAATTCCTCTAGCCATACGCGATTTTCAGCATCAGATCAGCCTTTACTACAGTTGATGCAATAAACCTTGTGTTCGATCTTCGATAATATATTTTTCAACTACAGGGCGACCATACCAGACGCTGCTCATGTTCTGCTATAGCCAATCTTTCCTCTATAATAACTTCTTCTTGCACTATCTTTGTCTTGGAAAGCTTTGTATCTTAATGTTCACTTCTTTGTTTGTTTCTATTTTGTTGTTTGTTGTATTTGTGAATTTTTCTTAACTAGTCATCATTATTAAAATCAAAATCCTTTTGGACCATACAATTAGGAAATAATATATTGGACGGCCTCGAACAGGTTTTTTCGTCCGGTATCGACAAGTATTGGAGCCTATATAATACTAGTTAGCTAATAGATAGGTGAAGATCTATTGTTTTTACCAGTCAATGTCAAATATAATTATTAAATACTTATTCATAGAAATTGTCTTGGTTTTGCGTGAAACATCTTTATGAGTGGCTTTATATCTTTCTGATGAGCTCCAGAATAAGGGCAAAAAACGTCTAAAAGGCTAAGAATTTCCAAGAAACAGAATGATAGATTTCATGGAAATGTAATCCATTAGAACGAAAAAAGAAATTTAAGATAAAGTAGTCAAATAAATTAATTTAAGGCCTTTGTTCTCATTTTTAACTGAATTTTCATGACCGTAGGGGATTATGTAGATACTAGTTTAATCTATATGGCGGCGAGGGCCGTGTGGCTTCTAGTGTTGGAATTTTCAAATAAAAAAATAGTCAAATTCATTTTATGATTTTAATTTGCTAGCATAACCAGAATTAACGTTATCGAAAGAATGCAAAGATTTCATTAATATTTTTACACATAGTGTTTCTTTTAGTTCTCATAGATACTTAGTTATTTTTTTCTGTTGTTTGCAAAATTCTATAAAGAATGTGTTTCAATTCAATTATAAGCAAACAATTAATAATTCGCTTTTAAAAATATTTAAGCTTTCAAATATAGATACTTAAGTTAAGATTTGAGCACATACTGAAAAGTGTATTGTGGTGTAGTTAAATGAGTAGCATGGGTGACTTTCAAGTTCTGTTAAACATTATGTAAATTACATTTAAAAATATAAGAAAAGGATATCTTGACAAATATTAGAAATAGGCATAGTTTTCGAAAGAAAATACTTACGTTAACGTAATGTACTAATAACATTGTAACGTTTTTTGCTGGGGTAGCTGGTTTAGAGAAGTTATTCCAGGGTTCAGTTTAGTAAATAAGATAGTCCATTTACATATAAACAGTTTATTTCTCGTAAACAGGTAAATGAGGTAGTGTCATAAATATACATTTATTTTACTGGTTTCCGTATCTTTTACGGTCTCTAGACATTATCTAATCATACGTGTGCGAAGTGGGTGAGAGCGTAATATGAAGTAGTTTCTATCTCGTGGTGGTGTTGATGGTCTTGATGTAACCGGGTCTGGCCTGATACAAGTAACCATGACAAACCTAGCGCAACATGCTGAAGATTTCCTATCGGTCGGTTTATATCCCCTCTGATTCGGTGACGTCGCTAAGCATCTGTGGAATATCTACGACGGCGTAACGGCGTCGGACAAATAACTTGTCAATACAAAAGTCTCCAGATCGGCACGCTTTAGATCCCAGAGATTGACTTATATTTGATCCGACTCGGTAACGTCGTTACCCTCCTGGGTAGTACCTTTGGCTTCACAACTGCGACGGATAAATAACTTGTCAACACACAGACCCCAGCGTAGCACGCTATAGATCCCAGAGGCTGACTTATGTTCGGTCCAGCTTGGTAACTTAAAGAGTACTATTACTTACATTAGTCCAGCTCAGTACGCTGAATGCCAGAGGAGCACTGGTTTGTATTAAATTTCGTCGTTCTTTTATATACGATATCCCCTCAACTTTGACTGTGTGTGCAAACGCTGGTAGGGATAAACGGAAATCTAGTAATGTGACATGAATTTTACATTACGCGTTGAATACAAAATAAAAAATAACAAGCTAACCATTATACTCTTTGCCAATTTACTGCACTTTTATATAATTGTTGTACATTCTATAGGATACTCTTCGCAGTTTTTTTGTAAATAATATTACTCTTAGACGCTTTTAGTTTAATTACAAAACATAAAAGAAAATTATGTAAATTATTTTTTTTAATTAGAAAAATTTATAACTTTTTTATTTATGGATCGATTTTGCTCAAAAGCAATAGGGTTCTTCCTTTAGCTAACACTAACTTACTGTCCAAATTTCAGTTGCAAATGGGACATTTCGTTCTTAAGTTATCGTGCCTACAAGAAACGTGACGGACGGACGGACAGACAGACGGACAGACAGACGGACGGACGGAAATTTTGAAAGTTGTTCAGAATTCGATCAACACACAGTTAGATCAACACAGTTAAATGAAAATGAAAATGTTTTCTCTACGAGCAACATTACCGGTTTTAGAAATGTACCGATCGAATGCAATACACTCTTCGTTTTGTATTTGCGAAGAGTATAAAAAATACCATAATCTAAATTAGATATACATATTATTAAATATGTTGGAAATGATTCCCGTCATCTATTATACACCACAACTATACTATTGCTTTATATTTAATGTAACTTCTATGGAAGAAGTTGAACGATATTAAGATCTGGCGACCACGATAATCATTTAATGGTACATTCTCTGCAAACCAATCTAACCAGAAAATGTAAATGTATGTAAATAATCGCAGAAGTTTGCAGCAAGGGCGTTGGAACTACATTCGCTGATTAAGGGCAAATAAGACATCGTCCAATATTTCCGGTACTATCTGCAAGTATTATATTTGCTTATATTTGAATGCGGTGGTGGAAAATGCGATCCTAAAATGAAAAATCGACATCTCTGTGTTAATAAGGTTTAATGTTGGAAAATGAAACTCGCCCTAAATTTCGAACCCACCTGTACTTTTAAGTAAATTATTTCATTTTTGAAGATTTCTAAGAACATTATGATGAAGTCCTTCATTATATTATAAGTTATGAAGAGTATCATTAGATAAAGCGTTACTGTCACTCTGAACACGAAGAATAGTGTTTTAAGTTGAAAGAAATATCCTATGTTTTCTATTGAGACAAAACTCGAAATAGTCTAAAATAATAAAACAAAACAACTGATAATAATGCAATCTAACCATATCACCCATATAGGCCTAAGCTCATTGAGAAAAACTGGAACAGTGTAGTTTCCAAAAACTGGAACAGTGTAGGTTCAATTATAGTGGCACCCGCGAGTGCAGTGCGCACATTGTGCACCTTATTCCGATTCCTGCCAGTAAATTCAATGTTTCTACAAGTACTGGATCGAGACAAAATAGCAATGTTCCTAGCTTTTATATATTCTTTTTACAGATTCAAGAAATGGTTAAAAAATTAATCAAAGTTAATAATGGCGTTAATAAAATGAAGAGCATGAAAATCGCTTCAGTGGAAATAGCACGCGGATTGCATAAAGAGAGCTCCCTGCATTTTGAATATTGTTATTATAATTTCTAAATAAAGTTCATACGAAAATAAAAAGAAGAACTATTTTAAATATCAGGGTAAAGTTTTCGCACACTAAGACGGTGTATTGCATTTGAAAATTGTCATTGCTTTTTATCAATCAGTTAAATTAAACCATACAAATGAATACTCTCTATTATTAAAATCGAAATCTTTGTTAGAAAATTAAAAAGAATTCTTATTATACAAATTAATTAAGTCAACACTATAAAACCTTTATATCTGGAGAATTGAGATAAATTATGTCTATGGCAGAAATCCTATTCTGAAAGGATTATCTAAATCCTCATCTTTGAGGACAACAGACAATATTCCCTCTTGAATCAAGAACCTATCCATTGCGCTGGATGATAAGTATCGATCGCCCGAAAAATAACAGTACATTATCATTGGTAATGTTCCCCTAAATATTTAGCAGATCTAACTTTAACGAAAGGATGGCTCTTCTAGGAAATCTAAAATTAATCAGTTTACAGAGCGACGTCCCATCCTGAGACAGTACTTAAAAAAAGCAATTCGTTTTCTGCCTAAACTATACCTCTTTGATTCGATGAAATAAGTATTATAACCGGAATAACAATTATAGGTTTTTTAATGTATCCGTTTGATAACATAGGTACACAGTATGTACTCGACAATGCAATGATGTGACACAGCACCAAAACGTAGCTAATATTTTCACAAAATAAACATATCTGCATAAATGAAATAGCCCTTATAGTACAGTAAAAAAAGGGCATTGATGTGCATAGTTTTGTAACACCAATTTTATGATTTCATACAGTCTGGGGTATCACCAGGAGTATATGTCTGAGTTATGAACTTCCATGGCCTATTGCGTTTTGTTTACAAACAATTTTGTTTTTCGAACATTGTTTTTTTAGGTAAAAAGGTGAATATTTCCCTTTCTAGAGGTTCGATAGGAACAAACAAAAAACCAAAAACCTCCGCAATTAAAATTCCAACAAATTTGCGTTCGTTTTGGGTCATTTGAGTAGGTACAAAATGGAATCAACTGGTTCCATAAAAAACAAGTTGACTTTATATAATGTTGTCTTTCGACTAATATTGACATACGCATACGCAAGAGAATACAAATGACACAGAACAAACTGATACGATTACTCACGAACGCTGACCGGCACAAGCCGATAGCTGAACTTCACAGGGTGACGGATATGGAGATGATCCGCGAATACACAGACGAAACGTCCCAAAGATTTTTTACCAACAAAATTCAGCTATCGGCTATGACAACAGACATGACAAACATTAGAGCACACCAAGACCCAACACACACCCAAAGACTAGTACACCAATGACTACCCGTCTTTTTTCAAAGACGGTGACACTAACTAACACCAGACATGACAAAACACACGAAAACCTAGAGAAACCCTTCAAGTCTCTATCCATCCAACTTGCCCCATAACTCGTCGATACACTTTAATCACGACTCATTACCAACGTATTATTTTATTATCTGGCAAACATCAGTTTTTAATATATGACAACTTTCTAAAGTAGGTTTTTATCATTTATTTTCCTACATAAAATCAAAAATTCTTTTTGTTCTGCTCAGTTACCCCAGTTTATTCATTAAACCGTAAGGTAAAAACTTTAAAGATAACAAGTATTAATGTGAAGAAGTGCTTGATAAAAATTTTTATTTTAATTAAAATGAGCTCAAGGTCACCAGTCAGCACAATGAGTTCCGATCGGCTTTAAAGTTTCAGAACATATACCTTGTGTTGAAAACAAAATACGCTGTAATTTTGGTGCCCAAATATTGAACCTTGTGGACACAAACAAATTTGTTAGGTGAAATTTGAATTGTCCGCCATTTGTGCTATTAAGCCTAAAATGGATCATTTTTATTTTAAAATGTAGATCTCGACACCAACTTTGAGATGAGATTAAAAAAAATTCTTTGAGAGTAATTTTGGCCACTTTTTAGGCATATGTTTATGATCTAAATGATATTAAATGGATTTTTTCGGCCAATTTAAAAACATTTTTGAAAATTTTTTATCAGAAAAGAAAGAGAATTGCGAGAACTTTAATTTTTAAAAAAAGGAAGTTAATTTTCATCTACCTGAAATGGCCGAAAATATTCATTTGTTGTTATTTGGTTTATATACAAATACCAAAAAGGTGGCCAAAATGACTTTTTTAATTAATGTCGCCGGAAAGCTGACGTCAAGATCTACATTTTGAAATTGAAATGATCCATTTTGAACTTAATGGCACAAAATGGCGGACAATTTAAATTTCATATAACAAACTCGTTTGTGTCCACACTCCACGGGGTTCAATATTTGGGCACCAAAACTTCAAGGTGTTTTTTTTAACAAAAGGTATAAGTATGTTCTGAAAGTTTGAAGCCAATCGGAACGTTTGACATCTCTGGGAGTTTAACTGAAAAATACCCGATTTTTAGTCAGATTATTATAATTTGTAGGGTATGTACGTACGTACTCAAATGACCCAGAATCAACGCAGATTTGTTAGAATTTTAATTACGAAAGTTTTTGTTTGTTTTTGTCCCGATCGGACTTCTAGAATATTCATCTTTTACCTAAAAAAACACTTCCAAAAACAAAATTGTTTATAAAAAAAACGCAATAGGCTTTGGGAAGGTATAAACTCAGATATATACTCCTGGTGATACCCCAGAAGGTATAAAATCAAAAAATTGCTGTTACAAAGCGCATATTTCATAGTATGTTTGGTCTTTTTTTACTGCACTATTATTTGAAAAAAATATATTTGTAAATAGTGTAAAATATGAACAAACTGAAAATTAAAGAGGAAAATCAATTTTCTTGATACCTACTTTATATACCAATAATATATTTCAAATAAATCTAATTTTGTACCTTTACGACTGCAAACTCTTACATTTTATCACCACAGTATAAGGAGAAAATTCATATTTTTTACATTTAATAAAATTTGACCTTCATATTAACACATATTATTAACAAATAAGAACTGATAACACGAGAAAACATTGAGACCAATACATTGATCAGTTTTTAAGTTGGAGCGAGTTAAACGAAAAAATAATTGTTTTCTTATCTTACCATTAATTATTTATTATGATTGCTAATTTATTCAGTAGGTGAAACATGGCCCTTAAAGAGGGTGTTATCCAGTGGAGATCCAGAAGCAGACCACTTTTTTGTATATGACTGTGTAATTAATTGTTGACAATGGCATGTAATATTAGTTATTCTAATACCGTGGATATGATTAGAATATTAGGGGAATGTAAAGTTTCCAAATCCTTGATATCTTGATAGACGTCTATTTTTTACAGTAGATCATCGTGCATGGGAAACTGAAAGTCCATCAGAGGACCGTGCTGGAAAATATAGCCTAGGACTGTGCTAATGCAGTGTGAGATTGAGTGAATACAAGAATTACATGAAAAAATGAAATTGAGATATCGAAAACTTCTGTACGCGCTTGGGTGAACACACGGAATAAACTGGGTCTCCTCAAAAATTTTTAATAAAAGAGACGGACGGTAAAAAGAGAAATTGATAATTCAGCAATAATGCTGAATTAGGATAAATGCGTGTCAAATCGTTTCGTAGATGTTTGTGCAACCTGACAAAACAAAAGTCAGTTATAATGTTGAAAATTTCTAAACTATTATTTAATGCTCTCAATTTAATGGTGAGAATAAAAGATCGAAATCAGGATAATTAAATTAGGAAATAGTTAAGGAGGCTCAAACATGTTTGCATTACACTTGTGATATCATAGTTTAACTTATAGTCTACACAGTTTTGAGACTTGCCACATTACTAGATAATAATTAACTAAATTCGGTAAGATTCAAGATTTAATTTTAATTTCAACATAGTTACAAAGTCTTTTTAAACGACTTAAAAATTCGAACCCGTACGTACGTTGTACATCGATTTCTATAAAAGTCTTTTGCAAACTTTGTTTGTAGCTCGGCGGTTATCCCCTATTAGTTTCACCAAGCTATGTCTAGTATAAGGTGAACAGAAATCGAAAAAAGTATTTTCTATTCGAGAATATGAGAGCCTATGACGGAGGATCCGGGGATAGAACTGTATTATTGGCAGAATATAGTGAATCTGATGTTAAGAGTGTTAAACATTCAACATAGCGAATGCAATGTACTCCAGTAAAATAAGGATTCCATCTCGGAATGGAAGGTAATAAGCTTAAAATTTGAATAAACCTTTGTTTTGGCATTCTGGAGACTAGTAGAAATATAATCTCGTGTCTGCGTTCCAAGATATTCAAGGTCAAAAGTCACGAAAATCGGTTTTTAGCAATTATCTCGTTTTCTGTGCGAAATATGTAATTTAAGGTTGTTATGAAACTTGCAGATCATAAAACTGTCTATAATTTTCACTTCAAGCATTATTTTATATCATCAACCAAGCGCTTAGAGCGACAACCGCGCCTCCTTATACAGGATAACGCTAAAGACATTATTATTATTATTATTATTTAAGTACAAATTACAAAAAATATACGCACATATTTATAAGTGCACTGAGAAAAAAAATACAGTATCAAGCAAGTTCGTCTTTAATTGTAGTAAATAGTTTTTACAAATTGTACCAAGTAATAGTATATTATTTAACAAGCGGTAATGTAGGTAATGACGTGCAGATGAAATCTGCAGCGCGAGCCGCAGGCGAGTGCTGTAAATCATCAAGTGTGTGATTACTATTACCGCAAGTTGAATACTATACTTTACCATTATAACGATAAATACTAATATAATAGTTTGACACTGTCCAACTATTCAAACATGTCACATCACCTTCCCCTCCTCAAAAATAATGGAGCACTCACACACTATTAGTTTATGGATAGTAGTACATGTTCAAAAGCAGTTGAGTAATTAATATATATTCCAATATGAACATTTTCATATCACTGTGTTGTTGGTGATCGAATTCTGAACAACTTTCAAAATGTCCGTCCGCCCTGTCTGTCTGTCCGTCTATCCGTCTATCTGTTTGTCTGTCTGTCTGTCTGTCTGTCTGTCTGTCTGTCGGTCTGTTCGTTGGTCTGTCCGTCAGCCCGTCCGTTCGCCACATTTCTTGTAAGCACGATAACTTAAGAATGAAAAGTCCGATTGTATTGAAATTTGGACAGTAGGTTAGTGTTAGCTAAAGGAAGAACCCTATTTTTCTAATAAAATCGATCAATAAATAAAAAAGTTATTGACTATTTAAATTGAAAATTGAAGAAAATAAAGTTTGCAGTTAAACAAAAAATGTACAAAACTAATATTTTTACAAAAGAAAGTAGCGAAAAGTATCCTATAGAATGTGCAACAATTATAACATAATTCACTTTGTCCGGAGTGATGAGGCCAGTAGCTTTTACAGTCTCGAGTTTAGGGTGTATCTTGGGTGTATTATCACAATTAATACAATGAATTCAAATAAATGGGGAAAACTTGAAAATTGAGTTTAAACTAACTAACCATTAGACTCTTCGCTGATTTACTGCATATTTCATATAATTGTTGCACATTCAATCGGATATTCTTCGTAGTGTATTTGCAAATATATTAGTTTTAGACATGTTTTGTTTAAGTACAAAACAAGAAATTATTTTCCTTTTAAACTGAAATAATAACTTTTTTATTTATTGATCAATTTTGATCAAACACTAGGGTCTTTCCTGTAGCTAACAATAACTTACTGCCCTTTCATTACAATCGTTAGTTTAAGATATTTATCGTGCTTACAAGAAACGTGAAGGTCGGACAGACAGATGTCAAATGGACGGACGGACAGACAGAAAAATTGAAATAAGGAAGTTAAGTGAGATAGAGATTTCTAAAATTTTGATGTCAAAAGGATCCTGCACGCTTTATAGGTCATTTTTGATGTTTTTTTTGGGTGAGAGAAGGGTGCCTTGGTCATAAAGGTCATTATGACTTTAACCCTATGATAAATATTGTAGTATACTTAAAGCTGGAGAGTAGAGAAAAGTACGTTGGAGTAGAACTAAAGTACCACAATAGAATAGGAAGTATGGGCAGTTCCCCAGGACTCCCCATAACCGTCGAAAACGGTAAATTTTCGTAAGTGACAATGACATTAAATGAAATAATAAATAGCACTTCTTTTAGGAATGCCTCCACCTCGATAGGTTTGTAAAGCCGAAGAGAACTTAGTCACAGGCGAAAATTAAATTAAACAATATAAATCACAAAATAGGGGCAGCCATGACATGAATGACTTTCAAAGACATCCTGGGACCACCCAGAATAAAAAGGTCACCTCCAAAAAAATATTCATAACTTCTTTGTTTATTCCATCGGGTGCAGAGATATAGAGAAATTTCAATCTACCAAGGAAAGGCGAGTCAGATAGTAAGAAGAGGAAATAGAAATGAACCTACTGAAGCAACTGTAACTGCATTAAAACATAAGAAGAAACGCATGCAGGTTCAGCAGATCTTACCATCACGCATCCCTCATGAATAAATCAATCAGTCAACAGGAATTTAAATCAAAATAAATATCAAAGCTTGAACAGAAAATATATTAAAGAAGAAGATGTGCAGCAGCCACCCGCTCAACAACCAGAATTGACTCAATTCCAGAAAATACAAGTAAAATCATAGAACCTCCACATATAATTCTACACTGCACTGATGAAAAATTCTGGAATCCAGAAGTGAAAATGCCGCTGAATGGGGAACGCTCTTAAGATGCTCGGAGTGAGTTTACAATAATAAGATATATCTTGGGTGCATTAAAGAGAAAATGAATTCTAATAAATGAGGAATATCTGAAGCATCAAAGTTAAAATAAGGGAGTTGAGTGAGAGAGAGAGAGATATCGAAGATTTTGATGTCAAAAAGATTCCGAACGTTTTTATAGATTTTGATGGGTTCTTTGGGCGAGAAAAGGTCGCAGTGTGGCTTTGTCATGAAGAGAAAATCATAGTGTGTCTAGTGTCATGATACATATTATAGTGTATTTAAAGCTGGAACATACAGAAAAGTACATTAAAGTGCAATTAAAGTACCGCAATAGAAAAGGCAGTATAGGCAAATCCCCAGGACTCCCCATAACCAACATTGTTATAAGTGACAGTGACATTAATTTAGTTAATAAGTAGTATTTTTTGAAACGTCTCCACCTCGATCGGTTTGTAAAACCGACGAAGGTACTCACCGGTGAAAATTAAATTAAACAAAATAGATCACAAAATAGGGGAGTCATGCCAGGACGACTTTTAAAGACATCCTGAGATCACACAAAATAAAAAGACCACCTCCCAAGAAATGTTCCCACTAGACTTCATAACTCTACTAAAGGAAAGCGGAAGAAAAATTGAAGCACTAAAACTAGAGAAGACTCAATTACGGAAACTGATTCAGATTAAAAATTCTTGTTACTACCACAGAAAGTCTATAAATGAGAAGAATAATTCGCTTTGTCCGAAGCGATGAGACCGGTAACTTATAAACTTGAGTATAAAATAGTAGGGTGTATCTTGGGTGCATTAAAAGACAATGAATTCAAATACATAAGGAAAATCCAAAAAATTGAGGTTTATATATGGGAGTTGAGTGAGGCTTCCAAGATATTAGGTTTGTTCAGTTCAAATTGTCATTCGTAAAAAATTATCGTCCTCACTAGAAATTGAAGAACTTGAAGTTGAGGAACTTATGTGCATCATTTTTAAAGCATTCACTTTATTAATAGATTAATAAACATGGATAAACTCCGGTGTGCGAGGTGAGGTTATATGGCGAATAAACACAGCTATACCACAGACAGGGTCCAAGCAAAATTCGCATGCGCAACAAACTGTCCTAAAATGATTCTGAACTAGTATTTGCTTTAGAGTAAGTACTGGTTAGAACTGCTCTAAGATTGCTTCCAACTAGTTCTATAAAACACGAACTCGTTCTGACAAGAGCACATGATCATCACGATTCTAGGACGGTATTGAGATGAACTTGAACAAACCTATTAATGTCAAAAGGACACCGCATACTTTCTCGGATATTATTGGTGGATTCTTTGAATGAGATAAATTCGCAGTGTGCCTGGTTCATGACTTTAATCCTACGATAAATGCTATAGTGCGTTTTTAAAGCTAGAAAATAAAGAAAAGTACTTAAAAGTGCAATTAAAGTACCATAATAGAAATGGAAGTGGAGGTAGAGCCCCAGGACTCCGCATAACCATGGACAGCGGTAAATTTTCGTAAGTAACAGTGACATTTAATCATTTAATAAATTTACGTTAAGTAAGCGGCCTGTTAACCATCTTGTATATGATTGTAAATCCCGGTTGGCGTAACCAGCTGCTTGATGTCAATTAACAATTTGTAGGACTGCTTAGGTTATATCCAATATTTTGTCAAATAATTACCGACGCTTGCACGATTTATTTCGTAATTTGAAAGAAAAATATTAAATTTCAGTCCACTGCGCACTGTTATGAACAATTTCTACTTTTTCGTTTTGTGAACTAGCTACGATATTACGATTGTTTGATGTTTGACAGATATGAAATGGCCATGTGCCGTCAAACGTTTCTGATTGCCATAGTCGCATTTCAATACCTAACCGTTTCACCCACCCACTTACCCTCCCGTTAAACGATTTCGACTGGTCCGCGCATTCATTTCACGTAACCTGCATTTCACTAAATACGAATCAAACAAACATGTGTGTGTACAATTTATCAATTGACATCAAACAACTGATTACGTCAACCAGAGTTTACAATCATATATTAGCCGGTTAACTCAGACGTCTTCACGTGCCATGCCAGTTCGACTACGGTAGTCGGCCGCTCACTTAACGTAACCTAACATTTTTTTTTAGTAACGCCCCCACATCGAAGGATTTGTAAAACTGACGAAAAGTTACTCATTGATGAATATGATATTAAACGAAATAAGTCACAAATTATGGGAGACATCGAGGGAGTTTCAAAGACGAAAAGACCACCTCTCAATAATTGTTTCAAATTGACGACATAGCTTCCTCGTCCATTCCATTTCATACTGAGTGACAGAAATTTCAAACTATCAAGAGAGGCAAGGAAAAAAGTATGGATCGAAAATTGTAGCACGTTAAAACCGAAGGTGACTCAATTGCGGAACTTGTTTCAGATGCAACTAGGAAAAATTAGATGTTAATAAAGGGCCCACCGTAACTCAAATACGATCCCTGGAATAAAGTAGTGCAAGTTACACCAACAAATAATACAGATCTTCACCCCTTGGTTCCAGCAGTTAAGAAATTCTAGGAGCCATCTGCACTACTTTCAACACATTCATCTTCAAGTTTAAATCCAGCACCAGGAAATGAAGCTTTCATGTATGAAAGATAATATTATGAAGCCCAAGCGGTTATTCAAAATCTCGCTAATTTAATCGAATGGACCTGATGCTGAGTCGGGTAAGAATGCTTACAAGCCTCCTTTCACAATGCACTCCGGAGTAAGGGTGGTTTGTGATATTATTTAACTTTATGGTTAATATCACGAACAATGCGCGCTTTTATTGTCTCTTCTTAGAACGCAAGTGGTATTGGTAACAAAATTTCATTTCTTATAATTTTTTTAATGAATCGTAAAATTGACATACTTCTCAATGAAACTGAATTTACACGATAAGCTTCGTATTCGGGGATGTACGACAATGTGAAAATATAGGGCCAACAATAACAAAGAGAGAGGGGTGGCCATACTTGTGAAGTCAATCATAGTACACATTCACTGCTCTCTTTAGAATGCTTCTGTAGAAAACATGAACGTGACGCTGGATGACTGCATGAGTATTATCGTTGCGTACAACAGTCCTGTGAACGATTTCACAGCAGACTGTCTTGACAATTTAATGAATTCTGCCCGCGCTGCCTTGTCGTCACAGTGTGTCTGAACCAGCGATAGGTTTGGAAAAAATGACACCAAAAACGTGTTGCGCAGTTTGGTAAATAAGTATCAGTAGTTTTAAATGAAATCCTTCTCGATCATATAGTAGCCCACGAAAATTAGCCCAAAGAAGGAGGAAACCTGAACAAAATTAGTAAAAATCTGAATTTTTGCACAGACGTTCTTTAAGGTGTCCCAAACCCATATCCACAATCTTATGCATCGGATGGCCATGAGGTCAAAGTTGAACGTTGTAGAGAATGAGGCTTGTTAACTATGTTTTTTCATTATTTCCTTATGGTGTTCAATTGTATTCAATCGTCTAGATAAGCTGTTAAAATTTCAGCTTTATAAGTATATCCAGTCCTTAGGTATTCAATGTTAAATGTTGGGTTTCAGTACAAAGCGCTTCGCCGATTTGTGATGACATTTTGCATAAACACTACGGCGAAAAAGTTTGAGTTTACTACCATAGTCAGTAGTCCATTATAATCCGTCAAACTTTAATGACATGAAATGAGTTAATCTGACGTTTGGAGGAAAAGAATATAAAAATGTGTTAACCTCAAAGTCAAGAATTCGACTGTCACCCGATCGGCATATGCAAAGTGACGCCACGAGAAGCTCCGCCCCGTTTTCGATCCAACTTTGATAATTTATTTAAGAGCTTAAACGTTCGAATAAAAACCTAAAAATTTGAAAATTGTCTTAAAATGTGTTCTACTTTCGATTACTAAAACAAAAAAAATGCTGAACGGGCCTATTATTATTTTTCCCGACCCCACCTCCCTTTTCGAGATATTCAAGATCAAAGTTTCATAAACAATTTTTTCCGCCAATATCTCGTGCCAAAAAATCAGACAACAATAAAGTTAACATTAAAGTTGTAGAGAATCCAATTGTCTACAAGATTGGTATTTTGCATTTTTTCCCAACACTTCGTAATTTTCGAGATATTCAATTTCGAAGTTTAAAAAACTTTTTTTTATGCAAATATCTGTATGTAGACTTCATCGCGATCCAATATATAGGGAGTGAGATATAGCGAAAACAGTTTCTCTGAAACTTTAACTTTGAATATCTCAAAAAAGGCGAAGTTTTGGGAAAAAATGCAAAAGATCAATCTTCTAGATAATTGAATTCTCTACAACTTTCATGTTAACTTTATTGTTGTCTGATATTCTTGGCGCGAGAGATTCGCGAAACTTGTTTTTGAAACTTTGACTTTGATTGTTTCGGAAAGGGGGGGGGTTGGTAAAAGATAAAAAGACTACTTATAGATAATGTAATTCTCTACAACTTTCACATTTACCTCATGGGCATCCGATGCATAGGACGCAAGCTATTTGCGAAGAACTTTGACCTTCAATATCTTGGGTAGCCATGTTGGGATTTTCGTGATTTTCTAGGTTTGGGCTTGGGACACCTCAAAGGACCTCTGTGCAAAAATTCAAATTTTTACTAATTTTGTTCAGGTCAAATGCTAGTTTCCGTGAACTATAGTCGAAATATCGCTATATCAAGTTTTTATACAAAAGAACGTGATAAAACTCTGTATAATACTTTCATTTTTATGGAAATGTTTTTCACCCTAAAGAGTTATAATTTATTACTGTAATTCAAAGAAGAAAAAAACAATCGAATTTAACTTGAATTCCTTAAAGGAAGCGTATTTGATTGTCAACGCGTTGATCGAGGTAATGTTCCACTTGTGGTTTCAACTGAATCTTGGATCTTCCAGTCAATATCAAATAAAACAGTTGCACGTATCTCCATTAGCTCTTGTTCCGGCAGGTAAAACTATGCAGCAGTTTAATAAAGCTAAAAACCTAAAACACGGAGGTTCGTTGTTTACATATTAGTACAAAGTTTTCTTCTCCCGAGTATACACGTGCCAGTGGTCATTCATTTTTACTGGGAAAAATTATACAATACTTTTTTATTGTTGCAAATTAATGTTTGGAGATACGTCGAACTGCTTTATTTGTTATTGAGTTGAAGATCCCAGATTCAATTGAAACCAATTGTGGCACACTACCTCGATCGACGCATTTTCAGCCATAATGTGCCCCCTTCAAGGAATTCAAGTTAGATTTGAATATTTCTCATCTTTGAATTATGATAATAAATTAGGTATGACTCTTTAGAATGAAAAACATTTCCATACATGTGAAAAAGCAAATATTATAGATAGTTTTATCAAACTTTTCTGTGCAAAACTTGATTTTGTGATATCTCGACTACGTGAACAAATATGATTTCAAATAAAACAGATCTAGGAACTACTAATACTAACCTATCAACCCTCGTAACCCGATTGTTGTGTCATTTTTTTCATACTAATCGTTACTTCAAGCACTCCGTGTTGTATGTGGTCCTAACGCCAGGCAAAACCCATGGAACTGCAAGCATGATAACGCCAATGGCAAAACTCTTATTAAAGATGTTAATAACAACAGTGTCTTATAGTATCTTATATGGATCCACACACTTCCCAGATAACGGCGGTACACCGCCGACCATAGATATAGTATAGTGATCAATAAATCCGTGATGAACTCCACGCTGCCGATAGGGTTGAAGAACCTAACGTCACCTAACCTAACATAAGAGAAAATAATGTCAAATTTAAACAAAAAAGATTTTTGAAAACAGATGTTAAAATACGAAAAATACGAAAACGATTGCAGAGGGAAAAATTAAGAGCACAAAATTCTAAAAAAAAATGCTTTTACAGATAAAATTTCGTTCACGCAACAATTCGTCTTTGTTAAAAAATACGTTTTGCAAAATTTCAAGAACTAAGGTAGCCGGCTTGTCAGGAATGAAGCAAAATGAGTAAAATAAGGGTTTTTTTTTAGATATTCTACACTGACTGCATCAATTATTTTAGGACTCGATCGTTTCTTCCAAGGTTATTAAAAATGTACACGCCAATAAGCACGCAAAAGGTTAATTATTGCGGTTCGCGCGTTCGCTACCAACTCCATAACTTTAGTTCTTATTTTACTCGAAAACGGTTACATATGAAACATTTTTAATTGTATTTTTTATGTAGAATTCTGTAATTTAATTATCACTTCTACGTTTTTTTTTGTATTTTGTGGTTTTCTGAAGTTATTTCTATACAAAAATATTTATATTATCAAATTTTACTTGACGCTATTTTATTTTATGTTTCAACCAAGGTAGCCTTAAGTGTTTTTTTAATAGTTGTCTACTAGCAAAGACCTATTTCTGCGAAAAATTTCATATAAACATTATATAATCCTAGTTCAAAGCCACCTGGAGATCTGGTTGTTAACAAATATATCGCGAGTTTTTTTTATAACCGGCTGATAAGTTTACATACACAAGTTGAGCTTCCTTTAAAGTCACCTTGTTTGATCATTATGAACTATTTAGTTATCCCTTTTCTGAAAAATAGGATTACCCCATTACCTAATTTTCCAGCATTGGAAAACGAATTGTTGAAGAATGTGTAACTTTAACATCGTTCAATCATCATAGTTCAATGCTGGAGAATGATCTTACCAGCATGAAAAAGCATTGAACGTGGAAGGGAATAATTGCAACAGTTTCTTTAAATTGGGTTTTTTGTTTATAAAAACGTTAAAGTCTATTATTTTATTTATTATTTTATCTCTAAAATTATTAACACATGTACCCATTATTGCAGATGATATCAATGTGGGACCTCCCAGTTTTACTCAAGATCATTTTTGATATCACGATGGTACTCAGTAGCGTTAATTTATGATTAATATATATATGGTAAATATAAAATGTGGGAACATTTTACCTATTACAACTAAATCATTTTTGGCAATCGAAGCCTGTCTTCATTAAAAATTGATTAGGAAAGAGTGTCGCTAGATATGAATAAGCAAAATTAATATGGCCTTCTTAACTATCACAAAGAAAGCGTCCTGTATATGGGAACTGTAGCCGTGAACATTACGTTTTCTTAGAAAGAGCGGCGGTTTCTGGGGTTGCCCCCCTCCAGGATGCCATTACTAAAGATACCATTATGAAAGAAATGGTACCGCTATGAGTAATTCTAGAAACATCTGTAAATGTGAAAAATGTTAGGGCAAGCTGCACATGTATATGGTAGCGCTCGTTGTCAGGTATTTGACGATATTGTTGTGGAATAGGTGATGTGGCATGGCTCGCCCCTGCTCGTAAGCGTCGTCATATGGAAACGCCTCGTCGTGAGTTATGAGTAATTAAAGAAAAATCTGTAAATATAGAAAATATAATAGCAGCCTCTGAGCATCGCACCCATTCGTTACCAACTACCCGTTCAAATGGTCGGTGAGAGAACGCCAATGTAACATTCCACAGATAGTTGCTAAAGACGCTATTATGGAAGAGGTGATGCTGTCCATTGCTACAGCTAGACAGCGTCGCTACCTCAGAGGGCAACGTAAAAGTTATCTGTTAATATGGCACAAAGAGACCTGCTTTAATATATGTGTTTATACACCCTGTTGGTGCAGCCGTTTGCCAACACAAGTCATATCTCTATATCGACATTCTTGGCTGAGGAAGCGCGTAGCAGTGGCAGATGTCGATAGAACTATCCACCATGCTGTTCCTCATCGTCAACTCAGCCTCGTATGTATGAGATGGTGTCTGAATACCAAGTTCTTTTGAGGGGGGCTCCACCCCAATATGTCGTGTTGGGTGTATATGTTAGTGTAAAAATCTGGTGTTAGTGTTATGTGTTGAAGTTATGTGTTAATGTTATATGTTTTAGTGTTATATGTGTTAGTGTTATATGTGTTAGTGTTAGAGGTTAGTGTTAGGGGTTAGTAGTAGGTGTTGGTGTTGGTGTTATGCGTTATGTAATGGTGTTAGCTGTTAGTGTTATGATTTAAGGTTAGGTGTTAGTACGTCAATGTAGCATTCCACAGATAGTTGCTGAAAGCGCTGTTATGGAAGAGATGATGCGGCCCATTGCTGTACCTAGAAGCGCAAATATCTCAGAAGATAACGTATAAATTAGCTGCTAATGTGACACAAAGAGACCTTCTTGAATATCTGTGTTTGCACCATGTTGATGTGCCGTTATTCCTGGCTGAGGAACCGCGTAGTAGTGGCGGATGTCAATAGAGCTATCCAACATGCTATTCCTGACCGTCAGCCCAACTTCATCTGTAAGAGATGGTGTCTAATTACCAATGTCGCTTGAAGAGGGCTCAACGCCAACACGTCGTGAATGTGTATGATATGTTAGTGTTATGCTCTGATGTTAGTGTTATGTGTTGATGTTATATGTTAGTGTTGTGCGTTAGTGTTGTGTGTTAGTGTTATGTGTTGATGTTAGTGTTATAAGTGTTTGTGCCGGGTGTTAGTGTTATGAGTTAGGGTTAGATGTTAGCATTAGGTGTTATTATTTTAATCTGGTTAATGTTTTGTTATAAAACGACGATGATTACCATTTTGCATGGACGAGGCTGTGCTGATGTGATATGCTTCCGATCCGTTAAGAAAGTTATTGGTTTCTATCTCCTACATCCTAAGAGACAACATGTTCGGACACTTCGCGACACTGCAAACATTTTAAAAATTCAGTAGGCGATTACGTACGCTAAACCATTAAAGCTCCACTGTGAGATGCTCATGGTTTCGGCCGTCCACTTGCCACAGTTCGATTTTGAATAGATTTACTTAGCGTGCTCTGGCGTGAGCTCTCTTATAATAATTGAAAGGTTTTAGTTATTTTGAGTTAAGTCAATTCCTTTTATTGGTTTAATGTTATTTAAAGTTATCTTTAATTTTGCGTTTTATGTGCACTTTCTTAATCATTTTTTTATATTATTCTCTATTATTTCTATTTATGTGATTTTTCTGTTAGCCTTAATTTAGCATTTAATTTTGATATTAGAGTTTTGGGTGAGTAGATGATCGTAGTCTAAATTGTAGCGTAGATCAGCACAATACTATACGAAAACCGATCTGATCTCTTGCGTAGATTTAGATATTTAGGCTGAAGTGAGGATGAGGATCGGGATACAGAAGTATCACAACAAAAAAGTCTATTTGATGTTCTAACCGTAGGCGAATAACAGCAAGTCTTTTATGATCCTTCTTCGTTAAATGGAGAAAAAAAGAAGGCGTTTTTAGGATCGTAAAAGCTGTTGCACGTTGATCTTGTTGTGACCTGACAGAAGAATGGTATTATTCTCTAGAGTAGGATTTGACGATGGCCGATGTATCACAGAATTGCAAAATGACTGGCTATGTTTTACAAACGGTTGGGCAGGGTCCGGTCGAATTTTCGTTTTTAATACTATTTTATAATATATAAATAAACAAACTATGCATTCTCCCACTAGTTCCATTTGGTCTAATGAGGACGCCTCAAGCTTACTAATAGGTAGAATACCCATTCTTGTTGATCAGTCAATCTGTCTACACTAATGGACAAACATGCGTACAATACCGTGAGAGGCAGCATTGGTGAAACTGAATACTGAAACGTTTGCGAAGTGGATGTCAGCAGTAGGAGATGATCAAGTGCCACACTTCATTTTCAGATAGCTTCCTAAAAATCTCAATACACTTCTCTGTTATGTGTTAAGTGTTGTTTCATGTCTCTTGTTTCATGTTTCTGTTTCGTGTTTCGTGTTTCGTGTTTCGTGTTTCGTATTTCGTGCTTCGTGTTTCGTGTTTCTTATTCCTTGTCTCTTGTTTCTTATTTCTTGTTTCGTGTTTTACGTTTAATGTCATTATTGTCTTACATACTTTGTTAATTTCTAATATTAATTTTAATTCTTTCTAAAATAATACTAAGTAATTAAATTATCCCTTTCCAAATCAATACCACAATTTATAGACTTTGTTTATTGGGATAATGAAGCAGAATGCCCAATCCCAAATGCAGATGCCACGAGCGAAGTGAATGAAATTATTCTAAAACAGGTAGGACAGTAATAAGTTATATAATCATTACTGAGTGTATTGTCAGACAGGGTGAACGATTCCCCATTACGATGGATGTCTTAAATTGCATTCACGAGATTGCCACGCATGAATTAAAATTAAAAGCACAATTGTAATTTTGTTACATAATATCGACGTTAACATGAGCGAGTCTGATGACACGCGGATGAAAATCACCCAACTGGGTAGTAAGTAATATTGTTGAATGTGAACATTTAGACGGGGTATCGGTATCGGTGTGGAATTTTATTACCTAAAATTAAGATTATGACTAGCAAAAGTATTTCATGCCTGGTGGCAGTTCACGGTTCGGTCAGCCTGTGCTATAACTGTTGAGTAGTCTAGAGGAAAATATCTGATCAAATTGGGAAGAGTCTGTTCTAAACACGGACATCGTATAGTATATTCTAGAGTGGATGCGGCCCAATATGTTTACTTAAGACTAGTCTAAATCACGGTGGTCTGGAAAATTCAACGAAGTGAGTAAAATGTTGCGTTGCATAGCAGAGGTCTACGTTGAACGTAGGAGCGCAACATAGATCTATATTCAAAAGACCTCGCGTCGGCGGAATTTTCTTATTAGACTGAACGAATTGTACCTTATAACCCATATGCGCCGGTAAAATACCAAGCCCATCGCAATCAAGAGCTTTCTAGTGTTATATGTTAGTGTTACTGTTAGGAGTTAGTGTTGTGTTAGCGTTATCTATTATGTGTTAGTGTTGTGTTAGTATTAGGAGTTAGTGTTAGTGTTATGTGTTGGTGTTGTGTTAATGTTATGGATTAATGTTATGTGTTAGTGTTACATATTATTTTCAGACGATTCGTATTAATAATTTCCTAACAGGTGTACAACGGAATATATCGGTGAGTGAAAAATATGCGTTTGCGGCAGCTATTTTCGGCAGGTTTTACCAGAGATGCTAGTTTGCAGTTTCATCATTGCTGGACGTAACATTGGAGGAACCAAAAGACAGACCGTTTGCAGCGTGGCTGTTAGCAATCGGAGATGGTACGGAGAAGTACCATACTTCATAAATAAATGAAACTGTCTTAAATAAAACAAGTGGGAATATAAAAAGTAGTATAAGAATAGACTACTATATTTCCTGACGGCCGCGGCGTGAACAGTTTCCACGTTACACCAGACATCTTGAATTTCATTAATCAGGGGGATACCCCCACGTGAATTAAAAGTAACAGTAGGCGGTATTCTAATTTTACTGTACAGCTGCACGATATTGATGTAAACATGGGCGAGTGAAATGATACCCGCATGAAAGTCACTCATATGTACAGTACATAATTTTAATTAATGTAAATATTTAGGCGGGTATCGAGGGGGTATATAATTTTATTGCCTGGAAATAAGATGATGGTTAGCAAAAGTATATTAACCGGGAAGGTACTCAGGTGGCAGTTCCCGGTTCTGTTAGCCTATGACATAACTATTGAGGAAGCTAGAGAAAAGCATTTGATATATATGTTAGTGTTGCGATAATATTATGTGTTAGGGTTTGTGTTAGATGTTAGTGTTATTCGTTAATGTTATATGTTGTTATGTGCTGATGTTGGGTTAATGTTATGTGTTATTGTTATAGGTTGTTATAGGTGTTGGTTATGTTTTAGTCGTATGTGATGTGTGTTATATTGTTATGTTAGTCTTAGGTATCGGTATTATTTGTTGTTGTTATCATTTTTATTATCTGACATTAATGATGATTAACATAAGTATGTTAACCGGGAAGGTAGTCCGGTGGCAGCTCCCGGTTCTGTTAGCTTATGGAAAAACATTGGGGAATCTAGAGGAAATGCATTTGATAGAGTAGGAATATATTTGAGGAGAGCCTCTTCTAAACAAAGACAAATGTATGTGATATATTCTAGGCTGGGCGCTACCCAAAATTAGGTTCTTTATTAAGAAATGTCTAGATTGAAATTCGATGGTAAAGAAGGTTATAAGTTTAGGTTATAATAGTAACTATGTTGTAATATGTAATTATTTAAATTGTTAATACAATTTTTTTCTAACCTATTTTATGCACTCAAGTGATACCTATGTGTGCCTTATATCGTAATACTGATACCAAAAATTACCTTGGTCAAAGATGGTCATGGAATTACAAAACTGTTGTCTTGACTTGCTATGCATTTGAAATGATTGTCAGTTTGCTAAGTTACGTCCCACACTGACGTAATATGCAATAATGTGCACATATTCTTAATTCTAGAGATAAAATAAATAACTAAATAAAATACTATACGGTCTCTATTAACAAAGAAGCGAATTTAGAGAAAAAGTTAAAATTTTCTCCCTCCATGTTCAATACACAAGTTTACGCGCCTTCTTATTCTATGAAACTTAATTTGCAGCATTAACGGAGTTATATACGCAAACTATATCCTCTTTAAAGAGCCTGTATCCTCTGATGGCAAGAAATGGTAACTATCAAGACAAAATCAAAAATTAATATACACGCCTGTCGTGAGGTCCTCAATAACATACGTGGAACCAATGTGGTGCAGCGCATCGGTGACGACAATTAAAAAACTATCTGCTTTAGAACGAAAATTCCACCACTTCGTCTCAAATTCAAGGAGATACACTTACTGCAGAGAGTTATACACCCGTTTCCAAGACATCCTTCGACTAGCTTCATCAAGGAAACGTCTCAAATTTAAAAAAACACATCAAGCAACATTACACGGATAAGAAAGCATAATTCACTTTTCAGAATTGAATTAAATTATCGTACCAAGCATTGCCCATGTAAAGGCAACCCACGTAGCCACCCCTCCTATTACCAATACTACAACTGCTAATATAAAAATACCTTTACTTTTCCCTCCATTATCGGTTTCTTCTCTTCGTTTATTTTTGTTTCCGTTTGTTGCAATTCTTTTCTACAAAATTCAAAAATAAATAAACACAAATATTTCGAACTTATAAATTATAAAAATAATTGCAGCATGGCTTAACCGGTGCTCCATCTGATGCATTGTTTGAAGCCGGTATTTTGTATGTCTTCTTTCCTGCTTCAGGTTTCCAACCCCACTTTTAATGTGATACGGTTAATCACAATTTTAAGTTATTTAATTTAGTTAAGTTGTAGAATATTGTTTTGATCACGTCTACCTAATAAACTGACTATGTAATAGGTAGGAGTAGGTTATACGTTTTATAAATTATTTTAATTTTGATACAGTCTTTCATTAAATTTATAAATGTTTTTATAGAATTGGCAAAATACCCAACAAAAAGCAAGAAAATTATTTTAATTCTCTTTTGGCCTGACCCCCGTCCAGTCATTCTATTTTCACAGCGTTCTGGAAACCTGAACGATCGGCTGGACAGAACTGAGTGCGATAAGTCACTGTTTCCTCATGAAACAAATGAAACGAATTTGACTTAATATTGTTTTGGGGATTCTTCGTGCACGGCCAATTTTCTTAGAATTTTGGTATGTCTTCTCAGTGATCCTTCTCATGAAGAGTCTTAAATTAGTGCAGTGAATTAGCCTAGACTTTGCCGTTTCTTGACTAATTTTTGCTGCAGTTACGAAACCTACTTCTCTCCGTTTTCGAGGGTGGGGAACACGGAAAATGCTAAACAAGTTTTCACCCTCCGCAAACCCCGCAGATAAGCAAAATCCACCCTTTTTTGAATTTGTGCAGAACCATTTTCCATTTTAATATTTTATTGCCTATTATTTATAAATCTATCTTAAATCTAGGTAACTCATTGAAATTAGTGAGTACTGTATAATATTAATTATATACAAAAACATCCATTATAATTTATCGTTGATAAAAACATAACCGATGTGGGCCGTTGGTATGGCTGGTGTATCGAGTGACCTTGAATTTATTTTAATTGATAAGCTTTTATAAAATATCTCAGTAAAAAACTTTTATATTTATTATCTCTACTTTTATACCTCAGTTCAATATTTCATCATTAGTTCGGGCGCATTACGGGGCAGAACGAAAATACATAATTTATACAGGAAAAGCATTAAGAAAAACCTGTTTAATATTTTGTCATATTGTTAAAAACATTTAGGTTTATGAGTAGTGAGTGATTGGGGGTGTGCAGAACCACGGCGAGAGAGCTGAATGTAATGTACATTTTGAAGAGTATCAAACATGTATTTCTATTTGTAAGTGGTGAGGCGTAAGTTACATTAATTATTTATCTGTACCAAACTATTTTAATATGTTGGTAAAAAAATATTCTGTACATTATTATACTTTCCTATACCTCGCTGTTAAGAAAAAATATGTTTTGAACCCCTTGGGGTGGAAGGTTTACTTACGCTCTTTGGGGGCTAACAATGTAGGTATCAATTTTAACTCTACTCACCTCCCGTCCTGTATGCCGCTAGAAAATAAAAATCAGGTTTTCACCCCTTGAAGAGGTGGGTTCACCTTCCTTGGGGATGAGAAATCGATTAATTACACAGGTTTACAAAAAGGAAAATTGTCTGGATCTGGGGTCAGACCATACGTTTCTTATGTATTTTTCGACGCTGAATTCGAATCTGTTTTTAGTTTTGCTCTATCATGTCAGGATTTTGAGATATTCTAACCTAAAAGTTAGATATATTTGAGGTTATGCAGCTTTGAGATTTTTTTCTCAAGAAACCATGTATGGGATCTTAAAGTACAAATCTTCCTCTTTAAAATGTCGTAGAGTTTGCTCAAATATCTATTTTTTTTCGCTGATATATCGAATTTTTAAAACTGTCTGTTCATATCATATCTTACCCAATACATTTAATTAGTACGAAAACCTTATGGTCATTATTTAAATTGCACTATCTCGGCGAGAAAAACAAATATTTCAGCATACTCAACGGTATGTTAAAGGTGAAGACTTGTACTGTAAGATCACACACATGGTTTCTTGAGAAAAAAAAAATCACGAAGCTACATAACCTCAAATATATCCAACTTTTAGGTTAGAATATCTTAAAATCCTGACGTGATAGAGCAAAACTAAAAACAGATTCGAATTCAGCGTCGAAAAATACATAAGAAACATATGGTCTGACCCCAGATCCAGAAAACCTTTTTCTTTTTGTAAACCTGTGTTATTACTGTACTTTCCTCGTATCAGTCGTATCCTTTATCTCGGTTGATTAAAAACAGCAATTTTACACCCATCGGCAGGGTTGTACTGTGGATGAACCTAGCACCGCGTGTTTGAAGGACACAACAAACATTTATAATTATCTGGCGCCAGCCGTGCCTTCGCAGCGGTCTGTAGCTACATCCACTCTCAGGAGAATTTGTCCTACTCTTAAGACTCCCCAAGATGAAAATGAAAGAGATTCTACTTATCGTGATTGCTACAGTCTGCCTATATATGTTCTCTTTGGCCTTTCAGCCTTGTTAAAACTTACCAACCAGTCCAGTCACATAAGGATTCATCTACTACAGAAATTCAAGTGAGCGGGAATTTTGCATACACCTTTACTTTTATATTGCTAATAATATGTCAAAAGTCCCCACCGATATCTTGCTTGCGTTTGAAGTTGTTCAAGGTCAAATGTCATAGAAATCGCTTTTTCGCAAATAGTTTGCTTCCTGTATGTTCTATGACTTTTTTGGTTATTATAGAAAATAAATAAAAGATTGAAAAATGCTCTTCAAAAAATGTTATATACATATTTTACATAAAACCAATAATTTTCACACTATACCCCAGGAAAGCACAGGGTAGCGGTGCATTTCCACACCACTTCAGAGGTAGGATGCAAGGCACGTTTATTTTTACATAGTTTCCCCAGTAGGCATTGTCCATGATTTTGCTTGTTTTAGTGACTTCTACAGCTTATCCTTATTCTCGTTCTCTGCCCCCTCTTCCACATCTTCGTGCTCTCCTCCAAGTTCTCATCCTCCGTCCCCTCCTCCAAGTTCTCATCGTCTGTCACCTCAAATACTTGTTCGTTTACTTCTATGTCGTGGTTACTTTCTTTCCCAACATTTTCTTTTCCTTCTGTTATATTTTGTGGCAAGAAGTCAACTGGATCAAACTCATTATATTCTTCACCTTTCGGTAGCGCTATCGATATTTGCGTTGACCGTGACAATGGCTACGAAGTATTGAACAGTACAGACAAACTTTTCTACACCCGCAATTTATGTTACATCATTTAGTGCAATTGCAAAAAACAGTATTTAAGAGTACATTGTTAGCTATCTTCCATCCCCATTATTGAGGATTAAAATCATTACCAATCCAATTCTGTACTTGATAATACACTCGACTTAGATGTTGGCGTGCGGCTGCGGCAGTAGGTGGAAGTGACGACAATTTCACTGCGGTGTTAAGTCTTGTTGACTTCGCAAATGTCATGTACCGATAGTTTCCAATCGATAATTCTGATTTAAGAGCTCATAGATTGAGAGAAGAATGCGTAATTCATTTTTCAAAATTGTCTTTACTGCACAATTTTCCTGCTTAATAACGTCCGAAATTGGTGCAACTCGGGGCGCCTCTCGAACATTTTAAAAACTTTAATTTTCCTTTGTTAAAGAGTGCAGAGGTTGTGTCACAGCCAGTAATAGTATGTAGTTTCAATGGATGCTTTTTACAATTTGAAAATTTATTTAGGCTAGAAGGAGAGTATGTTTTTGATGTTATGTTCCCTTTCCCTGGTTTATGGAAGAAAACCTCTGCGTTTGAAGGAGAACATCCTATTAGAAGAACTAATAGATCTACATCTCCAACAATAATCGTGATGTTTGTTGTAATTTTTCAAGTGCCGTCTCTACTATTAAAACGTCGGCGTCGTCCCTAGCTTGTTTCACAGCTATGTTGATAGACTGTAGTTTGTACATTAGGATTGATATTAATCTTGTTTTATTTGAGCGATTGGATAGGAACTTTTCTTGGCTGGGTATATTATTTAATAAACCGTTGGTTGTACGGAAGAGACTTTTTTGTAGAGAATTTCCTGTTCTTTTTTTGTAATAACTAAAAAAGTCATACGACTCACGAAAAGCGAGATATTTGAGAAAATATGAGTTTTATGACCCTTGACCTTAAATGACTAAAATCGCAAGCGCGATATTGATGGGGACTTTTTAGACACTGCTTCCAAAGTTAAAATAAAGGTATAAGCAAAATTTAGGTTCACGTGAATTTTTTTAGCATATGCTGCTTCTTCCGGCCTAATATAACTTGAGTAAACGGCACAGAATCCAAAGCAACTTTTTTTGGCGTCGAGCCGTATTTGAGCTACTCCTATGGCTATGCCCACCAAGGCCTTTTAACATGAAATTTTGGACAGCGAGGAATTATTCTTCATATTTAATTTGATCACTCCTTTTAAGGTACGTTATAGTAGGTCAGTCTTGGAGGATTATCCCACGCGAACAGATCCGAAGAATCTGGTTTATGTCGACAGGTTTGGCCCTAGAACGTTTTCCAGGATTTCCGGAAGCTGGTCCTAGGGCCGAACCTGATGATAGAAAATGCTGAGAGGGTATTTCTGGATTGTTCTCGACGTCTGGAAATATATATCACATTGCAAGCAAAATGTCTCAACAAAGCATCTACATTACAATGCTGTTAAAATATATTTTTAATAAGATTATTACGAATCAAAGGAAAGTTGCAATATGTATATACCTATACGAGAAATAAAAATAAAAAATATCGGCTGTGTACTCTCAGTAGCACCACGTATAAGTGAATTGAGACACATTGGAATAAAATGTTAATCAAATTCACAGTCGGTCAAGTTCGACAGCATTATCTACTCGTTAGGAAAAAAAAACAATTTTTTTTTAGAAATAGCTTTAGAATGTCATGCAACGCTGAGATTTTAAATTTGAAAGAAAAAAATGTTTCTATCTGTCTCGGTGTGTTGGTTGGTCTGTCGGTCGGTATGTCCGTCTAACTTTTTCTGTCAGCACGTTTCTCTGACACGGTGGTGTAAGATATTGTTGGAATTTTATGCACGTATATGTATTATAACGAGATCGGAAACTGGGTTGTTTTTTGAACATATCCAGTAAAGGGTTGGGGGATAAATATGGGTCAATAGGGGAAAATAAGTACAGCAAGCTGGTAAGTGTACAGAAACTTGGGATTTGTTGTATATACTACAAGTGTCGGCCTCAGAATTTTTTAACATATGTCAACCCCTCCACCACCCCCACTCCATTATTAAAGGCGTAGATAAAGTGAAATTATGATATTCATTTGAAATTTGGTACACGTATGTATTATAACGACATCTGGACCTAGATTAAATTTTGAGATGATTCCATTGAAGGGTTGGGTGTTAAATAGGGGTAAACATGGGAAAATAGTAAAGTAAGCTGGTAAGAGTTCAGAAACTTGAGATTTGTTGTACATACTAGAAGTCAAGGCCTCAGATTTTTGATAATATCTTTCAACTCCCTATAGCAAATTTCAAATTAAAATGATAATAATAATAATATTTTTATTCCCATATTTAAAAATATAATATACAGTTATAATATATTATTTTCATGGGACACGCTGAGCTGCAACCAGCTTGTATTGTGCCCCATATAAGGAAAAAGGGGCTGATAATATTAAATTGAAATATTCACATAAAATTTGGTACACGTATGTATTATGATGACATCTGGAACTAGATTATATTTTGAGATAATTTCGTTGAAGGGTTGGGGGTTTATTAGGGGTAAATAGGGGTACATAAGTAAAGCAAGCTGGTAAGAGTACAGATACCTAGAATTTGTTGTATATACTAGAAGCGAAGGTCTCCGAAAGTTTTATAACATTTTTCAACTCCTCCACCAGCCCCACTGCATTTTTTAAAGGGCTGATAAAATTAAGTTGAAATATTCACTTAAAATATGATACATGTATGTATTATAACGACATCTGGAACTAGATGATCTTTTGAGGTGATTTCGTTGAAGGGGTGAGGGGTAAATAGGAGTAAATATTGGAAAATGAGTAAAGCCAGCTCGTAAGGGTACAGAAACTTGAGATTTGGTGTATATACTAAACACTATGATCTGAGATTTCTTTATAATACTTTTCAACCGATGCTACATTATTAAATGGGTTGATAAAATAAAATTGAGATATTCACTTGAAATTTGGTACACTTATGTATTTTAATGACATCTGATTGAGATGACTCCATTGAAGGGGTGGGGTGGTGTAAATTGAGAAAAGTACAGAGAAGTCCAGAAACTTCATTTTTGGATTATATGCTAAAAACCAACGCCTCAATTTTTTTCATAATCGGCCGCAAATATTAAAATTCTATGACCAATTATTTCCATATACCAGAGTGCAAATATAGCCAAGATGCTTTCCTTTAATGAGACTTGGATGGAAAATCTGGATGTGGAAGTAGCAATTCCTTAGGCAGCAGTTGCTTAGTTTAAAACACCTGAAACATATAACGAATAAACCCTAAATTAATAAAAGTACAACGACAGTATTAAGGGGAATAATTCTATAAAAAAGATTACGTGAACATATCAAAAGAGTAATACGGATTACAGTCATAGAAGTCTTGATTAGATTTTTGTTTTCTTTACATGGAGCGAATTTATATATTCTGAAATATTTCTGTCATTTCCCAAGCTTTCGATATAATTTCCCGTTTCCTGATATTTCTCTCCATCCTAATAAATGTTTTCTCGTGATTCCGAGAATAATTTCCTTAATAAATCCAACCAATCTGAAGGGCGAATAAAGTAAAGAACACTTGAGAGATTTAAATTGATGTCTACTATACCTACAAATTTCCCACATTTTTTGAAGTGCCAGAGTAAATGTATGATCGCAATACCACTTAAGATATTAGATTTTTAGCAAGGTTTATTGAATTTCCCAAAATGTTGTTTTATATAAATGAATATCAACTAGCTTATTTTTTTCCCTAATATTATTGTCCTTACAAGCAAGTATTTTGGTCACGAACATATAACTACCTACGATAAGACAAGAATAATTAATACATTAATTACATATGTATGCGTTAATATAGAAAAATAAAAGTATCCGTTATCTATATCATTAAAATATACTTTAAATTATATGTTCTTGTTTCAATATAATTATTTTCATTTTCTTCAAATGAAAAATAATTCAAAAATTTTGTGTTAAAATGAGCTGTGTGAAATAGGCACCCCCCATTGTTGAAATTAGAAGATTTTTTAATGTAAGTCGTTTGCTCACCGTTTACTCGTGATTGCTCGCCGGTTCCTTTTATTTTCACGTTGCTTAAAAAACCGCTGCCTAAGGAATCATTACTTCCAATCCAATTCTCTTTAAAGAAAACATCTTAACTATATTTTCACTCTAGTATGTGGAAATAATTGGTCATAAGAAAATATTATAAAAAATCTGAGGCCTTGGCTTCTAGTGTATACACCAAATCCCAAGTTCCTATACTCTTACCAGCATGCTTTATTTTAGAATAAGATCCCAAAGCCGCCAGACCTACGTCATTTTAGCGAAGCTAATATTTTGGCAATAAGAGGTATGATATGTAGATAAGAACGTATGCATATTTGCTAGCTTGAAAGCGGGGCCCATTTACAGATAACAGGTACAAAAGGTACAAAAAACCTTACTAACCTATGTTAAAGTGTGATAGCTGGTATTCATATATATTTGACAGAAGACTGTTAAAAACCATCTTTCATTATTGCCAGACACTTTCTGTGGGCCCCAAGGTGTGCCTTAACTTCCGCCAGACGCTTTAAAGCTCAAAAAAACCCAACCTAACCTAACATAACAGCGGAACCATATATACTACCAACTATGTAAAAAACAAAACAATACAAAAAATTTACTATGTTAGGTTATGTTGAGTTTTTTTCAAGCTTTAAAGCGGTACCTTTTGTACCTGTTATCTGTAAGAGGGCCCCGTTTTCAAGCTAGCAAGTATGCATACGTTCTTAACTACATAACACACTATTTATTACCAAAATATTGACGTAAAATGACGTAGGTCTGACAGCTCACGGATCTTGGTCTATTTGTTTTCCCCTATTTAATCCCCATCCCTTCAACGGAATCGTCTCTCATATAATCAATGTCATTATAATATATACGTGTACCAAATTTCAAGTGAATATCTTAATTTTTTTATCAACCCCTTTAATAAAGGAGTGGGGCTGGTAAGGGGATAGAAATTACTATACAAAATTTAAGGCCTTGGCTTCTGGTATCCAAATCTAATTTTGTATTCTTACCAGCTTGTTTTACTCATTTTCTCCTATTTACCTCTACTTACCCTTCACCCCTTTAACGGAATCAACTCAAAATATAATCCAGTTCTCGATGTCGTTATAATACACACGTATACCAAATTTCAAATCTCATTTTAATTTTATCAGTTCCTTTAATAATGGAGTGGTGGTGGTGGAGGGGTTGAAGAATGTCATAAAAATAATGTGAGGCCTTCGCTTCTAATATATACAACAAATTCCAAGTTGCTGTACTCTTAACTTGCTTTACTTATTCTCTCATATTTACCTTTATTTACCCTTTCCAATCCTTCACCTGATATGTTCAAAATAATCCAGTTCCAGATCTCGTTATAGTAAACAAGTGTACAAAATTTCAAGGCAATAGCTTAAACCGTTCCAGAGAAAACGTAGAGAAAAAAAAATTATCTCGCTCAAATTTAAAATCTCGTTTCATAACATTTCAAATCCATGTCAACAAAAAATTAATTTGAAAATTGATAACAACCCACACTGTTGAATTTTTCAATCTTCAGTAACGAGTTCGTTTGTTCGTCGTTTGGTCGTGATTGCTCGTCTGTTGTTTTCGTTTGTTCGACATTATGTACAATGAAAAAACCAAAATAATGAAAGTGAGGAATTATCTAAATGTACCAAACTTCTACATTTCTTCATTCTATTTGTTTGCCCAACGTTTGCTTGTGTTTGCTCGTCTATCGTCTTAGTTTGCTGGTCATTACTTAAAACCAATAAAAAATAAATTAATTAAAGGGCACGGCGTAATTATCTAAACGTACCTAACTAATACGTTTCTTCGTGCCATTCGCTTGCTCGTCATTTGCTTGATAATGCTTTTGCGCTCTTTTCGTTTATTCGTTAGTTTTAATGGGCTTGTTCCATGATATTCTTTTTATATGGTTTTTATACTTTTTCATATAGTACTCGATATTCTCATTATGCACTTAAAATTTCGTATTATTAGCCTTTTCCGTTCTCGAGATATAAAGAGTTGAAATTAGTAATAGTTGCAAACATCGAGCGCCCGTTTGTGACGTCACTATACGCAAGTGACGTAAGAAAAGTGGCTATCTGGGACCTTTCAAATTTAACCTGAAAGGTCGAAGAACATGAAATATTCAAACGCTGGTAACTAAATAAATACGTCGAGTGGAAGTTCGTTCTATATCTCTACGGAAAGGAGAAGGTCGGCGATGAATCCTAATCGTAAATTGCAGGGTGAAAATCGAAAATTCTTCCCGAAAGGAGCGAGAGAAAATTGTAAATTTTTGACATTTCACCAAATCATACTCCCCTACTGTCAAAAAGTAAGCAAAACATACAATACTTCGAAAACGCTTATAATTATAACAACTAAGGAGCATCAAGTCTATTGAAATCGCCGAGTCTATGCGCATAGTGACGTAGTGCCCGGCCACGCCCCATTTTCGTGAGGTGGAGATTTGTAATAGTTTTTAAGATACTAAACGTGCGAATAATATTCTGATTGTTTGCAGATCCATTATTTTACACTTGCACTTTCGATTTATGAAATAAAAAAAAATGCCGAGCAAGCCCATTGCAATATATACTAAAAACGTGAGTATCAGGTGGTCGTTGGTTGCTCATTGTTTATTGCTCATATACTCTTTCGATTACCCAGAAAAAAACCGTTTCTCAAAGGTGTTTTGACCGCAGTGCTCCTACCCTTTATTTCTTACATTACTATGATGATGAAAAAGAGAAAACTATTACCTTTATCTACCTACACAATAATTATTATATGTTTACTTTCCCTCATTTTGTTGATTCAGTACGTGAAATTGTGTAAAACTAGGTGATTTTACATTTTCTAATTTTGTATTTTTATAAGTACGTACGGTTACTTTATATACTTATAAATTGGATCTATAGGTACTATAAATAATGAAATCACCCGGTACATCACTATTCCGCTTTGTTTAGCCGTGCTCTAATTAAAACATGAATCTTAAAGTTGATCCGCTTGTTCTGTCTATTTTATATAGTTCATAAGATCCAATACAATACCCAACAATTGTTCAAAAACCCTTTCCAGCCAGATATATAGCCACCTTAACAAAGTATTTACAAAGTTCTGTCTTGATATCATGAAGGATGAGATAGTCTTTTACGCTAAAATTAAATTCCAAAAAGATAACTTAAATTTTACTACATCTGCATCTAGTTGAAATGCTCAAGCACGAACTTTTTATCATTCATTGTAGCTCATACCTTCATAATACCTGAAGTAACTTTCCAGGGAACTTTAACTATGCAATTGTTCAACTAGTTTTACAGTAGTTTACGATGAAAATAGTATATTCTTTGATATAAGTTTACTTGAGTATAAAAGTATTTACAAATTTGAAATTTCAAATTATGTAAATTAGGAATTCTACGAACTGTAAAATGATATTGGGGATATAATAAAATGTCATTAAAAGTTCGATGCACATATGTAGCATATTGCAATGATAACCAAAGTAATATGACGGTTATTTGACGTATTCCTTTAAACACGTGTAAGTGGAAGCAATTTACTATATTCTGAAACTAAATAAACAATATTATGAAACTTAATAAATAGTGCTCCCTGCGGTGATATTATCGTGAATAAAAATATATGTTTATTTTTATATCCTTGTCTGTTTTAATAGTGTACTTTAAGGGGGGAATTTCCATTAAACGACCTGATAAGTCTCGATTTTTAGGAATTTTTATTGAGAAAATTATTAGACAAATCATTTTCAAACTTTGGAGGTATACCTATTATACATTAAAGCAACTACATTCAAATTATGTGATTTTAATATGTTCAATAATTTTAACAATAGATTTAATATATTTTTAATAGTCATAATTCATTTTTTCATCCCCGCGCCCCCCTCTTTACCTGGCACAAACCTACACCGCGGTTGTGGGGAGAGGGGAGAAATCGACAGAACAAGTGTGGAATAAATAATATAATAACCGCTTGCTCAAGTGCTCTTAAAACCTCTAGCGCTGTAAAATTAAAATAAAATAATAAACTCTTAATAAACATAATAATCTAATAAATAAACAACAATAAATGTGAAACGTTAAGTTAATGTGTATGCCAGCTCCGTCACAGTCCACTGTCTTGAAGCCAGAAAACAAGGAGACCTCCCAACAGTCAGGTCAAGGAAAAGGTGAGTGCCAGGCTTCATTTCCAATGGCAATTTTAGCCCTTAACGGTTCATAATAAAAACTATGGCTTTGGTGCCCATTGAAGTGAAACGCCTCCCAAAATTTCTCGGTTGCTGGCTGACACAATTCCTTCTCTTCAGATCACCTAAAACAAAAAAATCAAATTTCATTTTACTTCTTGTGAATATAGGTAGGGCATGAACTACAGAGAATTTCTCTTTTCAAAATCATGTCCGACGGGATATCTCAAGAACTATTAAGCCGATTGTTCTGAAAGGCATAAATATCGAGAACACAACTGTGTTTTCATAAACTGCTTAAAATACAATACATACAAAACTTTTTTCTTTATCATAAAAAATGACTTTTTTAAGTGAAAACAATTTTTTTTATACGTCGCAGTGTTCTGATTTTTTGAAAATATTAATTCTCCGTAGTTCATGCAGTGCTTAGGTTCACAAAAAAAAAGATATTTAATTTTTTTGTTTTAGATGATTTAGAGAGAAGAAATTATGTTAGCAACCGAGAAATTTTGGGAGGCGTCTCACTTCAAGGGCCACCAAAGCCACAAGTTTCATTATAATCACATAAAATGAATGTAGTTGCTTTAATGTATAATAAATTGATCTCCAAAATCTGAAAATCATTTGTATAATAGTTTTCCCAATAAAAATTTCTAAAAAACGCGATTTATCAGCTTAATGGGAATCCCCCTTAAAGAACATTTACCATAATTGAGTCAAGAGAATAACAATAACCTTATAGTATTAAAAAATTACCAGGATAACAATGTTTGGGTAATGCAAAAATTAACAAGAAACTTACAATTTTATGATGGTCTATTTCCAAAATTTGACGATACATTTCATGAAAATTATTTTAGAAATTTCTCTGATTTATTAGCTTTTTATTGAGAGAAGCTCGAATTCCCTGACCTAGCGACTATGGTGGGGATTTGGTCGAATAAATTAAATAAATGCTGATTTAGAAAATCTCCATAAGCAGCACAATTTAAAATATCACGCAATATGCAAGACGCTGAAATTATTTTTGATAACTCCCACCCACACATTTACGGAAAGAGTGACCTCCAAAATCGGCTGTTTCATGGCTTTTGAAATCGGACTTAATTTTAGCCATGAAGGATATTTTATAGTAAGATATTGATCCATTTTAAGTTTCAAGTTGAGCCTACTTTTAGTTACTGACTTTTGAGATATTAAAGTTGCTGTTGCATACAATCCACCTTCTGGATTTTTACCATTTACAGCTGTTTTTCTTGGGTGAGAAAAAAATGTGAGGTAATAGAGTAATGCTCACGTCAGATTTGTGTTCAGCGGCCCCCAAAACATTAGCCAGTTACGCTAGTTTCTTTGTGGGCTTCTGTTATTGCTGGCCAACCTCAAAAAACCGCTGTCTAAAGTACCACTACTTCCACATCCAGATTTACCATCCAAGTCACTTGAAAGGAAACATCTTGACTAGATTTGCATTCTAGTATGTGGAAATTATTGGTCATAGAATTTTAGTATTTGGGGAAGATACTATAGAAAAATTTGAGACGTTGATTTTTACCATTAGCGTCAAAAATGATATCTATCTCTAGATTGGTTAGCTTACTCTACTTGTTATCCCTTATTTACAACCTCCCACCCCCGTCCCCTTCAACGAAATCATCTTGATCAGATGTCATTACAATACACACGTGTACTAACTGTGAAATGAATATCTTTATTTCATTTTATCAACCCCTTTGATAATGGAGTGTAGGTGCCAAGTTTATGTACTCTTACCAGTTTGCTTTATTTATTTTCTCCTATCTAACCCAACTCTTCAACTGAATCATCTTCAATTATATGTTCTAGATGTCGTTATAATACATACGTGTACCAAATTTCAATTGAATATCTCAGTTATACTTTATCAACCCCTTTAATAATAGAGTGGGGTGGTAGGAGGGATGGAAAATATTATAAAAAATCTGAGGCCTTCACTTCTAGTATATACACCAAATCCCAAATTTCTGTAGGGTACTCTTACAAGCTTGCTTTACTTATATTCCCATATTTACCTCTATTTAATCCCCAACACTTCAACGGAATCATATCAAAATATAATGTAGTTCCATATGTCGTTATAATACATACATGTAGCAAATTTCAAATGAATACCTCACTTTTATTTCATCAACTCTTTAAAAATATAGTGGGGGATTGAAAAATATTATAAAAAAATATGATGTCATCGCTTCTAGTATATTAACAAATTTCTGAACATTTTTTTACGATAACTGTACATCCACTCCAGTTTATGGATGTGGAAATAATTGTATAAAGTTTGACAAAATGTACAAATTTACATATAATTCAAAATATAAAAATGAAATAAAATACATTTGTTTTCACACATTTAATTTTTGCATTTCTTACAAACAATTTTGTCCAAAAATTAGTTCGACGTACAGAAAAATATCATCACTTTTTTTCCAGATGTCGTCTATTTTAAAAAATAATTTTATTTTTTTGGCTCCCATTAATATTTCTCAAGATATTTAAAAAAATGATCAAAGCTTAACCTCAATTTTTTCAATGAAGCGAGATGTAGACCTATAGAGATGTTAACATTCTTTGTTTTAAATAATATACTTTTGAAATACCCAGTTCCGAATTTCAGCCGTTCTTCTTTTTTTCTGAAGTTCGAACTCTTGTTTGCTTTTGGTAACTAGATAATATTGATAACCAGAGTGAAAATTATCAACACCAAATTGTACAAAAACTGCAAAGCTATCATACATTTATGGTTTATTACAGCTGTTATCTATTACGATATAATTGAATCAACTCCATATAGAATAGTCACATATTATAACCCACTGCATAGTTTTAAAATGCATGATAAAAAACATTGGGCTGTAAAAGTATATTTATGGACCTATAAAATTGTACCACTGCACCGTAAAAAATAGGATGCCTTTCATCATTTTATTTCCTCGGTCTGAGCGCCAACACATGCCTAATAAACGTTCTTTATTATTACTGGTTGCAATTCTATCCTTGTGTTTTAGGGGTCACAACGAAAAGTTTTACGACTGCCAATTTTCTGGATGAACAGTACTTATGTAGGGAATTTTGGATTATGGCACAAATTCCGTAATACATATTTTTCCTCCAGTTTATAACTTAGTTATTTCATTAAATAAGAAAATAAGTACTAGTGCCATTTTACTGAATTCCATAAGCATACTTTAATTAGATCAAATATAATACATATAAATAAGGACGAATAACCTCGTCGACCTAGCTAAGCATGCGGAATATAGATAGATATATTGACATAATTGTATGAAAATAAGAATAAGGAATACTGCAATGTCGGCGTATATGCCTCACTATACTGAAAAATGCATGTGTTAAGAGATAATTATATTGACTATAGTACAAATCTCAACGACCTGATGTATCAACAGAATTATGCATATGTGTGAATATAGTGAGGATATGATGAAATGTGCAGGAGAATTAGCAGGGTGCTGTTCAAATTTAGAAACTATCTCTGTGCATTGTTTTCTTGCACATGCTTTGAGCAATGGGTGGAACTACGATTTATAATATTTTATTAGTTTCTTTGGATATAACCCCATGCCATCAGTCTTCAAATACGCTGTTTGTACTCCCTAAATTACAACAAAATGAGACTTATAATAGTAAACCGATCAAATTAAAACAATTTAAATACCTTTAGTCCATTGATGTGAAAGGTTACAAAATTTTGGCTGAACCTTGCATTTTGGGTAGTACAAGATTTTTTCTTTTGATGATTAGAGGGGTCAGTGTGAGTATAAAACTTAATTTTCGGGGTTGAAAACCTCCCCATTTGGCCGCCATCTTGAAAAGTGGAGCGTAAACAATTTTTCCGCAATATCTTCAGAACCATAAGTATTGCAAAAAATTTTATAAGACTTTGTTTGTAGAGAATTGAATTCTTTACAATCTTGATTTAGATACTTCTTACCGTAAAGTTGAAAATGAAAAAATAATTAAAAACAGATTAAAGTTTTCAAGAAAAATATTATTTAAGGGTTATAACTCCTTTTTTGTTGATTTTGTTGAAGATACCCATCAGACATTTCTTATACACCATTTTATTGTGAACAATTTTCTCTACTCATTTTTCAAATTCCTCTTCTTTGAAGAGGTGCTAAGAGGCTGCAAATGGATCAAGCGCATCAAAAAGGGCATTGGTCAAGTCTGAAAAAATTTGTGTATATTCCCGGGATAATTTTAAACCCTCTTTGTCTCCTGCAATTTTTCTCCAAACCTCTTCTTTTTCGAGCAAAAAAATCGCAAAACTCTAAAATCTTGATTCTTCCTCGCCGGATAACTGAGAAGTTGACAATTTCAGAAAAAAATATTTCGTACAAAACTAGTCTATTTTTAGTTAGACAATTATAATTTGTAATAAAATATAGGAGTTCCCATTTAAAAGTCCGAATTTAACCATGAATGACCTTAACCTTTCCACCTAATGTCAAAGTGACATATAGCGCCAAAGTAATCCCATCCAATTCTACAATTTTTGCTCCAAACATTTTTTCGTAGAGTGCTTATTACTCGAGATATTTGAAAGTTTCCGGTTATAAGAATCACCCGGATGATCTTTTTAACCTGAAACTTTCAAATATCTCGAGTGATAAGCACTCTACGAACAAGTGTTTCAAACAGAAACTATAGAATTCTATGGAGGCACTTTGTCGGTATACGTCACTTTGACATTGGGCGGAAGAGTTAAGGTCATTCAAGGTCAAATTTGGTTTTTTAAATGAGAACCCCTATATTTTATTGCAGATTCGGATTTTTTGACTAAAAATAGATTAAGTGCTTACTTTTGTTCAAACCATTTTTTTCTAAAATTGTAATTTTTTCGTTATCTGGCGAGAAAAAATAAAAAATTTAGAAATTTGCGATTTTTTTACTCGGAAAAGAAAAAGTCTGGACAAAAGGAGTTTGGAATCATCCCAGAAATGTACTCAATTTTTTTCAGAATTGTCCAATAGCCTTTTTGATGCTCTTGATCCATTTGCAGCGTCCTAACACCTCCCCAAGGAAGAAACATTTAAAGAATGAGTAGAGAAAACTGTTCGCAATAGAATGGTGTACGAGAATCAACTGATGTGTATTTTCAATAAAATCAGTAGAAAAGAAGTTATAACTCTTAAATGATATTTTTCTTGAAAATTTTAGATTATTTTTAAATATAACTTTTTCATTTTCAATTTCACAGTAAGAAGTATATAGACCAAGATTGTGTAGAATTCAATTCTCGACAAAATAAATATTATACATGTTTTTGTGAGACTTACGGTTCTCAAGATATCGCGGAAAAACTGTGCATGTCCCATTTTTCAAGATAGCGGCCAAATAGGAGGGCTTTCAACCCCGAAAATCGAGTTTTATATTCACACTGACCCACTCACCTAAAACTTCGAAAGAAAAAAATCCTGTCCTACCCAAAATACAAGGTCAATGTAACATTTCAATGGACTAGCTAAGGATTGCAGAGTGTGAAATTGTAAACTAGATCATATAATTTTCACGCTTTATTGACAATTCAAGTCATTATGATATCAAATTCAACTGAGAATACGGATAAGTTAACCGACTAGTTGAGCAAAATGAGGCGTAAAGTATCACGAAACGCGTAGGGATCAGGATTACTAAAGCCTTACTTCTCTCTACTCTTCCTTGTTGCTCTCAGACTCGAAATGTTTTGTCCAATCAACGGGGGGGTTCTAATTTGAATGCTAATAAATTGATTTTGAAGAAACCTTTTACAGTGTGTTTGTAATGACGTTAACAAAAAAGTTGAAAAAAATATTAGGGTAAGAAATGATCGGAAGGACACCCGTTTTATCACGGGTTCCGTAACTTGTAGAATTAGGTAAACAAAAATATAATGACATGTACCTTTTTGGCCCAAAATAAAATGTTTTTACTCTTGTGAATTTTTTTCGAAAAGTGCATATTTCTTCGAGATATAACCACTCGAATGTTCCTAAAAGTGGGGGAGGGGAAATGTAAAAGTTGAAAAAGAAATCTGAAAAGATTCAAGTAAATGTGTCATCGAAATACAAGAATTTTCTATTTTCAACAATTCTGTAAAGTGCGTTTTCATCGAGTTATTCCAGGAAAACATGAAACACTGCCACTTTCTTTGATATTGTAGCAATTTAAAAATCAGTAATTTAAAAATTTGAAAAAAATCAGACGTCTGCATTGAGGTCTTCTAAACATTGTTTGTCTCTTGGATTTTTTTGTAACTTGCTAATTTTCCGAGTTACAGGCAATTTTCCACGATAAATTTTGTGTATGTGTACTACTACTAATGTACTACATTTTATGCACATTAAAAGTTCCGGAAAAACTTTTTCACATTTTCAATATAAAAATAATTATATTTAACCTTTAACAATGCCTTAACTCTATAATACATGTTTCATATTTTTTTATAATAATATACATAAAACACGCAAATTTTTCGAATTTACATGTATTTTTTAATGTGCAAGTGTAGTACATTATATATTGTGAAAACTTCCTGTAACTCGGAAAATTAGCAAGTTACAAAACAATTACAAGAGACGAAACATGTTTAGAAAGCCTCAGTGCACACGACTGATTTTTTTCAAATTTTTAAATTACCTACATATTTCTATACCGCTATAATTTTCATGTTTCTCCGGAAAAACTCTGAAAGCGTTCTTTACTGAAAAGTTGCAAGCAAAAAAAACATACATTTTAAACCAAAAAAAGTAAATATATTGTGTTTTTTTTTTCATTTTTGACCTAAATCTACAATTTACGGAACCCTCGATGAAAGGGTTGTTTTCTACCCCTTCTGATCACTTTCTAATCTAACCTTTTTTCAAATTTTTTATTAACGTCACACATTGCATAAAGTTTCATCAAAGTCCGTTCATTAGCACTGAAATTAGAGACTCTGGTCATTTTAGCGCTTCGTTGACTGGACTGTTAGGTAGGCAGACAAATGACGGATTAACCTTTCGATTCTTCAAGAGTTCCACCCCAAAACGACTCTCCAGTATCATATTCTCCCACATCGTGAAATTTCTAGATACATCCACCAGAGAACTTACAAGATAGAACAGTTAACGGTAGTGAGAGGGAAAAAAAAAGTTGCAAAGTTGACTGGAACAGTTGGTTGATGTTATTAAGAATCGAAAGGGAAAGAACATTATTGGAAATTACAGTCAATCAAGCAACTATGCGAGACAATGTCAAATATACCACACCGCAAATGAAAGCTAACTAGAATAATTCATCGATCACAAAACACTGCCATGATGCTGTAATATTAAAACCCATTAATACCCAGTGCTCTATTTCTAGATCACAAGAAACCATTTTTTTTAACATGACAATTGTACATTTAATTTCTTAAAAAGTTATTTAAATTAATATCTATAATTACTACAACAGCAGAAGACCAGTTTCTAATAATTTGTCAAAGTATTTTTTTTAAATTCTTTAAAATCATGAAAAAATTGTCACTTGCACTAACAAATTAATTTGTTCATAAACAAAAACCTAATGAATACGAAAATATGATATGTCTCCTATGAGTCCCTAGAATATAAAAGTTTATTATCCTATAACTCATTTTACAATATTTTCTTTATCAGCATAATTGTAAACAATTTTATTTAGCTGATCTATATATTTATACCACTGGGCACATATGATATCTAATTGGAACTTTGAGAGTTTATCCGCATCAGATTTGCTAGGTCATTGTTTATTATTGGTCAGTCTTAGCCAGTGTGTGAGAAAAAATCTGTCAGTGCTAGTTTTAGTAAAATATCACCTATTTTCGTTGTATTGGTGAAAAACATAATCGGTAAGTAAAGCTTTTTTCTTTTGCGTTGATACAGTCAAACATTCGTAAGTGAAAATTATGATAAAGTTATAGTATAATAAATTGGAACATGTTGATAGTTTGAATAATAGTAATAATAGTAATAATAATAATAATAATAATAAATATTTAACTTTTTAGACAACATGGATTCAAAGAGGGCGCTGACTCTGCAGAAGGTAGGAGAAATTATTGATGATCCTAATTTTCATATTGATGATGATCGTGCTACTCTAGACACTATTGTTTTACCTCCAGAACCAAACTATGTGACAGATGAAGACGAAGTGGATGATGGCGAATTGGACATAGCGGAGGTACAAGATGTTCCTGGTCAGTTGGAGATATAATACGGTCATGAAGATCAAGATACAGAAGACATTGCTGAAGACCAGAGTACAAGTGCCATTTCTGACCAAAAAGGTATGAAAAAGCAGAGACTTTCTAATCTTCTACCGAAATGGAAAAAATGCAATCCCAAGTATACTTTTACCGACACTGAGTTTGCTACTATTGAAAAATAGAAAATAGAAGCACTAATAAAAGAACATGGAACCCTCACCCCATTGAAGACTTTGCGTTGCGCTAAGCGTGTAAGAGACGATGCTTCATTCGGTTTAGAAATTGATGAGTGTTTTATAGGAATACTTTTGTTTTCTGGATATCACCAAGTTCCAGCTGAAAGAATGTACTGGTCTACAGGTACAGACTTAGGTGTTTCAATTAATATATGGGTGGTGTTGATCATCATGATTGGTTCATTAGTAAATATGAAATCCAGATTCGTAGAAAAAAATGATTCTGGCCAATGTCCATTCGTATTCTGGATACGGCACTAACAAACGCCTGGATTTTGTACCGCACCACGCATGGTCGTGAGGCTATCGGTTGTCTAGAATTCCGTAGAGCGGTTGCAGTGCCATATGTGAAATTCACATCCTCTGCTAAAAGGAAAACCAAAGCAGCAGTGGCCCCTGAACACGTTCGTTTCGATGGCCTAAATCATTTTATGCAATATCGTGATGGTCAGAGAAGATGCCAAAGAAAAGATTGCAGGAGTAGACCTAAAAGCTACTGCATTAAATCGTTACTCTTTGTGCCAATTGTTTCCTACCTTACCACCAAATATAGCTGTTAAATTTTGCCATTATTATTATAATTTAGTGACATTTTACTGATGCTCTAATAGTAATATTATTAGATAATAAGTAAAATAAAATAATTATTCTATATTAAAACATGTATTATATCTGCCCAGTGACCTATTTATAGATCACCACTTTTTTGACAAACCACATGATGCATTTTTTTAATATATTTTTTACAGTCATTTGGAAGTATTTTGAACATACGTACCGAATATTTTTGCAAAATAAAAAAAAATGTCTTGGGCGTTAATGGGTTTTAAAAAAATCCAAACTAAGAAAACATGTAATTAGATTGCATACTTTGCAGCATTATCAAGGCATTTTCCACGTTGCATTTTGTGCTTAAAAATGTCCTCCTTTACAATACCTACATATGTATTGATTTTTGTTCTTTCCTATCAACGGATGCAGATATTTGGAATGCATAATTTCATTTAAGAATGACTGTACGAGTACGACTGCATATCTAAATAATCGAACAGTGAGTTGTTAAGTTTAGAAGCTGCCTTTGTCCAAGACTCTGTTTCCTTTCACATGTATATTAGATTGTCCTGATGCAATCGTTCCGAATTCCAATTTATATTCCACGCTTACGAATAGATACACTAACCTACTCTTTATACCATGCTATTATCTTCACTTCAGAGAGGATTCTTATGGATAATGTAATTGTTGGGAACAAATACTTTGTTATTGTAAAATTATTAACTTTGAAAATTGTATACCGTAGTCAATTTCGAAGAGTTCACACCTTTTTAAAAGTAACATTTGCAGGAACATTTAAAATAATGAATTATAATGCCAGAACATATTATGTGCATTGCAGGAAGCACCCCGAAATCTCCTCATTACCCGAAATAAATTGGGTCTAAATAAAACAGCATTATTTAGACCCAATCGGCTTCTACGGGTTGATTTTAAAAAGTTACTATATGTGGTATACAGTGGGCATGGTAGCTCAGTGGGTTAACGTGTTTAGCTTGGCGTACCCAGCGAGGCACGTTTAAACTCTGCTTACTGCAAAATAATTTTAATTATAATATTACCACATGAACAAGTTCGGATTCCACTATAAAATGCAGGGCCTCGATTCTCTTTACCTAACGGAAAATTCAGAAGTTTCCAAACAGTACATCGATGACTTAACAAGTAGTTAAGAAAACATAGGCTTATTTATTTTATGCAGTACAATTTCGTATTAGATAAAAACAGTATGAAAGTAGTGACGTTGATTGGTATTAACTACACTGAAACGAGACTTGCTGAGCTGGTGAATATTACTTCCACATCCACGTAGTGGATTGGAAGTATAGTAATCGCAAAAAAATTTTCAAAAATTTTTATTCGTGAAATAGGTTTAGAATGTCATGAAACGTCGAGATTTTAAATTTGAGCGAAAAAAAAAATTTCTGTCTGTCTGTCGGTCTTTCGGTCTGTCGGTCTGTCTGTCGGTCTGTCTGTCTGTAACTTTTTTTTTTTGTCCGCACGTTTTCTCCGGAACGGTTTGAGATATTGACTTGAAATTTTGTACACGTATATATTATGACGAGATCTGGAACTGGATTGTTTTTTGAGGAAATCCGGTGAAGGGTTGGGGGTTAAATAGGGGAAAATAGGGAAAAATAAGTAAAGCAAGCTTGTAAGAGAACAGACACTTGAAATTTGGTGTATGTACTAGAAGTTAAGGCCCAAGATTTTTTTATAACATCTTTCAACCCCCCACCACCCCTACCCCATTAATGGGGTTGATAAAATAAAGTTGAGATTTTCATTTGAAAATTCGTACACGTATGTATTATAACGACGTCTGAAATTAGATTATATTTTGAGATGATTCCGTTGAAGGGTTGGGGGTTAATTTGGTGTAAATAGGGGAATATAAGTAAAACAAGTTGGTAAGAGTACAGAAACTTGAAATTCGGTATACGTACTAGAAGCCAAGGAGTCAGATTTTTTTATAATATTTTTCAACCCCCACCACCCCTACTCCAATATGAAAAGGGTTGATTAAATAAAATTGAGATATTCATTTGAAGTTCGGTACACGTATGTATTATGACGACATCTGGAACTAGATTATAATTTGAGATGATTCCGTTGAAGAGTTGGGGGTTAAATAGGGGTAAATAGGGGAAAATAAGTAAAGCAAGCTGGTAAGACCACAGAAACTTGAAATTCGGTGTATGTACTAGAAGCCAAAGCGTCAGATTTTTTTATAATATTTTTCAACCCCCACCACCCCTGCTCCAATATGAAAAGGGTTGATTAAATAAAATTGAGATATTCATTTGAAATTTGGTACACGTATGTATTATAACGACATCTGGAACTAGATTATAATATGAGATGATTCCGTTGAAGGGTTGGGGGTTAAATAGGGGTAAATAGGGGAAAATAAGTAAAGCAAGCTGGTAAGACTACAGAAACTTTAAATTAGGTGTATATACTAGAAGCCAAGGTCTCAGATTATTTATAATATTTTTCAACCCCCACCACCCCTACTTCATTATTACAAGAGTTGATAAAATAAAATTGAGATATTCATTTGAAATTTGATACACGTATGAATTATAACGACATCTGGAACTAGATTATTCTTTGAGATGATTCCTTTGAAGGGTTCGGGGTTATTTAGGGGTAAATAGGGGGAAATAAGTAAAGCAAGCAGGTATGACTACAGAAACTTGAAATTCGGTGTATGTACAAGAAGCAAAGGCCCCAGATTTTTTAATAATTTATTTCAGCCCCCACCACCCCTACTCCATTATTCAAGGGGTTGATAAAATAAAATTGAGATATTCACATGAAATTTAGTACGCATATGTATCATAACGACATCTGGAACTAGATTATATTTTGAGATGATTCCGTTGAAGGGTTGGAGGTTAAATAGGGGTAAATAGGGGAAAATAAGTAAAGCAAGCTGATAAGACTACAGAAACTTGAAATTCGGTTTATGTACTAGAAGCGAAGGCCTCAGGTTTTTTTATTAGTATTTTCTATTTCTCCCCACCACCCCCACTCCCTTATTAAGAGTTGATAAAATTAAATTTAAATTTTCACTTGAAATTTGGTACATTTATATATTATAATTATATCTGAAACTAGATTATATTTTGACATGATTGCGTTGAAGGAGTGGGGGTAAGTAGAGGTAAATAGGGAAAAATAAGTAAAGCAAGCTGGTAAGAGTATTGCAACTTGAAATTCGGTGTATGTCCTAGAAGCCAAGACCTCAAACTTTTTAACAATATGTTTCAACCCTTCCACTACCCTTACTATTAAAGGGGTTGATAAAATAAAATTGAGATATTCACTTGTAATTTGGTAGACGTATTTATTATAACGACATCTGGTACTAGATTATATTTTGGGATGATTCCGTAGAAGGGTTAGGGTTAATAGGAGTGACTAGGGGAAAATAAGTAAATCAAGGTGATAAGAGTACAGAAATTTGGGATTCGGTGTATATACTAGAAACCAAGGCCTCAGATTTCTTTCTAATATTTTTCAAACTCCACCACCTCCGCTTCATTATTAATGGGATTGATAACATCAAATTGAGATATTCACTTGAGATTAGTACACGTATGTATTGTAGTGACATCTGATTGAGATGCCTCCATTGAAGGGGTGGGAGGTGAATAGTAGAAAATAAGTAGGGTGAACTAAAAACTTCATTTTTAACGTATATGGTAGAAACCAACTCCTCAAACTTTTCTATGACATCTGCCCCAAATATTATTAAAATTCTAAGACCAATAATTTCCACATACTAGAGTGCAAATATAGTCAAGATGTTTCCTTTAAAACGACTTGGATGAAGAATCTGGATGTGGAAGTAGTGATTCCTTAGGCAGCGGTTTTTTCAGAGAGATGTATTGCGACCATTACATAGAGCATGTTGAAGGTTAAAATTAAATTTATTTTTATTCTTATCTCGATTTTGCCAACTTAGGTAAAGAACCGGACGTCAAGTGAATTGTCCAAAGTCAGTTTACTACTTAAATTTGATAATCTATAAATTATACTTTTACATTATTTTATATTGTATATAGTTAAACTATTATTTTATAATAAATAATATTAGGATTGGAAACTATTTTTGATAACATTGAGACATTTTAACTTAATAACCTTTTTTTGCGGGCATATAGAGGCCAGAAAGCTCACGTGACTATATTGAATCTTGGGAGGAAGTCTACAATCTTTTATGTGAAATTGACGAATCGCTGCATCTCCGTAATTTCTGTTCGACTTTGAATGATTTCTTTTAATTCTGTTTATGAACCCAAAGGACCAGTCAGCCTATAAGTTGAAGAGCATCCTCATGATGTTCGTTCTTCTAGTTGGGCCCAACAATATCTACCAACGTCCAGGAATAGTTCACAAATGGCGGGATCCTGTGCTGTTTATTAATAAAAATATAATTAGAGCACTTCAGTTAAGTTAATAAATTTTGACAAACGCTTTTTTATATGCATCGAATTGAATTATTAATGAATGAGTGGTTGGTATAGGTGTGGGAAACACTTAGTTATGAACAAAAAAAAAAAGAAATTAATTAAAAGCTGTGAAAAAATATCTACAGAGATGGATTCCTCTTTGCCTTCTCTCAGAATTAACAACCCCAAAGTGCATCTTTCCAGTTCTAAAAGTTTTCTGAACTCTTTTTTTGGGGGTTTGGGGGGTAGCTTTCGCCCCTTGCAGGGTGCGACCAAGGCAGTTGAAGAAGACTCTCCGTAACGCACTGCGACCATTCTGCAGTAAAAATAAGGGACACTTGCTCTCCCAGATCTGCCTCTACCCTTGTGGTCCTCAATCAGCAGGGGGTAGTATATACCCTTCTAGAGGCTTGGTTCCGGAACGGCATTCACCCTCTACCATATTTCCTTGGCATTCTCAAGAGCTTATAAGCTAGAAGCTTTTATGGCTCATTTCTATGTTCAGAAGGGTATAGAAGGAGTGCAGAGGGTGTATCAATCCCTTCGGAAGAATTGTTACCCCTTCGCTGAAGCCCTTGGCATTAAAAAGGAAGAGTACGAGAAATAAAAAGTCCCCTTTCATTCCTTAATGATAGGTATTTATATTCGTAAATGTAACCTTATTGAAGGGATATTTTTGCCTCTTCATGAAAATTTAAGGAGTATACGATTTTTTTTGACCCCGGATTCGATTTCAACATCTAAAAATACATAGGAATACCATGGTCATCCGAATCCAAATTTTTTTTTTTGTAGAGCTGCGATATCTTTAATTTTTAAGTGAAATACCACACATACCATTCGTGTTTATCCAAAGTAGCATAATTGAATATAACTCTCTAATCATAGTGCAGAATTTTCAAAGCTAGAAGAAGTACGTGTTTTTTATTTGGGGTGTCTAGTGTTTACGTACAAATATTTTACTCGATAACATGTTGGCTCAAAAGAAGGAAAACATTTTTATTTTCGAACTGAGATCTATTTCTTCATTTAAAATTAATCAGAGAAGCAATATTTTCAACGCAGATAATGCAATTATTTAAACAGCGAAGCAATAGTACTGTTCGTATTTTACGCAGAGCATAAAATAATTAAAGACATCCGTATAAACAAATAAACAAACATCTGTCTAACTGCAAGAAATGCTTTTAATCATGAGAATAAAGAAAGCCTTGTATTTATTATAATGTAAGTTTGTTTAACAACTGTCTTAATCATTACATCCGTTGATGTTAGTTCTTATTATAAATTTACCTAAAAACTAGATGAATTATGCACATAAACACATTGTACGATTGCTAAGCGGCGGAATAATTTGCAACCAAATAACGCAAGGTCGGGAAGGCCTTGACCTTGGCTTAATTTGGCCAGCGTTATGGGCCTAGTCAATATTATAACTACTGCTATCTGACCTGGAAATATCGTATTTTTAGAAAATATTTAATTCAAGAAAAACCGTTGGAGTAAAGCAAACATTTTATAAGACTTTCTTACTTCTGTTGGGCATGTGGATAAACCTTGCACCGCGCTTCTGAGGTACACGACAAAAATTTATAACTATCTAGCTCCAACCGTGCCTTGGCAACGATCTATCGCTATATTCACTCTCAAGGGGGATTCGTGCAACTCATAAGACTCCCCAAGGCGAGAACAAAGAAAATTATACTTACTGTGATTGCTGCAGTTTGCCTTCCATCGTATCTTGTTGTCTGGCGGCGCACTTCTGAATAAATTGACGTCTTATAAATTAGCACTTGAGAAACACTTCTTAAACTATAATAACCGTTGATAGACGCGTCGACTCGTAAAAACGGTTATCCGATTCACGCCGTAGAATCGCAAGCAGGTCGTGGATCTCTAGTGGATCAAAAGAGTCGAATTTAAAATATATTATCATTTATTGAGTGTAAATTGTAACAAGTATAAAAATAGAAACATCCAAGTCTGTAAGATATATCTATACAGAATAACTTAGATCAGAAAACACCACTCATAGCAACACATTACGCCTCAAGGACTATGATCTCGAACACTCGTAACTCATTAGAGTATTGTAACAATCCACTGACACAAGGAGATTCAGATTCCCCGTTAAATATATTCGTAAAATGTTTGAAAATTATTGACTGTCTGATAATGCACTGAAAATTTTGGATCGCTTTGGTTTCATAATATTCCTTATAGACCATTGTGTCAATCGTCAGGATAAATTTGCTTCTATGACGCTTTCCAGCTTTGCAAAAATGTACTAACAGCGCAGAACCCAAAGAAACTTTCTTCGCGTCGAGCCGTATTCGAGCTACTACTTCCTGTCATTTTTGTCCACCCCCTACTCTTGCCATCGACGCGAGGACCACACTCACAAAAAAATATTTACAACATAGGACATAACCAACAAATTTGATATTTAGTTCGGTAGACTACTCGCCGGTGTTCGCTACTCGGTCTTGGAGTATTCTTCCCCACTAGCGAAACAAAAAAATCTGTTTAATATTTGCCTTTTTGAAAAAGCTTCTCGCTACATCGGGACTGGAATTTCGACCACTCGTCGCTACACTTTGAACTGCTTAATTTTAATTTTAGGGTACTTTCGAAAAAAGTGACTGAACGACAGACCGGTTTTCCGTTGTTCGTGATCTGAAAAATGTTTCGATTTTTTGGTACTTTTGAAAAATTGGTCTGAACGATGGTGTCCAACGGCGGTTTTCCGTCGTTCATGATCTGAAAATTGTCAATTTTTGGGTACTTACGAAAAGTGTATTCGAAGACGGTGCTCAAAAGCAGATTTTCGTCGTTCGCGATCTGAAAAATATTTCTAAGTGCAGTATTTGCTACTTCCGAAAAAATGTGTTCGAACGACAGTGCTCAAAGGCGGTTGTCCGTCGTTTGCGATCAGAAAATTTTTCATAAGTTAATTTTGTGTGCATTTTCAGTAAAAATATTCTTAACGTTCTCTCGATGAAAGACGGTGCCTAATAGCGTTTTCCGGTCTTTCGCGTAATGGGAATTTGTCTAAGTTAATTTTCGATGTAATTTTGGGCTAAATTTTATTTTCCTTAATGCTACACATGGATAACAACAATCGAGACAATTATGAATAAGCTAGGAAAGGATTACATACACTGAGAAAAATTGGCACAACAAAAAATGGAATGCAATAAAGAAATATCAAGGATATACACACTGCCAGACTCAGAAACAGAAGAAACAGAAAACTCAGAAGTAGAATAGGAGAGAAGATGATCACAGGCAGAAACTAAGAAGAAGCATATCACAAAAACCTGAAAGTAAAAAAGAAGCACGAAAACCTAAAAGAAGCATCTCACAAACGCCTACACTTTCCATACGATGAAGACAGAAGGAAAACAAGAAGAAACATCTCACAAACACCTACACGCTCCATCCTATACTTCTACCTCATGCGTCATGCGGCTCTCGCTGCTGCCAACAAGCATGTCCAATGTCCAATCCAGCGTATGCAGCCGGTCCGACGGTAGTTAAAAGCACCGGGGGTTTGTTCCGGCACACGGTGGGATGATCCGTTGGTCGGTCGGGTGGAGCGGCATGAATATGTAATAGACGACTGGGCGTCTGCAGATGGACGTTCGGCGGGCGATAGGTCTGCGTGATGGAACAAATCTCCATGCACCAGAATCGGCAGCAATGCCCACCTTACGCTGGCAAATCAATCAATCAATCAACATTTATATCTTTCTGATTGGACGATTTCATTAACAAGCCAACGTATTATCGTGCAAAATATTTACACGTATACACCCCATACCCTGTATTCCTGCACTTATGTGATGATGCTGTAGCGTAATATTTTTAAAAGGTCATGTCAATATTTAATATGTACATCTTTTGAGTCTGTATTAACTTAGGTTAGTAACAAGAACAGTAATAAATAAAACGCAAAATTAATAAATACATTATAAGAAAATCGACCAACTTTTTTTCGAAGAGTTTTTCAATTACAATTTAATATAAATTGGATAAAGGCAGAGAAGGATATGGGAAATACAATTTAGGATAAGAAAAACGTCAAAGTGAATAATGGAGGACAGGAAACATTAAATTTCCTATTCTGGCATTTTACAAAATAAAACCTTTTATTTTTTATGTGTTGTCACAGCCTTTAGATATTATGTGTTTCATCAAACACTTATTATTTTTGAAGAGAGTCGTAGTTCACAGGCTATAAATTTTCCATCATATCATGTTTTAACAGTTCTTATCTTTTATCCGGTTAAAATTTACCTGCTTGGAAACACATAATCCAGTTCCATTTTATCGGCGGAAGATCAATTTCCAACTTTTTTATTATAATATGGTAATTTTCCAATTTAAACACGACTGTAATATTTCCAATAATTTCCTCGAAGGCTAAGAAAATTGTTTTTTATGTTTCTGCAAGTAGGTCCCCTCAAGATAACATTAAATATTTATCTAGTTCAAGCTCCATATATCATATATTAATGCATAGAATCTACATTATTATATAATATCGTTACTAGACATAGATTTACATCACCATTCTTCCTTCTGGAATCAAATTAAGAAGGCGTTCTAGAGATGTAATGAGTAAGGCGGTTCCTTTGATGCTCTTTCTCTCATAATATGCTCCAAATCTCAAAACTAAGTTGAAAAAAGTTGAAAATATTCGATATTTCCGGTAAATGAATTAACAATGTTCATTTCATTAATAAAAATTTTATTTCACACTGTAATATTCTACCCTTTCATCAGTAAAACGCAAGACGATCACGTTATAATATCTATTAGTCTTCACCAATCTCGTGTCGGATACATTCTCATGGGAAAAAAATTCCTGATTTTCAGAACTTTAAGTTTATAACACTTTTTAACGGAATGTTTTAGGTTTTTTGGTAAGGATTAAAGGGTCAATTACCTGGACACGCAAAAGTGACCGCAATTGGATATAGCGTTGCCAAGTTTTGATTTTTTTTTTTCGATCTTTGTTGGCAATTTATAAACATTTCCTTAGCTGCCATATCTCCGCGATTAATTACTTATTTTTTCTAAAAATGCAGTTATCACTATTGTACCGGATGTCCAAAATATTTGTCTATATTTCTTGTTACTTATTTAATTATTATTTTCTCAATTATTTTAAAAGGAATGCCTATAGCTTTTTTACATAGATAAATAAAGCATACAATTCCTCACATTTTAGTGTCATACACTTTATTTCTATTTCAAACGGATTTTAAGATATGATTATTTCAAATAATGTTGGCGTAAATTGAGGTACACTTGAAGTTCTTTTTTCAAAAGCCCTAAGTTGGGATGAAACTCACCCCCAACGAAAAAAATCCTTATTCCGTTTTAATGTTTCATATTTGACCTATTTTGAATTAAACAATCTAAAACTACTTGAATTTTAAACGGCTATAGCATTAGTTCGAAGTGAGATCACCAAGTGACTACTATTACGGTAAAACTGGGAATATATTCTATAGAATGTGCAACAGTTATAAAAAGTGCAGTAAATCGGCGAAGAGTATGTTTAAATAATATCATAGAACACTCCTAATTTCTATTCTTCGAATATGTATATTGATTTTGCATGCGATAGATTTAGTTTATTAATTTTTAAGTTAGTTAATAACCAGCTGTTTCTTATTATAGTTCTTACCTAAATATTAGTAAGTACATTAATATACATTTGTGGAATATTAATACATTGGATGTAGGCGTTGAACATATCGAAAACGTACATCAGTGTACTTTGGATCGCTTGAGTTACAAACTGAACATGAACGAAAATGTTGTTTTTGGTGAATATCTTTCTGTGTTGACAATACAAGAAACATACTTCTCACGATAATTATACAGGAAAACTACACAGGGACACAGAAAAAAAGCGAACCCGTGAACCGATATAGTGATCCGTAATATGTAGTATTTCGATGCGCTGAAGACGAATCCGATGTTCGTTTACCTCCATCACTCACCAATTTTTAGTAACTCGCAAAATAATCTAGAGGCTGCTCAAATACTCAACCATAAAAATTAACAAAGTAAATAATTACAAAAAGAAAAATGATAATAAATGGGAATGAAATTATACTAAACAGAATTTGAAATAACAAGAGAAGAATGTGCCTGTATTAGGTAGGCTTAAAAATATTTCATTTCTGATTTTTTGTTCACTGGTCTTGAAGAAATCTTTTGTAATGAAACTTAAATGAATATACTGAAACTTGCTTAATATTAACAGAAATGGAGTTATATAACGTTGATGCGGGGTACGTAAAGGATTTTTGCAGAAAATCTGTTGAATGATGAGGAATTGTTAAATTCTCAGTGTATCTTAAATTTCGCTTGTGTGAATCAAAAGTTCTTTTAGGTATGGGGGATTGCTGACTGACTGTACCAATTTATGAGTAAAATTTGCAAGGTATGGTTTGCGTCTTGTGGCCTTGTTTCACCATCCAAGGGTTTTTAACTTATGCGATACATAGTCATTTTTCTTTAAATCAAATATAAATCTAATACAAGTATTTTACACCTTTTGAATCCTATAAGCATTTGTTTTGTCGAGACAGGGACCATATATAATATCGCCATAATTAAAAAAAGATAAGACTAGAGATTCGCTTAAAAGAGTCCTTAATTTTATATTCAAACTATGACGACAAGAACGTAATTTTTTTAATGCGCAGTAGAACTTTTCATAAGGTTATTAACATGTTAAAATTTGAAGTCGTGGTAAAAAAATAGCCCAAAATTTTTCATATATCTTTCACAAGAATATTGGTGTTATCCCTGATGAATTGTCTATTGTTCTCCTTCCCAAATACAATAACAGCAGATTTAGCTGCATTAGTTTTTAGGCAATGCCGGCAAGAATAATTTGCAAGATTTTCAATATCTTAATTTATGTGCTCAATGGACTGCATAATCTGTGATGAATCAAAGGTGCTATAAATCTGAGTATCATCAGCATAGAAATGTGACCAACAGGTTTGTAAGACATTAAAAAAATCAGCAGTATATAAGATAAATAACAGCGGTCCCAAAATTGACCCTTGCGGTACACCAGATTCAAGCATCTTTGACTCAGAAAAAGAAGTATTCTTGACTACAACTTTTTGTTTGCGATTAGTAAAGTAAGATTTAAGTAATTTTAAAGCACTGTTAGAAAAGTTATAGTATTTTAGTTTGGAGAGCAATAAGTTGTGATTAATCGTATCAAACGCTTTAGAATAGTCAAACAATACAAGAGCTGTAGTTTTTCCTATATCGTAGCCTTTACTTATATAATGAGAGACTTTGAGAAGAGCACTTGTGGTGCTATGAGCAACTCTAAAGCCAGATTGATTTTTTGGTATTATTCGATGTTTTGTCGCGTAATTAATAATTTGATCGTAAATGAGCTTTTCTATTATTTTGGACATTATTGGCAACAAACTAATGGGACGCAAGTCAGTAAAATCAGTGGGAGATTTAACTTTGTTGAGGGGTTTTACAAGCGCTTCTTTCCAGACGTCGGGAAATACACCTTTCACAATACATTGATTTATTATATAAGTTAAATACACCAGTAAATCTGGAGAACATAATAAAAGTTTGTTTTTTTTTGACATAGAGTCAGTACCAGAAGCATTTGACTAGACTGAATTAAGTGCTTTATATACTTGGTTTTTTGATACCTCCTCAAAAGAAAATGTGTCACAAATTTTAAAAACATTATGATCAAAATAGTTTAGCAATTCATTGCAAGCAGGATTGTATTTACATATTGACGCAAAATATTCGTTTCGCTCATTAGGACTTGATAATGGTGGGTGATGGAGCTAAACGGACACCGAGTATGTGTTCAGCACGTAGAAATACATAGGGATTACAATGTCGAGTCCTGAGATCAAGTCACTTTTTTTGTATGTGCCTGTGCACCAGTACCTAGAAATGATCTGTTACCGCGACCCGACATAGTAATCCCTATGTATTTCGACGTGCTGAACACTAGTTTGATGTCCGTTTAACTCCATCACCCACCAATTTTTAGTAAATCGAGAAAATAATATAGAAAACCCATTTTTTTTAGATTTACTAAAAATTGGTGGGTGATGGAGCTAACCGGACATCGGATTCAGCAAATCGAAATACAGTGGGATTACTATGTCAGGTTTCGGGTTCAAATCACTTTTTTTATGTGTCTGTGGTATTTATTAACAGTATTGCAGATATTTTTTTAATACCAATGGTTCCTTCTTCAATTAATATTGGTTTGTTTTAAAAGTTTTTATTCAACTTCACATGTGTGTATACTGTGTAGATCAGTTTAGTTCAAATACTGAATCAATTCTAATTAATCTATTGCGTCGAAACTTTGCATACCTATTTAGTATCGATGACAATTTTGTTTAAATTTAAAATTTCATGACTTTCTAAACATATTTCAAAAGAAAAACTTGTTTTGAAAATTTTGAAACAATTTTTTATTTATTTCTTACCACTACAATTAGTCCAATAATTATAAAGATTTCCATAACAAAAAATTTTATCTGAGATTTTCCTTCAGTAACTGTTAGTGGAGGGATTATACATCATAAAACCACAAAAATCAGTTCTGAGGGTACCGCGCAATCCCCTCAAAATACCACCCCTTCGGCGAGGAAAGCCTTATTTTACTGAAGGAAAATCTAAGATAACATTTTTTTGCGAGCTTCTGGTGTATTTTTTACTTTATCGACTGGACTAAAGAAAATAGATGATAAAGAAAAAAAATGTTTCCTCAAATGGGCTTGTTCAGCATTTTTTTTTATTTCACAAATCGAAAGTGCAGGTATAAATTAATGGATCTGCAAAATATCAGAATCATATTCGCATGTTTAGTATCTTAAAAACTATTACAAATTTCCATCTCGCGAAAATGGGGCGTGGCCAGGCGCTACGTCATTATACGCATAGACTCGGCGATCTCAATAGAGTTGATGCTCCTTATTGGTTATAATTATAAGTGTTTTCGAAGTATTGTTTGTTTTGCTTACTACTTGACAGTAGGGGAATACAATTTGGTGAAATGTCAAAAAATTACAATTTTCTCTCGCTCCTGCCAGAACGAATTTTCGATTTCGGCCCTGCAATTTACGATTATAATTTATCGCCGACCTTCTCCTTTCCGTAGACACATAGAACGAACTTCCACTCGACGTATTTATTTAGTTACCAGCGTTTAAAAATTCCATGTTTTTCGACTTTTCAGGTTAAATTTGAAAGGTCCCAGAAAGCCATTTTTCTTACGTCACTTGCGTATAGTGACGTCACAAATGAGCGCTCGGTTTTTGCAACTATTACTAAATTCAACTCCTTATATCTCGAGAACGGAAAAAGTTAATAATACGAAATTTTGAGTGTATAATGAGAATATCGAGTACTATATGAAAAAGTATAAAAATCATATAAAAAGAATATCATGGAACAAGCCCATTTTAAATTTCCGCGTTTTATTACATTCTAAACCTATTTCAACAATACAAATATTTGGAAATTAAAAAAAAATAAGACTTTTTTCCCCTACCACTATAGAGTAGATGATGGAAAAAGTGATCACGTATTCTCTGTAATAATAAGGCTAACTAACTCTCCTAATTAATAATTTCTTAGAGTGACCGTCCTGTATGAACAATGAGAGAAGTTCTGTGTAAATAACTTTACCGATTTTTTATCATTATACTCTATATCTAAAGTACTAGATGCGTGTGCAAAGTTTGCTTAGTTAGAGATTTATTTTTGGGTCAAAACCTACAGCAAATGGACTCTTTCCCATTACACTAGATATAATCAGAGCTTTTTATCATACCCACAAAATTAAATTGGGGGCTATAATTTAATATTTTTATCTCTTGGTTTCCACTAAACTAAAGTTATGTGACTTTTAAAAGTTAAATTTTGTTGAAGAATTTCAAATAATAATCAAAATAATTCATCTTAAAATATTTGAATATTAGTCGTTGAACCAGTCATCCAAGACTGGGATGATACCATAGTTATTTGATACTGAATATTTAGGATTTGTCAATATTATAGAAGTGCGTATATAGATCTAAAGAGCTCATACAGGCGAATGTACGATTCATGTTTACGGACCTGAAATCCTTATTAAACTGCCGCTGGGTTCGGTCATATTAATGGTCGGTCTTCAGAGTCCACACGAATCCAACGCAACTTGAAAGCCTCTGACATCTCGCTCTTGACCACAGGACACTGGGGACTAAAATGTTTTATTGCAAAACCACACTGACGCAACAGCTAACTAATAGCTTAACTCTAGGGCGGAGTTTTCCACTAGAACTTTTGTGGCGTAAGATATGTGGTTTGAGTTGCCGTTACCAACACGTACATTGAACATTTTTACTGAAACTAGTCAACTGCTGTTGCGACTCTATTTAATATTTTTTATTATCAGTGAGCTTACTTTATTTATCGCGTATAAAATTATATTTATAATTGCAGTGGATTGAGGGAATGTAAGTAAACTAAAGATTTAATTACTTAATGTGTGTTACTTTTAAAGAGTGAAAGTTACAGTAGAGCGTGACCGACTATAGACCGAGCTCCTATGACCAAAAAGGTATTATATCGAACATCTCAAATTTAAAAGGTGAACAGGTTTCAAAACATGTAAAAATCATCTTACGCCCGCCAGACCATTAAAAATTTGTTAACTGTTATTTTTTATGAATTTTTTAATTTAGCTAGAAAAAAATATTTTACCTTTCTAGTGCAGTAAAAAAAGGATTTTAATTTGCACAGTCTGGATACAGCAAGATTATGATTTTATCCTGTTTCGGGTATCACCGGGAGTATATTCCTAAGTTTTGGACCTCGAAAACCTTGTGCTACTTTTTTTATAAACAATTTAATTTTTTTTACTGCGTTTTTCGAGCTTAAAATGTGAATAACTCCGGTTCTATAAGACGGATCGGGGCAAACTAAAAACCAGTCTCTTCGTATTAAAATTGCCAATAAATTGTCGTTGGTTTCAATTCTCTGAAATACGTACATAACCTACAAAACTGAAAAAAACGGGGAAAAAACAGTATTTTTTTCATTTTAGTGCCCAAGACCGGCAACTAGACCAATTTGCATCAAACTTTCAGAAAATATACTCTTTGATGTAATAAAAAGTTACTGAAAAGTTGGTGTCAAAATATTGAACCCATTGGCCAAAATTGCATTTGTTATCTAAAATTTGAAATGCCCGCCATTTTATGCCATTAAGTCCAAAATGAAATTTTTTAATTTCAAAATGTAGATCACGACGTCAGCTTTCGAATGCAATTAAAAATAATATTTTTTAATGTAATTTTGGCTACTTTTTTTACATTTGTTTATAGCTCAAATAACAACAATTACATTTTTTCGGCCATTTTGAAAAACAAATTAATGTTTTTGATCAGATCTGGTAGAGAATTTTGGTTCCTTTAATTTAAAAAAAAGAAAGTTCATTATTGTTAACATGAACTCGAGATATTTAACTTTTTGCATTTTGGCCAATTGTTACTTATCAAATGCATATTTTGAGCTAAAATTTGGACTGTATCATTCTGAAACGTATTTATTTCATATGATAAATTCAAAAAAAAATTAAGTTTTATAGAAATTTATTTACAAACATTATAATGCAAGTATTGTTAATTGAACTAAAAAGTGATTTTTTTTATTTTTTCATAAAGCTCAATTGCAAAATGCAATAACTTCCTTGTTTCTTAAAATTCGGCTGACTTTATTTTTTTAAATACTTACGTCATATTTTCCTTCGCAATGCGATCATCAACTTAGTTTTTTGTTAATAATGTAAATGAGTATTTTTTTTTTCCAAATTCATATGTACACATGTACCAACGATTGCTAACGTATAAACCTGTATATATTTTTTTTAAATCTTTCTATATGAATATGAATACTTAGATTAAATTTATATTGTGTTCTAAATATAATGTTTTATTTAAAAAATAAAATAGGAAATATTGTAATATAAATACTTGTTAGAAAAAGTTTTAAAGGCGAGGATTAATAATATGGTAAAAACATTTTATTTAAAAATAAACATTTTCATTCTTATAAATTTACAAAATCGTAATTAATGTATTTTATATCTCTTGCTTGGTAATGTGTACAATTCAGTTTAACTCTCTGAATCTGTTTCAAATAAAAATTGTTCACCATTTTCTTCTTTATCACGAATTTGAACACGAAGATCGAGTACATTAACTTGCAAGCGTTCGCAGTCGCTTTGGGGTTCCGATTCTGATATATCGGTACAGCTTGAATGTATGTCTGATTCATCTATATTGTCTTCTTCAACTTCACGATTTTCTTCTTCACTGACTACAGTGCATTCTGTACAATTCCTGCAATTGTCTCCACAATATTCACACAAACTTTTACATTGTAGTCCGAACTTCCTGCATCGACATCTCAGGTCTTTACAGCCGGCTTTACATTCACAAGCGAGAATTTCAAGAATTTCTTGTGGTATTGGCTATTTTCTCATTGTAATAGGCATTAAGCCATTAATTATATCCTCTCAACCAAACAATCGTGGATCTATTTCTTCATATTCCAGCCATTTGTGTATTTGAAGATACACTCTCAATAAATGTTCATTTGTAGCTTCTTCGATCGGTGGAAGGTTTTCAATGTAAGTTTTTGGAAACAATGAAATCTTAAATCACCTAAATCCATAGGTTTTATTAGATTACACCCATACATGATATTTTAAACACCTGATAATCTCACTTTCACTTGAAGACATTTTTAATTTATATGTCGGCGCCACCGAAAATAATTTCTCCACGCCTATGATTCTTAGGAACCCTTCACTAGTACTTATGACTGTTTATTATTTTTGTTAATGTAAACATTCAGGTTGACTTATCCCAACCAATAATAGTTTAAGATTCTATGTATTTCCTTATATGGGCATAGGAACACGCTTAGGGCGAACGAAACGGAATCAGCTAGCACGGGGCAGAAAGGCATTCTATGATTACCTGTGAAAGAGTTACGATTTGATTATTGCGAGCTAGCGGGTAGCGGATCGTTAGTTCCTTTATTTTACTAAATTTATTCGGTGATATTAAGACTGTATTATTTACTTGCATCATTCGTGTGGACAATTAGACTTTGTTGTTAAATTTTGTATTAAGTGAAATATCAGTGTCGTACTTGTTAACATGTCCAAGCGGTCTAACCCTAAACGTGCCCCCTTAGTATCACACATGTATTAAATTAATTTACAGCTTCTCAAATATAAAAATGTAAACAGACAATACTGCACGGCAACCGATCTAAGCTGTAAGGAATGGAACTGGTGGGGAATAAGAAAGAGAAAGAAAATGTAAACATTTCTCCTCATTTATAAGCAACTATTCGCTCCGCAGGTAAAATAGGTTTGTACATTAGCAAACGTTGGTTGTATATAAATTTAAAAATTTAAAATATTTATTATTATTATTATTATTATTATTATTATTATTAACAAAAAGCCAAGTTGATGATCGCACTGCGAGGGAAAAAATAACGTATTTAAAAAAAAGTCCTCCGAATTTTAATAAACAAGGAAGTTATTGCATTTTGTAGGTTATGTACGTATTTCAGAGAATTCAAACTAACGACAATTTATTGGCAATTTTATTACAAAGAGACTGGTTTTTCATTTGCCCCGATCCGACTTATAGAGCCGGAGTTATTCACATGTTAAGCTCGAAAAACGCAGTAAAAAAATTAATTGTTTATAAAAAAAGTAGCATATGGTTTTCGCGATCCAAAACTTAGTAATATACTCCCAGTGATACCCCAAACAGGATAAAATCATAATATTGCTGTATCCAGACTATACCTATCTCCTAATTCTTTTGGCCTTTTTTTTACTGCACTATTCAAAATACCTCCTTGAAATTTACGCAATTTATAATAAATAATTTATGAAAAAAAATGTCTGCCTAACAATGTTTGTTAACTAATTTTGTCAGATTTAAATGTTTACAAATTAATTTTTTTGATGAAAGTGCACTTCATAATACCTTGATTTTGTTTTGTTTTAAAATGAAGTTTAGGATCTCTCCTATCTATTACAACTTGTCTCTCTGACAATTTTTATTAATTAATTTGTCAGACCCACTGAACTCTACATATAAATGGAATACCAATGTCTATACCTATTTGTACTTCAAATTGAATCTCGCGCAAATATGGCGACCCCGGGGAGGAGCGCAATCGCATTGTGTAGAAAGCCAGGGCCGGCTCTATTTTTATTACAAGTATTTTTAATTTGGCTTTATTTTCAGAAATCACCAAAAATATTCGAGTATAGATTGACATTTCTTATACAGTTAACCTTTGTCTTAATTTTTATTAAAGAACATAAAAGTTGTCATGCTCAAAACATAATTATTTAATTTTCAATTTTTTTCTAGTAAACGTTCTTGATAATGTGTACGATCATATTGAGAATTGATTACAGAGTCCACCAAAAAAGGGAGTCATATTTTCTACCTCAGAGATCGAAATATAATTTGAATATGAATAAAAGCTAAAAGTGAAACCTGAAAAATACTTTTTTGGTCAAGTTGTAAATACTCTAGTGAATTTAATATAGGTATAGACTAATATTAGTATTACAAGATCACTAAGATCAGTGACAAAGTAGAAGGTATTTATTATTGGAGGAATAAAGAAATATACAGTAACAACTTACATTAAATACTTTATTGAAAAATCATGTATTTTAGGTTCACACGTTTGTGTAGTCTTTGCCTTTGATACAAGTAACTTAAATTAGGCAACGCAATAAAATGTAACAAAAAACAAAAAATATACAAACCAAAATAAGTAATACTATAAAATTTCACTTAAATAAATAAAACAGTCAGAGAACATATAACAATCGGTATTACATGACTTTAAAAACAAGTACTTAAAATTAAATTTAAATTCAGGCTGGACACTTTCAACGGACAATACGAATGTCTACTCATCCAATAAATACTTTTTAAGCCTACTCTTGAATATATTTAAAGTGGTACTGCTTTTAATATTCTCAGGTAAGTTTAAATTTAAAATGATACCTTTTCTGTAAAATATCTATATTTTCTTTATCTGCTTCTATATACATCTGAGATGCCATTTGACCATACGCTGAAATGCCAGATGAAGTACTACGGATATCTACATCAATACTAAAACCAAATTATAGAATTATTCCAGAAATCATGAAGATACGAAATTATTATATCTACCATGGCACTGGGTGGACTATAGAAGATAAAGGTTTTCGAGGGCCTAATTTCAGGGTTGGAACTACATCAGGTTTCAGACGTTTCATGTCCCCCTCATACATAAAATCTGTATCAGCAAAATGTTCACTGCAAATCACATTGCTATAGCTCAGCTTCTCGATTTGAGAATTTCTACCAATAGCCTTTAGCCAAGGTAAAATACCTTTTCGAAGTCAACCTGAAAATAATTTGAGAGATGTATTCTTAAGCAATAGGTACATTATTATTCTTATTGACATGGTAAGTTTGCCTGTCTGATCACAATTTTGCATACAAAAATGTCCGTTTGGTTGTTTTTCTTAATATAAGGGTACAAAGTACTCCGGCATATTTTTCCACTGATGAAGTTACCGATATTTAACCGATTCTTCAGTTTTCTCATATCAATACGAATTACTTTCTATTGGTTTATTGCTTGTGTCACACATCAGTGTACGCAAGATAAAGTATAATATGTATATTCAATGTACAAGTGAACAGTAAATCAAGCATGGTCTTTACTTCACATAGCGATAGTGGATGTGTCCCCCTTTCTAGTTGTAAGTCTGGAAAATGCTTACTGTATAGCTGTTTGCACAACTGACATAAGTATACATATTTTCTTTGTGCAGCTTGAAATTAGCAAATAATATAGGTATCTTCCACTGTTGTTATTATACAGACTGACTTTACATTGGTGCTAGTGCAAGTTTTACATTCCATAAAAAGTCAAAATAACTGAGATGTTTTGCTACCCCATTCTATTATTTTAAGTATAATACATTTCAGTGGTCATATAGTGCCAAGATTTTCAAATTTGACTAGTCTCACATTTTACAGTTCACGCTTACTTATTTGACAAAGTTGTATTTATAAAAAGTACCTACTTACGGTAATATGTAACATATTTTTAAATAGATCAAGTCCATATCAGTAACGCACATAATTTGGATTGTTTAACATATTATTTAGGTAGATTCACAAATATAGTAATAAACTTTAAATGTCGCTAAAAAATTTCGGAAAAAGGTGAGGTTAGACAATTTTGTATCCTGAATATCCAATGAATTCTATGTATATATTTATCATGTAGAGTTAGTAGATACCTCGGAAAGTATATAGCCTAACGAACATTTTTCAGGCAAAATTACCCACGGTAAGAGAAAAGATCCCAAAACTCGGAGTTGTCGCCGATATTTAGAGGATAGTATATTTTACAGAATGGACAAGAACAAGATACTTACTCAAAATATAGGTAACAAACTGGAACAAGACCGGACCATATTGCTTTATTCTTTATCTTATCACGAATTGTTTATGTTACAAAGTACTACATAATAACCGCTAAAAAAAAGCTGGACACCGGCTCTGAAATTCTGCACTAATCCAAGGCCTCCCGCTACGGGAGACAAATCAAAGAAAAATCGCGTCGGCGCATACCGTCCACAAGAAGCATTCTGACTCAATCACCAACATACTTTTAATACTAGATTTCTACTGCGGCGACGCAGAACCCCGGGACCTTCAATCGCATGATTGAAGCATTTTGTTCACGCGCATATATCTGTATTGGTCTTCCATTTAATATGTATAGTTCAGTGGTCAGACCTAATTTTGAATGCGCAGCATGAATGCATCATTATCAATCAATGGCATCTCATAACACCTCTTTATAAAAAACAACTGAAGTTTAAGATCTCCTCTAGGCATCTAGAAAAAATTATGCACATTGGGAAAACCGCTGCCTAAGGAATCACTACTTCTACATCCAAATTTTCCATCCAAATCACTTTAAAGGAAACATCTTGACTATATTTGCACTCTAATATGTGGAAATGATTGGTCATACAATTTTAATAATATCTGGGGCAGATGCCTTCCACAATAGTTGATTTGTAAGCAAGTTTCATTACATTTTCATGATTATGTCGACAGATTATAAGAATTGTCTTTTACCGATAAGAACTATTTGGAAAACTCGGAGGCACATGTTAATAAAAATTGATTTTGCTCTTTGAAAAGATATTTTTGGAATTCCGAACAAATCGGAGGTGAGACGGAAAAATAGAAATTTATTTTACACAAATACAAAGGATATAAGTTTACAGAGTGGTTACAGAGTGGAGTCTGAATTTTTATCGGTAAATTTTTTTCGAAAGTGTACAATAAATTGACATTTTATTATCTTATTAAATCCTGAGCGCTTTGGCTCAATGAGTTTAATATTTGATAACAAACTGCATGAATTATATTACTATTTCGCAACTCAGTTTGAGAAAAAATTTATAGATAACATTGAAAATGTTTATGGAGAATATTGTTGAATAATTAAATACATAAAACGTATCTTTAATATTAAGTTTTTGCTTTCAGATGCTTTCTTTACATATTTTTGAGTTTACTAATAGAGCAAGATCCCAAAGCCCCCAGTCCTACTTCAGTTTAGCAAATATAATATTTTGACAATGAAAAGTGTGATAAATATGTAGTAACAACGTATGCGTACTTGCTAGCATGAAAACAGGGGCCCTAACTTCCGCCAGGCATGCTCGAAGGAAACTCAACCTAACCTAACAATAAATTCTTTATTTGTATCGTTTCAAAATAACTGTGAAATCATATCTACCAACTATGTAAAACACGAAATAAATCAAAACATTTATTATGTTAGGCTAGGTTGAGTATTTTTCCAGTTTTAAGGCGTCTGGCCTAAGTTAGGTCCCACGGAGAGTGTCTGGCAATAATGAATATTGATTTTTAACAGTATTCTAACATATATGAAAACCAGCTATCATAATTTAACGCAGGTTAGTGGGGTTTTTATGTACCTTTTGTACCTGATACCTATAAAATGGTCCAGCTTTCAAGCTAGTAAGTATGCATACATTCTTAATATTTAATATTTAACAAATATAGCTGCAAAAACTTAAAAGTGCATGGATTCGTTATATTTTATATATAATAAAGTGACTGGGGTGACAAGCCAGAAAAATCCATAGGTTTCTACTATATTAGACTGAGCTGTGGTTCAACTATTTACTGCAAACATTTCTCAAACACACTGACCGATCACGTAAAAACTAAAGATAAGTAAATTATTTAAAGTCCCGCCTATAAACACTATGCACTGATGGTATTACTACTAGGTATTATACAGGGTGTAATTAGTTTCATGTCATTAAAAAAAACTGGTGGTAGGGAACGACAAGACAAACAAAAAATTCTCATATAAGATGGGGTCTAAAGCTCATAGTTTTGGGGAAAAAAAAAACAAAAATTTCCAAAATACTTAATAACCTAGTTTGAGAACTGCTGGCATATTGGGGTAGGTTTTGTTGCCTCGCGTCTTATCGCACGAGATACTTTGACATTCCTGCAAATAAATATGCCGACAAAGCAGTTAAAAGCGACCGACAGAGGACATCATCATGTTTTTTGCTTCTTCGCGGCCAATTATCCTATTAGGCGTGCTATTTCTCCCTTGTAATATTCTCAAGTAATAATTTCAGTTTTGTACTTACTTGGTAAAGAACGTACGCATGACGCAACGTACCAGTTCCTTGGTTTTGACTGTTGCTTTCCTTTTTGAATTTTGTGCCACTTATGTTAAGATTTATTTTATTGACTATCGTTCAAGTCGCTAGTACTTGGTTACGTAAGACACTACTTCTCGTTCGTGATTTTTGTGTTAATTTTTGGATTTTGGACCAAGTTTTTCTATTTGTTTTCTTTATTGATAACGTTAATTCACAGTTTAGTGTGGTGTTTTAAAACGCAGATTTTGAACATTATGGGAGATTACACTTATCCAGAGCTCGCGGATATGGACTTGGTACATGGGGAAAGTGGTGGAAATGCAGCTGGTGCGGAAGAACTTTAGAACAATTGCAACGACGTATTTTAATGTGCATAGAAACCATAAAAAATGATCCCAATTTACCAAATGTGTTGAACGGAGTAAGTATGTTATTATTTCGACGTACCGACATGTGTATACGTGAAGATGGAGGTCATTTCGAACAATTTTTGTAAAAATTCAATAGAATTGTTCAGTTATTGGGTGTTACCTACTGGGCGTTAAAGGTATGGTTATTATTATTAGAATTCGCTGTCTTGTTTGTATCTGTTTATTATTGTTTACATTGATTTTCATAGAGACCAAAGACTTGATTTTTAGTTGTCGATACCTGATTGGGAAAAATTATGCTCTCAATTCGTTAATTTAAAATACACAACTATTTTCTGTTATCGTGTCTCGGACGTCTAACTGTTCGTTTTCCAATTTCATAAAACAATTACTAATTTTTTAAGCTTTTAACAGAATGTTACAAATGTTAATAAACCACTTTTAAATTTTATAAATTCTTATAAACGACAATAAAAGCTACAATAGCTTTGTTCCAAATTAAAAACACATGTAAACAAATCCTCTTTAAACCCCTGCGGCCATGCTGTGCTTGCATTGTGCCGAAAGAGAAGGAATTATTTACATTTTCATAATTAGTGGTATAAAAACTTCGATACAATCATCACACATCAAAGTGCTGCACTTCTACCAACGGGAACACAAGTCGGGTATTACAGTTTTTTATTATTTCTAATGGAACTATAACATCAATTGACCCTGAAAAACAGTGGTTCTCATATCTTTCCTACCATAACATTAAAAATGTAAACCCAGTTCAGTTTTTTCAAAGTGTCCCTAGAGAAATAGTTCATATAGGTTTTCTGTTTGTCTAGTCGGTCCCTATTACCAGTTTTTTTTAATGACATGAAACTAATTACACCCTGTACATTCCTGGCAGTATTTAGATCATGAATTATGCAATGATTAAGTTTATTAATAGTATATTTACCTATTTAATTTTTGTTTTTAATTTGCGAAGTTTAAAAATTTAGTTCAAGTTGTATAATTAAGCTGAGAGTAGTTTCTGAAGGACTGAACAAGTGCTGCTTACTACAAGTAATTGTAATGAACGGTGAAAGTTTTATAAGTTACTTTTACAAGTTTACTATTTGATAATACTGTAAGCTTACAAAGTTACATACGTTTATTATAGATAGATAGATAATTTATTGGTGCTAATATACATATTAAAATGCTTACACAAGTCAACTATGAACATAATCTCAGGGAAAATTTTATTGATATAATTTAAAAGTACAAGTGACATTTGCGGAGAATGTTTCACTAAATAAAACATGACATAAGTATATTAGTGTATATATAATTACAGCAACAAATGTGCCCAAGGAAGAATTACAGTAATAACACTTCTCTAGAATTAGATTTACTAACAATTTGATTGATGCATTGATCCCAAAAAATTATATTTTATTGGCGTGGTTCTAGTTGCGGACGTGTCATTTGCGTACATGGTAAAAACTGATGACATTTGCGTACAAATGATGCGAACTGTCGCATTTCGTAACGGCGCAAGTACTCCTTGCCCTTCTCGCATCTTTTGTACGCAAATAATACTAGTTTTTGCTGTGTAAGCAAATGACACGTCCGCAAATAAGACACAACCATTTTATTGGCTTCAATGCGAAATAGTGAAATAATTATTTCAATAACCTCATAATGTTATATGAAGGTTGAAAATAGTTAACAATCAATCCAAAGTCAATTAGCGACTGAACAGCTGGAACTTACGGGTTGAGAAACAAAACACCTTTGATATATGCGACGCGTCCTAAAAATTCAGATGTGGATTATTTTCATGATGACATTAAGTACTAATTGTCTAAAATTTAATTAATATTCACAGATGAACAGAGGAAATGATTTCATAAATCCAGCAATCTGTACGTGACCAACAATGTGTGCCGTAATGAGTTTTGTATTTGTTATTCAGATAAAGGAAATGGAATGTCAAATGTGTGGGGAATGCACTGCTATAAAATTAGATGGAGAACGTAATGACATGGTCACAAATTTTGGTGTAAATTGTATTTACTAAATTTCTGTGGTGTTTATGGAATACCTATACATAGATAAGCTATTGTCTCTGAAATAGTTGTGTTTAGTTTACACATGATAAATAGTTAATTTAATTCATTTGCTTAGTTTAATGACAGAGTTATAGGGTAGCATATACCTACTGTATACATTAGTTACTAATTTATTGGTCACACTTGCTTGCAATACTCTCGATTGCGCCTAAGAGTGACCACAAAAAAGCTTCAAAATCGCCTGTTTCCACCATCGATACCTGATTTGAATCATTAATTCCTGGCGATTGTCAAATTGAGCATATTTTCAGTTTCCGAGTTACGAGACCTTAAATTTGCTGTCAGCATCATTATCTCATACATTAATAAAAAGTAAAAATGTGGTCAAAAATCGCCTGCAACGTCCAGAATACTAGATATAAAACTTTATGTGTTTCGCGGTGGAAGTTACCAAAAACAGGTTTCGCGATCGCTCAAGGGGTGAAACACCCTTAGAAATTCAAAAATACCGCTTCCAGAGAGATTATAGAATTTATTGATACAATTTTGTTTAATAACATGTATTTTTTACACCTTTTATTATAAATTAAGTAAACCTACATGTAAATAAAAGAAGAGTTAGTTTTGGCATTAAACCTTCTCCTAAATAGCACAAACCATATCCAAATTATTTGTTACTTAATCGCCTTATTTATATTAACGTCCTGGCAAAGTATACCTATTGCTATTCCATCACTCAACCAGGACGCGTACATATAGACACAGTAACCATTCTCTGCGACATTGATATCTACCGCAGCTGAGACTCGAACTCAGGAGAGATAACAGCAACCAGACACGTTATGCCACCCAACGGCGGTAATCCACTGCTACCATATCGGTAACACGCACTGTGAGTAAGAAGAAGAACCAGAGAGGTTTCTTTTGCCTATATTTTCTGTGATTGGACAGCTCATACCAAAATGCCTTACAAAATTTACAAAAATATGTTTAACAATGATCCTCGTAATCAGCAAATAAATTGATGCTAATTTTCATACAAATTCTAATATTAATTTGTTATTTTCTGATAACTCCTAGAGGTTTTACTGATATGGTGTTCCATCAACATTGGAATTGGCATTGGTATTTAGTTTAAAATAATTGAGTGTAATTATTTTCTAACCTAATAGTGGAGTGAAACTAAAATTTCTAGGTAATTGTCTTACTATAGCAATTTTTCGCAGATTCTCTTATATATCTATGGTTGTATAACCCATATTGCAATAAAGAAAGAGAAATAAATTGTTCACATCGAAATTGTAAAGAGAGCTAGATTTGTCTGAAACTCTTTAGTCAATATCCAAGCCGCAAAACATAAAGACATCTTAGAGAGGCCATTGCTAAATAATTGATGATAACTTGAACAATAGTGCAAATATTGTAACGAAACTTTAGAAGAATATACTCTTGTAGAGCTAAACCATCAAGCCAAGTTTCAAATTAAAATATTTATAATAACGCCTAAAAACAATAGCAAATTCGAAAATTCAATCGTCGATTGTTTAGGGGCATCAAGTCGTACATCAAACATGTTTTCAGATTATAGAATTTCTTATGCACACTATTGTGTAAAACGAAAAAGGACATCGTGATACAGTGAAGTTGAAGTGCGATGAAGCAGGTTTAAATTACGCCTTGAAAATGATCGAATGTCTTGATATTTTAGTTTCGCTCCATACTGTCGAGCAACTTCAACTCGATAATTTTCCAACAATTTAGGTGAATAAAAAAGTTGTAACATATTCAATAAAGTGTTTAAGTATTAGGAGATGTTCATTGCAAACTTCAAGTCAAAATTTACTTTTTTAAATTCTTCGTATTTTTGTGTACTTTTAATATACAGTATGTCCGCGGATGGGGTTTACAAGAGGTGTAATGGCTAAAATTTTTAACTTTTCGAGAAAATGTTATTCTTTATAAAAGTTTTTGCTTGCCTAAAAAATAGTAATGACGTTGAGAAAAATTATATTTTTTATACGGGGTGATCAAAAATTACAAAAACTTATAATTTCGTAAGAGTAAACTGGTTCTATTTTTTATTTTGAAACAAAATGTGAGATAAAAAAGTTGTTTCAAATTATATGGTCTGTCCAAATCCAAAATTTCATTTAAATGTTGCAATGTTTCCGAAATTAGTGAATTTTTAGTAAAAAATAATTGTAGGTTTCTATCAAATTTATATTTAGCTAATTGCATTCGAACAAGAAAATAAATACTAGATAAACAATTTTGAATTTATTAAAGTCCATACATATTAGAAGATTCTGACTTTATTGAATATCACTATTCAAAAATTCCTCCACCAAATTGAACGCATGTTTCTAATCGTTTTCGAATGTTGTGAAAACTACTTCTAACTTCCTCAATGGCAGCTGTGCAGCTGCCGAAATGCGCTGCTTTAGAACTTCAACGTCATTGTCTATGGGTTCTTGGTAAGTAATTTGTTTTAGACGGCCCCAGAGAAATGTATCCGCAATAGTCAAATCTGGACTTCTTGGGGGCCACCGAACTGGACCGCTGCGTCCAATCCACCTTTGCCCAAATTTGCTATTAATCCAATTACGTACGATGCAGGCATGATGTGCCGGACATCCGTCCTGCTGAAAATACATTCTGTTACGATACTCCAACGGCAAGGCTTCTAATTGATCAGAAAAAAATGTATTAAGCATACGTAAGTAAGAATTACTATTGCACGTATTTTCAAAAAAGTATGGCCCTATTATGCCATGATATGAGATAGCGCACCAAACATTTACTTTTTTTAAATATTGCCTTCCGGTAGAAATTCTAAATTCGAGGTTGGTCTCACTCACCTTACATGTTGTGAAGCTACAGTCCCATTTGTAGAAAAAGTTGACTCGTCGGAGAACATAATAAATTTATAAAAATTTGTGTTGCCACTTAAAATTTCATTTCCTACCTATAAACAGAAATCTAATCGTTTTGCTTCATCTCCTTCTTCTAAGGTATGGTTAAAATGTGGTTTGTATGGAAAAATTTTATTTTCTTTCAAAATTTTTTGAATGCAACTTTTTTTAACCACCTCCAAATGCCGGGCTCGATTTCTCAACGAAAGTTTGGGTTCTTCAGCAACAGATGCCAACACTAATAATGTGGCAGCGTCATTTTGATCATATTTTTTTTTCTTTTTCTTTACGTCAAGCACCGAACCAGTTTTTTTAAATTTTTTTACCAATTTATGAACTGCCATTCTCGAAACATACACAGTGGGAAACCTCTCATTGAATTTTTGAATAACGTAACGGTATGAACTTTTACCGTCTCCATAACACTGTACTAAAAAAATTCTCTGTTCAACAGTTAACATTTTAAAAATAAATTTTTAATGCAGATATGTCATGATATGAGACGTAACTAGGTAACAACGCACCTAACAATTAAATGGGGCGTCTAGATGCAAACCTTTCTTTATGTATGTAATATTGTCATTTCCAGTAAAAGCCAAAAAACTTTTAAACGAATTAAAGAAATTTTGGATTTGGACAGACCATATAATTTGAAACAACTTTTTTATCTCACATTTTGTTTCAAAATAAAAAATAGAACCAGTTTACCCTTACGAAATTTTAAATGTAATTTTTGATCACCCCGTATAAAAAATATAATTTTTCTCAACGTCATTACTATTTTTTAGGCAAGCAAAAACTTTTATAAAGAATAACATTTTCTCGAAAAGTTAAAAATTTTAGTCATTACACCTCTTGTAAACCCCATCCGCGGACATACTGTATACTAATAATTTTCATTTTTGGGCAAAATATTGATGAGTAAAATGCATTTGTTTTCTAAAAAAATTAGAAATATAAAAAAAATTGGTTTAAACAAACTTAAAATTTATAATCTATAATGTGAAATGAAAATGTTTGCTGTATGATTTGATGCTCCTAAACAATCGACAATTCAATTTTTACTTCCACATAGTGGATGTGGAAAATTGTAAAAAAATTGTCAAAAGTCTCATTACCTGAAAATAGGTTTAGAATGTCATGAAACGTCGAGATTTTAAATTTATGCCTGTCTGTCTGTCTGTCGGTCTGTAACTTTTATTGCCCGCACGTTTTCTCCGGAACGGTTTAAGAATTGACTTGAAATTTTGTACACGTATATATTGTACCGAGATCTGGAATTGTATTATTTTTTAACATATCCCGTGAAGGGTTGGGGGGGGGGTAAATAGGGGGAAATAAGTAAAACAAGCTGGTAAGATCACAGAAATTTGAAATTTGATGAATATGTACTAGAAGTCAAGGCCTCAAATCTTATTATGATATTTTCCGTCCCCCCACCACCCCCCACTCCATCATTAAAGGGGTTGGTAAAATAAAATTGAGATATTCACTTGAAATTTGGTACATGCATATATTATAATGACATCAGGAACTAGATGATATTTTGGGATTACTATGATGAAGGTTTGGGGGTTAAATAGGGGTAAATAGGGGAAAATAAGTAAAGCAAGCTGGTAAGAGTATAGAAACTTGAAATTCAAGGCCTCAGTTCTTTTTATATTATTTTTCAACCCCCAACACCCCTACTCCATTATTGTAAAACAAAATTGAGATATTCACTTGAAACTTGGTTACACGTATGTATTATAACGACATCTGGAACAGGATTATATTACGAGATGGTCCCATTGAAGGGTTGGGGGTTAAATATGGGAAAATAAGGGAAAATAAGTAAAGCAAGTTGGTATGAGTACAGAAACTTGAAATTCGGTGTATGTACTAGAAACCAAAGCCTCAGAATTTTTTATAGTGTTTTTCAACCCCCGCCACCCCTACTCCATTATTAAAGTGGTTCATAAAATGAAATTGAGATATTCCCTTGAAATTTGATACACGTGTGTATCATAACAACATCAAGAACTAGATTATGCTTTGAGATGATTCCGTTGTAGGATTGGGGGTTATTAGGGGTAAATAGGGGAATATAAGTAAAGCAAGTTGATAGGAGTACAAGAATTTTAAATTTGGTGTATGTACTAGAACCCAAAGCCTCAGATTCTTTTATAATATTTTTCAACTCCCCGCCACCCCTCCACTCCATTATTAAAGTGGTTCATAAAATAAAATTGAGATATTCCCTTGAAACTTGATACATGTGTGTATTATAACGACATTTAGAACTAGATTATATTTTGAGATGATTCCGTTGAAGGGTTGGGGTTAAATAGGGGTAAATAGGGGAATATAAGTAAAGCAAGTTGATAAGAGTACAAGAATTTTAAATTTGGTGTATGCACTAGAACTCAAAGCCTCAGATTCTTTTATAATATTTTTCAACCCCCCACCACCCTACTCCATTATTAAAGGGGTTGATAAAATAAAATTGAGATATTCACTTGAAATTTGGTAGATGTATGTATTATAAAGACATCTGGAACTGGGTTTTATTTTGACATGATTCCTTTGAAGGGTTGCGTGTTAAATAGGGGGAAAAAGTAAATCAAGCTAATAAGAGTACAGAAATTTGGGATTTGATGTATATACTAGAAATCAAGGCCTCAGATTTCTTTCTAATATTTTCCAAACCCATTATTAATGGGATTGATAACATAAAATTAAGATATTCTCTTGAAAGTTAGTACACGTATGTATTGTAATGACATCTAATTGAGATGATTCCATTGAAGGAGTGAGAGGTGGTAGGTTGTGAATAGTGAAAATACGTAGGGTAAACTAGAAACTTCATTTTTAACGTATATGGTAGAAACCAACGCATCAAACTATTTTATGACATTTGCTCCAAATACTATTAAAATTCTAAGACCAATAATTTCCACATACTAGAGTGCAAATCTAATCAAGATGTTTCCTTTAAAGTCACTAGGATGAAAAATCTGGATGTGGAAGTAGTGATTCCTTAGGCAACGGTTTTTGAGTTTGCAATTGTTTTTTAGGCGTTTATTACAAACGTCTTAATTTTAAACTTGGCTTGAAACTTAGCTCTACAAGGGGCATATTCTTCTAAACTTTCGTTAAAATATTTGCATTACTGTTCAAGTAATCATAAATTGATTAAAAATTGACTCTAAAATCTCTTTATGTTTTCGGCATATTGACCAAAAAATTTCGGTCAACTCTAGGTCTCTTCATAATTTCGTTCTGAATAATTTGTTTCTCAACCAGAGATATACAGTATGTCCCCGGATGGACCTAACTATACTTGTAATTTTCCTTATTTCGCATTTTGGGAGAAAAACTTATTCTTCATAAAAAGTTTTGCTTATCGTGAAAAGTCATTAGCTCAGACATACAGGGTGGTTAGCAAATAAGGAAACGTGAATTTGTGCCTATTAAAGTATTAGCTTCTTGAGAGGAATATCAAAATGTTACTGGAAGAAGTGGTTTCTAATGTTAATAGTAATCCAGATATGAAATTTGAACGTCGTATCTCAAAGTGGATAATTTTGCGAGAATATTAACTTTGAGATACCACGTTCAAATTTCATATCTGAACTACTATTAACATTAGAAACAGCTTCTTTCAGAAATATTTTTATATTCCTCTCAAAAAACTAATACTTTACTCTTGACACAAATTCACGTTTCCTTATTTTCTAACCGCCCTGTATGTTATTTTCAAAGTCTGAGTATGGATAACTTTTCACGATGAGCAAAACTTTTTATGAAGAATGACTTTTTCTCCTAAAATGCAAAATAAGGAAAATTACAAGTATAGTTAAGTCCATCCAGGGACACACTGTATAAGAAAAACTACGAGAAAACACGATATTGAATATTATTTTGCTTACACAGAAGCTTTTCGAGACATAGATTTAATGCAAAACTTTTTCCTACACTTGTGATGCTTACAACAAGTTCCAGCATAAAAATTGATATAGTCAGACAATTCCTTATAAGGCAGTTTAAACCCTTAGTTTTATTCCACTATAAGTGCTCCGATATATTTGGATTAATTATCTCACAATTAAGCTTGGAAAATTTTGTGTACTCCTATAAATAAATATTTAAAAAAATATGAAGAACAATAATTTAATTTTATTGAAACACAACTGGAAACATGAGATACTTAAACATCGTAAAATAAGCTGGAATGCCTTTTATTTATGCAAAGATACATTTTGGTCTTTATCACAAAATAATTTAAAAAAGGATTTTTTGTTTCACAATGGTAACGTAAAATTTCGCTAACGATAGTTGATTACACTTCCGTTAATTAAAATGGTTGTGGTGCATCATGTAATGAGAACACTATATATTTTCCATCAGATATTCCATTAAAGCTTTGCATAACATTTTTTATTTCACATTTATCTTAGTAACTGTGCCGTTTAAATAATGTACCTTACGTTTAGGTTAGCCTATTCCTTAGTCATTAACAAACTTAAATGAACATAAAGGGCATTCAAATTTAAATTAGGTTTATACTAAATAATTAATTTCAGTTTGTTCTGTTCCGAATTTCAGCCTAGACATAATCTTTTGGATCGTGCTGAGGATACTGTGTGTAATAAATCTTTAACTTCCTGTGAGAGCGAACCTCAATAGTATTAAGTCGGATGATCCTAATAGGAACTACAAGACAATTTTACTGACTGATCACAACATCTGTTAAGTAAATCCTCGGTTATTCCATGTTAGCAGACGTTTACGACCTTTTAACTATTTGTAGACTGTAATTTTTACAGTAAGTGAACAATATATTGTATAAAAACTAACATACTGGTTAATTCATATTATGTAAATAACGTGAAAGGTTTTTATATAAAATGTTCAAGAATAGAGAACACTTTTTCAATTAGTTAACTTTATAACCAATGTGATTTAGAAGAGGGCCATCAGCTATGGGAGAGGAATTGCTGTAGATTTGTCAGCACCCCTGGAACAGTGGAGTGATATTTATTTATTTAATCATACATCATCCAACAGTACAAAACCATTTATAGGATGGAAATCTAAACTAACCTAACCTAACCTAACCTAACCTAACCTAACCTAACCTAACCTAACCTAACCTAACCTAACCTAACTAAAAAATACAAATAGAAATTATGAAGGCGATCAGACTGCACGATAGTAGATGAAATTTCTGTCCAATTCGCTGCAATGAGTTTCATAACTAGTACGAGTACTAAACAGAGGAGAAAACTTTAATACGTTATATCTAGGAGTGGCTAAGTAAAAGATATGAGAATGACGAGAATTAATCCGTGGGGCATAAAAGTTCAGTTGGCTTAATATTTCACTACAATCTATTTTATTATGCATAATTTTATCTAGAAAACGCAAAGCAAAGGACTCGCGCCTTTCGGAAAGACTGGTAATATCAAATTTTTCAAGTAATTGTTTTTGAGAAGCTCCAATTGGTGGATACGTATCTTCAGTTTTCCCGTTTAAAAATTTCAGGAAGCGGCGCTGAATATTTTCCAATTTATCGTTATGAGTATTATACCCAGACTGCCAGGCAAGTGAAGCATACTCCAGTTTAGATCGACAGAAAGCAAAATAAGGTATCTTTAAGGTTTTTGCGTCATTAAAATCATGGCTGTTACGCAAAATGCAGCCCAACATTCTGTATGCATGCAAAATTACAGTATCAGTATGGTTAATGAAGGTTAATTTTTTATCAAAAGTTACACCTAGATCCTTGAACGCAGATGGTCTGTTCATGATGTCACTATTAACATTATAATTATATATAATTAGTGACTTCTTGGTTGTATAACTCATAACATTGCACTTGCCAACATTTAGGTGAAGATCATTTTCACCGCACCAAGCCGATAACTTAGTTAAGTTGTTTTGAAGTTTTTCGCAGTCATTAAAATCATTAATCCTATGCAACATCTTGACGTTATCGGCATATATTAAGAAATATACGTCTAAGTAATCACTGATGTCGTTAATAAAAATATTAAAGAAAAGGGTCCAAGTATTGATCCTTGGTGTACTCCTGACGTGGCTCGGTATTCAACAGATTTATATCCATTACAAGATATGGATTGAAATCTATCAAGTAACTTTCAAGAAATTGAAGTAAACCGTCAGATAATCCATATTTGTCAAGATTACAGAGACGTTTCCTATGGTTCAGTTTGTCAAACGCCTTAGAAAGGTCAGTATAGACTTGTATTTGAGAATCAATTAATTCAGCAATGTACTGAGTAGCGCAGATTAAGTTCGTTACAGTGGAGCGACCTTTCATAAAACCGTGTTGTTGCGTAGATATTTTCAGTTGAACATGTGCATAAATGTTATCATGCAGTAGGATTTCGAAAGCTTCACCAAAGTTACATATGATTGTTATCGGTCTATAATTGATAACATCATTTCTTTCACCTTTTTTATACACAGGGCATATTTTGGAGTATTTCCTAATATCAGGAAAATAGCATTCCCTTAGACATAAATTAAAAATTATACAGAGAAGATATGCAAAAATGCAGGCACAGTATTTCAGTAGAAATGCTGGAATTCCATCTGGGCTCGCGGTAAGTTTAGGTTTAATTCGTTATAACGCCATGCAAACTTCATCCTCGGAAAAACGTCTAATGTCCAAACAGTCAAACGAAAGATTATTTAACTTGGTTACAGAGGCAGCCGAGATGTTAAGGAAGTAAGATTGCTCGATGAAGTTAGCAAATGTTTCGACTATATCATTAGGGGTCTCCAGAGGTCCATTCTTATAAGTCATGTCTTTAGGTATGCTAGTTTTCACTTTTTTTTCATTGATGTAAGCCCAGAATTTATTGAGTTCAGATGTGATATTATTTTCAATTCGATTTGTATAAATTTTAAATGCAATTTTAATATCCGACTTGATTTGTGATCTAAGTCTACTAAATTCAGTTAGCGATTCATTATTACCATGGCGTTTGAATAATATCAATTTTAGCTTTATATTTTTTATAATTTTACCGTTAAACCAATGGAGAACTGTCTTTTATTTTTTGGAGTTTTGAACTTGGGCATGTTCTCATTAAAAACTTCAGTTAATTTCTTATCAAATAAGTCAACACAGATTTTAACATCATAATAGTCATTTAGGAACGACCAGTTAATGTGCAGTAATTGTTCATACACAAGAGGAAAATTTGCTTTTCGAAAGATGAAAGAATTAGTAGATTTCATTGGAAATTTGACATTCGGATACACAAACTGAATTTCGAAGTTAACAATAAGAGCAGGATGATATTGTATATCTTCTGAAATCAATAATTCAATTAATTTTTCTACAACGCAATGTGCCTTACATATAACCAAGTCTAAAAGTCTATTGTTATTATTAAAAACAGAATTGTATTGACGCAAGTTTTGAAGATTTAGAAAATTGATAAGTGTTTATACTTTAGGACATTTAACACTATTCGAGACATGAAGAGAGTACAAACGCAAATTAAAGTCACCTAATACAAGCGTAATTCTGTCTTGGATATAATTCAAGGAAGAAATTGTTTCATAAACTTTAATACTTGACTCAGGAGGAATATACAGTAAAAAAATATAAAGTGATTGTCGATTATTTGTAACTTTGGCAGCTACTATATCAATGTTCTGGGTAGAAAGGAAATCACCAATACGTAAATTTAACTTTTCTGCATGTAAGATGAAATCAATCGCGAGTAAAACTCCTCCACTTCTGGACTTATTGACAGCAGTAAAATTTCCATCCTCCCGAAATATATTGTAAGTGTGGTCGAATTGTCAAACACTAAGGAATCAAGCCATGTGTCGGTTAATGCAATGATAGGGAATGTACAGGCGGCTACCAAGTTGAAAAATTCAAAAGTTCTGTTTTTGATGCTTCTAACGTTTTGTTAATAAATGTCCATGTTATAACGAGAACGACAGTGAGTAGAATTAGTGATAAGATTATGAGTAGCAGTTAAGGAAGTGATAGCTGGAATGCTGGCAGATGTAGACGATTGCTATTTAACACCTATTAAGTCAGATCTCAACTTATCCCTAGCTTGAATATACGAAGTACAATTGTTGATGTCCCAGACCGCACGGCTTGTAGATATATCTAGTTTTTCGGCGTTGTTAAGAGAGACAAAATTTGTACATTTTAATATTTTGGATTTACACTGTTTGACCGAATGACTTTTTCCGCACCGAGGACAGGAGGCCTTATTTTTATAAAATTTGGACGAGTGATGAAACTGCAGTTAAAACATCTGTATATATCAACTGCATCAAGTACTCTACAAGTGTCATAGCCGATATATAGATTACCTACCAGCTTTCATTACCTTTTCGTAAGAAATTTTATCCACCTGAAGCACAGCCTGAAACACATCTACACTTTCCTTGGTTTGGAATAACTTGATTAGCTTACAATTAGGGTTGATAAGGTGCCTGTTCATTTTAATAATGTATTTGGTAAGTTCTTCCTCACTGAATTTTTCGGTAATTCCAACAATGCAAATTCTAGGGTTGACGCAATGTAACTCCTTTACCTCAGTCATCTGCAAGGGTTTCTTCCACGATTTTTTTAAATTTCGCATTTTCTTCTTTGTTTTTACATCCGATCAATAATCCTCCATTTTTCATCTCTTTGATTTTCGAGATCTGTAGGTTTTTGTGCACAGGATTAACATTTTGTAGAATATCGACTTTAGTCTGAGAGGTTCCCTGTTCCAGATTCTGTGGCTTGATAATAATAGCTGGCGTAGCTTTATTTTTTAAGAGATCTGAATACTTAACTGGTTCGGTGATTTTCATCGATGGAGTTAACAGAGCAAGTTTCAGTTGCAATTTTTAAGAATCCATCTTTAAATGAATTGAATTCTGAAGTTAGACTGGATACAGCTAACGCAATTTTATTGTCCACAATATCATTTAGCTTATATTCGTTGATTGTTAAACAGTGGTGGTGCATTCGGGGCATTTCCAGGACAGGCCAGGAACATGCATCGTGTGTTCGTGCTAGGGGCCAAATTCAGAGTATGATGAATTAATATTCGCAACATTTATTGTTGATAAGATGAGAATGGCCAATAACCATTCGTCAAAATTCATAGTGTTTAATATACCAAAATGCGTCCTCCCGGTAACTTCATCCATAGGGGACCCTATGTTGTTTCAGGAGTGCCATATTATGCATCTTTAAGTGCTTCTTGAAACAGATTGTGGAAAGAAGACAAGCAATGACTTAAGACCTCGATGATTTGATAGCATAATTTTCAGTGATGAGGGCCATTTTAATCTTCTTGGATAGGTTAAAAAACAGAATTATGCATATTGAATCTTACATAATTCTAATAGTTAGAGAGGCGGCGACCATACTGGCTGCAGCATTAGCAATGTATGGATTTCTTTTCGTTGAGTTTAGGTCCCCTTCTACAACTTGGTTCTCTGAAGTAATGTTCTAGCTCTCTGCTGGGAGGCGCTGTAGCGCTTTAGATTAGAACATTTTGTCTAATTCAAAAGTATTTTGAGTCATGTCTGAAAATTCCACAGCATGTGTAAGACCCCAAAGTCACGGGAAACCCATTTTCAGACAAGTCACCCTTTGCACAAGAACTTCCCAGAATATCAAAAAAAGAAAATGGAAAAATTATAGAGTATTAAGTGACATGAGTCCAAGTGGGCTTGATTGATTTGTATTGACATGGAGATTACCCGAAAATACTTTTCTGATAAAATTGATCTCGCCAAAGTGCGGCTTTTTTTCACCACCATTGGCCAAGTTTGCGATGAGGGAATGGTTCCTTCTTAGTTTTTCGATCAAAAATAAGATGAATATGACCAATACCAACTGAGCCGGTTGTTTTGAATTTTTTGAAAATACTTTCAACTGTTGAATGAGAAACAGACTTTTGGGGATATCTTCGATTAAAAATATCAGCTGTGCCCTTATTTGTTGTATTTTCGCCGTGAATTAAAATAGTTTTAATGTTTTCTTCTTTAGTAAGTATTTTTAGACGATCAACAGCAACAGAAGAATTAGGTTTTATTATATACATTAATAAGGCATCTATACGTCAAAAGCTAGAATTTCTTTTCAAAACTTGATTACCTAGCGAAAGTTATTAAATAAATCCGTATTATTCACTTTTGAGGTTATTGAGGAAAATTTAAATGGGAATTTTCAGTTTTATTTATGATCTATATTTGATTTAAATGAACAATAGTTTCTTTAATATTGAAGCCGATTATCGTGCAAAATTTCACAGTAAGGGTTCAGAATTACAGAAAATAGTCCACGACTAGCGACTGTCCTGTTGATTTTTGTAAAAATGTGTATTTGCCTTTATTAATTACATTTAAAAAAGATATGCAACCTTTATGTATTTTTTGCATTGAAATATTTCAAATTAACAAAAAATCATATATTGCTAATGCTGCATCCATTATGGTCACCGTCTCTCTAACTATAAAGGCAAGTAAAGAATTTGATTGTACATCCCTAAGGTTACGGCTTTATGTGCAATATCAGGGGACGATACAATCGGTTCATATTTTTTTTAGGAGAATGTCGATCGCATTTTAACCCTCGGATAGTCCTCGATTCTGTGATATGCATCCTAATTTTTTAGAGTCTCAACAGCTTGCTCGTTGCAAGACTGACACGAGGCACAGTAGGATGAAGCCATAGTCCTTACGAAAAAATATTTCATTACCACCATCAAAATGCTCTTTAGAAGGTCATTTCCCGATTTGGTAACTTCTCCTGGCCTCAAATGTCAGCGAATCTTACTTCTTTAGACTTTTTATTATGGGGACATCCATAAGATATAGCTTACAATTATTAACCTTTATGTCAATATTCGACAATTAAAGAAGAGTTACATGTCGAAATCAACAAAATTCCTGTAGCGATGTACCAACGCATAATGCAGAATACGAGAACTCAGTTGGTCAATAGTGCTGCCAATGAGATGGAAAAGATCTGGATCATGCAATTTTAAAAATATTGAAATAAAGCCGCTGCCTAAGGAGTCACTACTTCCACATCCAGATTTCTCATCCGTCTCTTTATCTATTTTCTCCAATTTACCCCCCCCCCCCCCCCACCCTCCCATTCAACGGAGACAAAATCAGATGTCATTACAATGCAACTGAATATCTTTATTTTATTTTATCAATCCATTTAATAAAGGAGTGGATGTGGTGGGGGTTAAACAATATTATAAAGAAATCTGAGGCCTTGGCTTCTAGTATATACACGCCTCAAGTTTCTATACTCTTACTAGCTTGCTTTACTCATTATTCCCTATTTACCTCTACTGACCCCCCCAATCCTCCGTAGGAATCATGTCAAAATATAATCTAATTACAGATGTCGTTATGATACACATATGTATCAAATTTCAAATGAATATGTCAATTTTATTTTATGAACTCCTTTAATAATGAAGTAGTGACAGTAGAGTGGATGAAAAATATTATAAAAAAATCTGATGCCTTGGCTTCTAGTATATACACCAACTCCTAAGTTTTTGTACTCTTACCCGCTTGCTTTGCTTATTTTTCCCTATTTATCTCTATTTATCCACACCCCCCACTCTTCATCGTATAAGTTCAAAAAACATTCCAGTTAAAGATCTCGTTTTAATACATATGTGTACTTATATAACTTTTCAAGACAATATTTTAAACCGTTCCAGAGAAAACTTGCGCAAAAAAGTTACAGACAGACAGATTTTTTCGCTCAAATTTAAAATCTCGGCGTTTCATGACATTCTCAACCTATTTCAACAAGGAATATTTTAAAAAATTTGTTTACGATTACTATACTTTCACTCGACTACGTGGATGTGGAAGTAAGTACACATGTATTCTGTGATCTTTAAAAGAAGGTTTTGGAATGCCTTTTATATAGTAATATTTTACTCACTAAAATGTCTAATATGGCAAGCGCGTCCTCATACGACAGTGTAATTTTACCGATACCGTTAGAAAAACATCAATGTATCAATCAACTTAGATTTTTAATTTCAAAAACTTCCTAGTTGTTCTAATCAATAATCGTAAAAGGATATTTAATTTGTTCTTTGATGTCAAGAGAAACAACTACTTTCATTGCAAATCACGTCCTTTTCAAGGACGCCGCGCGATACTAAGTACTTCCATTACTATGTCCCTGTATTCTTATTTTCTTATAGAAACTTTATACCACGGTAAAAAAAATCGGTAAAGGTATTGTTGCGAATTACACCCCCTTGGAACTGGAGATGATACGCCTATGCCTACTAATTGTGACTGGGAGCTGTCAGAATGAAATGGACTTTGTCTGGAATGTTGTTGGAGAAGATCCTTGATTGTTTCTAGATGGATCTAGAGAGTCAAATTCGGTGTATATAAGGCGCGATTACCAGCGCAGAGGGAGAAGTTTTATTAAGAAAGCAGTTTATAAAAGTGAACAAGTTGAAAAGTGAAAAGTGAGGTTAAATAAGTAAATAAAGTTTATTTTGAAGTATTGTATAGTCAGTAAATTGTTAAATAAAGTGTTAGTAGTGTTTATCTCTTGTTAAAATTATTTAGAATCCACGGATTCATACAGGGTGTTTCCAAAAAGGTGGAAAATTCGTGACATTGGTGTCAGACGCGGAATTTTGACAAGAGGATTTTCCGGAAGTGTTGAGAAGACTGGGACAGTATTCTCGGAGTTTGTGCTAACAGAAGAGAAAGTTCAGTACCAGTGGACACCGGAGTGTGAAACAGCAGTTGCCCAATCATCCGGAACGTCTATTTTAATAGTGTTGACTACTCCCGTGCCCTGCTGTTTTTCCACGTGGCGGCAGTGCTTGCAGTCATCCTTGCATGGTCTTCTAGATAATGCGTCTGCGTTCTTATGAGATCTTCCTGGTCGATGCTCGATCTTAAAGTCGTACTGTTGCAGCCGTTCTATCCAACGAGCCAGTTGACCTTCCGGGGTTTTCAACTGCAACAGCCATTTCAACGCAGCATGGTCGGTCCTGATTTTGAAATGTCGTCCGTAGAGATACTTATGAAAATGGTCCACTGATTTGACGATGGCCAATAACTCTTTCCTGGTTACACAATAGTTTCGTTCTGGTTTGGAGAGCACCTTGCTGAAGTACTCGATCACTCTTTCCTCTCCGTTCTGAATTTGGGACAGCACACAACCAATCGATGAATTGCTGGCATCTGTATCTAAAATAAAAAGTTCATTCTGTTTTGGGTATGCTAGCACAGGACCAGTGCATAGAGCTGCCCTGAGACAAGAAAAACTGAACGATGCAGAGATTGGGGCTATATTGAGAGCAAAGGAAAAAGGAACTCGACCAGAGTGGAAGGATGTTTCGGACAAAGCAGTTGGATTGAAGGCTTTGTGGGCACAGTGGGACTCACTTAGAGTTGTGAACGGGCTGTTAAAAAGAGCATGGGAGAGCCCGGATGGGAAGCAAGTCGTTATGCATCTAGTGATTCCCACGTGTCGAGTACCGAAAGTACTTCAGGAAGTGCATAATGGAGCATCCGGTGGACACTTCGGCGTTAACAAGACCCTGAATAAAGTACGTGAACGATTTTACTGGGTAAATAGTCGTCAAGATGTTGAAGCTTGGTGTCGTAATTGTAAAATTTGTGCAGCCAGTAAGGGAACACAGACTAGAAGTAGGGGTGCAATGAAGCAATGTAACGTCGGGGCTCCTTTTGAGAGGATTGCGATCGATATAGCCGGACCATTCCCAGTAACCAAGGACGGTAGCCATGGACTATTTTAGTAAATGGCCTGAAGCCTACGCAATTCCAAACCAGGAAGCGGTTACTGTCGCCAAAGTCTTGGTAGATAACTTGATATGTCGGTTTGGTGTACCCCTGGAGCTGCATTCAGATCAAGGGAGAAATTTTGAGTCAGGGGTATTTCAGCAAATCTGCAAGTTATTAGGAATACACAAAACACGGACGACAGCCCTTCACCCGCAATCAGATGGAATGGTGGAGCGACATAATAAGACTATGAAAGAACATCTCTCTAAAGTCGTTCATAAAAATCAACGTGACTGGGATCTCCACATACCGTTTTTCCTCATGGCATATAGAGCTGCTATCCACGAAACTACAAAACAGACTCCGGCTCGTGTAGTATTTGGACATGAGATCAGACTGCCATGTGATTTGATGTTTGGAACACCAGGTGGAGAACGGCTTCCTGTGAACAGCTATGTAGATGAAGTAAGTGAACGGCTAAGGAATGTCGATGAGTTAGTTAGAGACCAAATCACAATAGCCAGTGACAGAATGAAGGCTCGATATGACCGTAAGGGTAGTTCAGAAGGATTCAAGGCAGGAGACCTGGTTTGGCTGTACAACCCACAGCGGAAGAAAGGAAGGTCACCGAAACTTCAACCGCCTTGGGATGGACCGTATACTCTTATTACCCGAATTAATGACGTCGTCTATCGAATTCAACGAAGCAAAAAGTCCAAGATGAAGATCGTGCATTTGGACAGGCTGGCGAAATACATCGATGATTCTGAGTTGCCTGATCGGGACGATCAGGCTTAAGGAGGGGGCAGTGTTATGAATTACACCCCCTTGGAACTGGAGATGATACGCCTATGCCTACTAATTGTGACTGGGAGCTGTCAGAATGAAATGGACTTTTTCTGGAATATTGTTGGAGAAGATTCTTGATTGTTTCTAGATGGATCTAGAGAGTCAAATTCGGAGTATATAAGGCGCGATTACCAGCGCAGAGGGAGAAGTTTTATTAAGAAAGCAGTTTATAAAAGTGAACGAGTTGGAAAGTGAAAAGTGAGGTTAAATAAGTAAATAAAGTTTATTTTGAAGTATTGTATAGTCAGTAAATTGTTAAATAAAGTGTTAGTAGTGTTTATCTCTTGTTAAAATTATTTAGAACCCACGGATTCATACAGGGTGTTTCCAAAAAGGTGGAAAATTCGTGACAGTATTTACACAGAACTTCCCTCTTTATTCATACGTGACTCTTAAAAGTTATTAATTAAGAAATGACATAGTATGAGAATCGCAATGTAGTTAGCCATATTATTACAGAGAAAACGTGATAAGTTTTTTCCATCATCTACTCTATACCTAGTATGGGGGAAAAATGTTCAATGTTTTTTTTTTAATTTTCAGTACATTTTTTTGTTGCAGTAGGTTTAGAATGTAATGAAGCGAGGAAATTTTAAAATTGAAGAAAATATTTTTTTTCCATCATCTGTTCCATTGTAGTGGTAAAAAAAAATTTTCTTTTTTTTTTTAATTTTCAAAACAAATGTATTTTTTAAATACGTTAAGAATGTCATAATACGTGGAAAAATTAAATTTGAAAAAAACAAATTTTTTTCCATCATTCGTTTTATAAAAAAAAAATCTTTTTTTTTTAATTTTCAATAATTTTTTTTTAAATAGGTTTAGAATGTCATGGAACGTGGAAATTTTAAATTTGAGGAAAAAAGATTTTTTCCATCATCTATTATATAGTAGGTAGTGGCAAAAAGATGCAAAAAACTGTTTTTTATTTTTTTCTTCTTCAATTCTTTGGGACTTCCTGCCACAGGCGTAGAGGTTATTTACCAGTAACATACTGGTTAATTGTGATATTTTGTAGATTCCCCGAGCACCGCTTAAAAAGAAAAAAATTCAACTGGCAGGAAGTTCCAAAGAATTGAGGAAGAAAAAGATGAAGTTAATGCCACAAATAACATTTAGACAATGTTTCTTTATTTTCAAATAAAAATTTTCTTTTTTGAAATATGTTCAGAATGTTATGAAACGTGAAAATTTTAAATTTGAGAAAATAACATTTTTTTTCATTATCCAGTTTATACAAAATTTTCAAAATTTCAAAAATTTTTTCTATTTTAAATAATTTTTTTTTAATAGGTTTAGAATGTCACGAAACGTGGAAATTTTAAATTTGAAATAAAAAAGATATTTTTCCATAATCCATTCTATTTACACAAAATTTTCAATATTTCAAAAATAAATTTCTATTTTCAATTTTCAAAAAAAAAATTTTTTAAAGGTTTGGAATGTGAAACGTGGACATTTTAAATTTGAGCGAAAAAAATGTTTTCCATTATCTATTCCATTTAGTCGGTCCTCCCTGTAGACGTTCACGTGAAAGTTTAGCCATTTCTTCGGTGACAGTAGCGTCAGCTACCTACCAAATTTGACTGTTCTCCGTCAAGTAGTTTTTTTAGTTAATGCACCAACAGACCGACAGACAGGCAGACAGACAGCCAGACCGACACACAAACTGATGTAATTGAAAAACCTATATTTTCGTAATCTATATGATCTGAAACATGAAAATCCGAAAAAATCTCGAAGGGTGATTTTTTCTCGAATACAATTCTTTCCCCTCGGTATGCGAGGAAAGCAAAAATATATTTTTTTTAAATAAGTTTTGATTGTCACGAAACGTGGAAATTTTAAATTAGAGCAAAAAAAAAATTTCCACCCATTTTATTAAAATGTTAAAAATTTCAATTTTTTTTTCTATTTGAAATTTTCGTTTTTTTTTTTTAATAGGTTTAGAATGTCACGAAACGTGGAAATTTTAAATTTGAGCGAAAAAAATATTTCATTCCATTATCTATCGCCTTTAGACGGTCCACTATGTATATTTTCCAGTGAAAGTCTAACCATTTCTTCGGTGGCAGTGGCATCAGCTACCTACCAAATTTGACTGTTCTCCGCCAAGTAGTTTTTTAGTTTACGCACCAAGAGATAGACACACAAACAAACAGATAAACCGACCGACAGACAGACTGACGGAATTGGAAAACCTCTATTTTCGTAATCTACATGTTTTGATCCGTGAAGATCCGAAAAATGGGTATGCGAGGAAAGTAAAAATAATGTACTGCTCGTACCATTTTTAGACATTACTAATATTTTAAACCAGTTGTTTAAATTAAAGTACTAGAACACACGCACGCACACAACCACACGCACGCACGCAGATATCATCCATTATTCATCCACAATACCAGGATCGGAGCCGGGGATCGAACCCCATACACGACAGACTGTGTGACTAAGCGCTAATTTATTTTGTAGTCTTCGGCATAATGTTGCATCTATGACAACTATACTTTGAACTTTTTTTCCATTGAATTAATGCCTAGAGCGACTATAGCTATTAGCACATTCTTTGAACTTTAATTCTTAATTTATAAACTTCATCAGATGCTTACATAATCTGTAGCTTTTCTTTTATGTTCTTCTTGAGTTATTCCAAATTTAAAACGTTTGCCTCTGTTAAATTTTCCTCCTTCGTCACGAGCCTCTTCTTCGCTCAACTCAAGTTTAGATGCAAGAAGTATTTGTTATAGGTAGAGTCAAACCAACATAAGCCTTTAAATTCTATGCAAAATTGTTTATAGATTCCTCTATCAGCACTTGTTTTATCACAACCACTTTCAGTTTCACATCTGGGTTTTAAGTTGTATCCCATGATAAAGAGAGGAAACCTAACTTGCTTCTGGTCTTGTAACACAGCAGTGTGTCCTACAATAAAAACCCACCTTAAAAATAAAATTCTTACATTTACATAATATGGCAAAATACCATTAACAAAATGCGTGGAATACTCCTGTAAAATCATTTCTTTTTACTGCTTGCAATTACTTGGCGTGTTCCAATCTCAACTTTCCCTAGTTGAAAATTCGATATTTAATAAAAACTGGCATCATTTCGTATTGCCACACTACCACAACTAATAACACGGCCAAAACTTGGCATTTTATATGATATAATGTCCACAAAAGTACTAACATAAGAAAAGTTCGATTAGTTGCCATTTAACACTTAACACCTTTCGGTTGTTGTCACACATGGCCTTATACATCACTAACTTACTGTCGCCAACGTGAAAATGTTGAAAGTGTCACAAAATAGTAAATAGTATATGAGCGGCACACAAAAAATGTTTAGGGAGCGGCACATTCAGTCTTTCTCGATCTCCCTGTATGAAAAATGTTTAATTTTCGAGAATGAGTTGAGTTTTAAATTCTTTGCAATTTATTACGAGATACCCTGTATAGCGCACTTTCAGATTCCAAGAAATTTAAAAATGAACGCTCTATAGAACTTCTAACATTTTACTATTGAATAAATTTTGCACTACACACACAAATATTTGTGAATATTTGGTTAGTATTAAATTCTCATTGTTGAGAGCTTCATCTATTATTTCGATTGGCTTTAGAGAAAATCATAAAAATCTTGAAAATTAAAGACAAAAATTGAATACAGGCTATAATTCGAATCTGCGTTTGATAGGCATCTATTGAAAAATCCATGAAAAGTATATATCCAATTTATTTCCTATTTATTTTTATCTTTTATTTTTAAACCTCGGAAAAGTTCTGGGTTTACAATTTCCTAAATCTCTCGACGTTACCCGAAATGTGTTTTATATAAAATAAATTATTTTTAACTTTTATGTCGCCGCAGAAAAGTAATTAAGAAGTTAATTATCAGAGAAAATTTATATTAAGGGGATAGAAAGTTTGATAGTCATTGCTTTTGATAAGTTTAGGGTGGTTTCTCATGAAGGTTTATAAAAAGTAGTAAAACTAAGCTGAAAGGGTTTCCGAGTCATGACGAATAAACATTTTAAAATTTTATGTTCTTTAGAAAAAGTTTCTTTTGTAGTTTTATTAGTCCATATTTTTTACACACCAAAAGTAAGTTGTTGACATTTTTTAAATAAAAATTTGAAATTTCAAGTAAATTACTAATTATTATTTTTTAAACAAACATGAACACATCACTCATAATAGACAACCCCAAAATTCAAAGCCAGGGCTGTTCAAAATGGGTTATATATTTTAAAAAGAGCACGCAGCATCCATTACTGACCCACATTATCAATGTTTAAAAACCGCTGCCTAAGGAATCACTACTTCCACATCCAGATTTTCCATCCAAGTCTCTTTAAAGCAAGATATTTTGATTAAATTTACACTATAGTATGTAGAAATAACTGGTTATAGAATTTTTATAATAATTGAGGGTTGTCATAAAAAAAAATTGTTGGCATGTAACTGACACAACTGCCAAGGAAGAACCCTGGCTACACTTTTCAGTGAAAATATACCGAGTTGTCTCTTAAAAAAAGTTAATTAAGAAAACGGTGCACACACGGAAAAATCTCACATTTAGTTGGACAAAATTACTCAAGTTTCAATAATCATTACATTGCACGTCGTTTGATCCTTTCCAACATTTCTCTATGTAATTAGTCAGAAATGTTGAATTTCTGAATAAGTAGAAGCTTTGTAAAGTTGTTTCTTTACAAAAAAAACAACAAGTTGTTTATTTTTTGTACATGATATATTTTTCTCACATTTGAAAATCGTCCGAAAGTTAATCATATAGAATAAGTAGGTAAATATTTACAGTAATGAGAGCATTAGCTTCTTCTGGGCTGTAAGTAGTGATTGTTGGGATTAATTCGTGTGCTGTTTTCATTTTCTTCAAACTCCGTGGATTCAGTTATGCCTCAAGCTTGACTACATCAGCAGCTGTCCGTTTCTGGCTCTTGATTAGACTCATCTACGTGGCAAAAGCTAGTTGTTCATGTTCTGTTCGGGGTATGGAGGAGCTGACGTCAAGTCTTTTACTTCTTCACAACCAAAATCAGACGTATGTATTGAGGCCTTCTAAACATTCTTTGTCTCTTGAAATTTTTAGTATTCAAAATACTACTGGGCGCATGATATAGGACCCATGTTACGAAAAACGTATCGAGAGCAACAGCTCTGTCTAGGCCGCTGCGCCGGCCTTGTAACCGTACCGTTCACTCAACGCCACGTTATTAGGAATATCACGTTTCAATAACAATCCAAGCAGTATCTTGAAACTAAAATATAAACATAAACACTCCTAAACTTAATGGTCTCTTATGATACATGTCGACACTGCCATATCATGTCACTTAGTTTGCATAACTTGTGTTATTTCTTACAGAACACCATCATTTTCAAATTAACACTAAAAAACAAAATAACCCAATAAATGATGGACTAGCTTAATTCGATCGTAGGGACAAATATATTTAAAATTATGTAAATAAAATTATCAAACACTTATCTAAGTATGATATTAAAAAGTACAGTAGAAAAGCACTATGCAGGGTGTTCTACAAGCTTTATAACAAAATTTGACAGATGATAGCTGGGTTAATCTAAAAAAATGTTATCAATTACTATGAACCCAAGTGGTATTATTAAATTAGATAAATTTTTTATTTTTTTTATTTTATCACTAATAGCTAATGGTACCTAATGCAAATGCTGAAAATACCTATCATCCTAGCCATCTATCCTTGAACTCCAAGAGCAGTATAGTTGCATCTGGTACTTTCAATACGCTTAAGATACTTGCGAAAAATGCAAGATCTGCGAATTTTTTGTAACTTGCTAATTTTCCGACTTGCAGGCGGTTTTTCCCGATAAATAATTTTCTGCACATTTTCAATTTAAAAATTACATTGAACCTTTAAGAATGGTATAACTATATTAGGTTTCATATTTTTTAATAATATGTATAGATCACGCTCATTTTTTGAATTTTCAGGAATTTTTTAATAGAAAATTTGCAAAAAATGTAGTACCTACATTATTCGTCGTGATAAACTGCCCATAACTCGGAAAATTAGCAAGTTATTAGAATATTCCAAGAAGCAAAAATTTTTTGAGAACCTCAATGCATACGTGTGAATTTTTTCAAATTAAAATTACAAATTTTTAAATTCTACAATATCAAAGAAAGGAGTAGTCTTTCACGTTTTCCCGAAGAAACTCGATGAAAACTCATTTTAGAGAAAAGTTGCAAATAATAAAAAGTCTTGTATTTTGATGATGCATTTACATGAATGTTTTCAGATTTTTTTTCTACTTTTACATTGCCTTTCCCCCACTTTTAGAAAATTTCGAATGTTCATATCTCGAAAAATAAGCATTTCTCGAAAAAATTCACCAGGGTAAAAAGATTTTATTTTGCCGAAAAAAGGTAAACGTATTGTTTTTTATTTATTTTTGGCCTAATTCTACAAGTTACGGAACCCGTGATAAAAGGGGTATCTTCTACCCCTTCCGATAATTTCCTACTCTAATTTTTTTTTCAACTCTTTTCACTAACGTCATAACAAGTGCATTGCACAAGGTTTTATCAATATACATTCACTAGCACTCAAGTTAGAGGTGAAACCCTCCGTTGCGTTGACTGAACTATATGTTCACGAGTCTGTAACCGTCAGACAGATACACCACCCACAGAAACCTTCGTTTACGTTGCAACGACTAGTGGACTAGTGGACTACGTCCAAGGTGCAATAAATCTCACAACAATTCTACTCTTTCAAAGTAGGCGCCAGTCTGCTAACGCACATCATAACCCAAATCTGGCGGCATAATGGCCAGTTTCAGGTAAATACACCCTGCCATACTAGATGTTGCCCACTTTCCGGCAGCCTCTCTAGGCAAGGTTTTCTTTACTACAAGTTTCTTCTTGCCTATGCTTGGTCTTTGACTAAACTTTTCACTTTATATCTATCTGTAAGTATTTGCCGTCCCCGCTCCCTCTTTGTTTGTGATTGTTTCTTTTGTTTGTGTTTCTAAATCTTCCTTCAAAAGAACAATGTTAGAAAATGAAAAACATTTTTGAAAAGTGCAAAAGATTTTATGTTTCATTTGTACCTTTCTAGCCAATCCAGGTTTGCTCCATTCAGTCCTTCAACTACCATGGCTTTTAGCGCCGCCTTGCATATCTGGCTAGATGCCAGACCTGGTAGATGCAATTGCTTCCAGTGTTAATTTAAATAGACATCACAAGTAGTGACATTTTTGAAATCTACAGTCTATTGGTTCCATAGAATATCCTCAGTATAATCTAACCAATGGAGCAGGTTCAAATGTCAATAAATACGTAATTTAATAAATATGTGGTGACATAGTAGACCTTAAGAATCACAGTTCTCTAGATAACTTTTACAGGAGCCGCTTCAAATTAATCAAGCAGTTCAAAATCATGACTCATGATACCTGTGGCCGGTATTATGACTAGGACAGTTGGCATTTTCTTCTAATCGTTATACAATATGTCAAAACTAGATTGTCAAAGAGTGACCCCAAAAAAGACCTAAAATTCGTCTGTTTTTGCATAGTAGATAGCGGGCCAAGGGAAAGAGCAAAATAAATCTTATGGGGCTCAAATTAAACTTTGAGAAATTTAAACGTTAGCATATTTTTTAATTTTTTGAAAAAATGCAAAAATAGCCCCTATTTAAGCTTAGAAAATATTTTAAAATGGCAGCATATAATGAATATTTTAAAAAATAGAAGAACTGTTATTACTCAGATTTTACATCGTATGAATTTTTTACGGACTATGTATTGTTCTGTACCGTATTTGGAAGAGTTTTGAAAATTGTCGTACAACCCTCCAATACCTTGTAATAATTAAAATACCAACCCTAGAAAACGAAAAAATTCATAAGCCCTACCCACATGATACAATCGTCATGGGATTTTCACTAGAATTATTGTTATGACTAGTCGAACCCATGTCTACAGGAAAATTGAGCTACCACCCTGCTACCCCTTGTAATAATAAGAAAACCATTCCCCGAAAGAGAAACAATGCGTAAGTTCTACCGATAAATCGATATCAGATTTTCGCTAGAATTATTGTTATGACTTGTCGAACTCACATGTACTAAAAAATTGTGCCGCCACCCTCCTACCGCTTGAAATAATAAGAAAAGCACCCCGAGGAAGAAAAACAATTTGTAAATCCTACCCCTATGATACTTGAGATTTTCGTTCGAATTATTGTTATGACTGGTCGATCTCATATCTACAAGTAAAATGGGCTACCACTCTCCTGCCCCTTGTAATAATACGAAAATCATCCCCCGAAACCGAAAAAATTCATAGATAGCAAGCCAAAAACAGGAGCGAAATGGATCCTGTAGGGTTCAAAAACTTAGAGAAATAACATGGTGAGAATATCTTGCGCGCTTTAGAAAAAATGCAAAAATCACCATGTTCATTGTTTGAAAATATTTTAAAAAGGGCCATATATAATTTTAAAAAAAACAGCTGTTATTACTCAGATTCTATATTGTATGCATTTCTACGTGTTATTTATTATTATCCTTTAGCGTATTTGGAAGAGTTTAATTCTGCTTAGATGCGTGTGATTTTCATCAATGGCCAATGTCACTCGATTTATGCAGAAAAACTCGAGAACAATACGAAAAAATCCAGATATCTCAGACTTGTTGCTCTGCTGAGAGTTTATGCCGGCAGGAGGAATTGTTCTTCTTTCGCGGGGTGCTTTTCTTATTATTTCAAGGGGTAGGAGGGTGGTGGCACAATTTCTTAGTATAGTATGCGTAATTGCTAAGAAGCCAACTGTTAAGGGATGGGTGAGACACAAGACGAGGTAAAAGGCAGAGCCGAATTACCGGTATTGTTCGCTCGATTACTATTTCAATGTAGGTATTATTTGTCAGCGGCGTCTTGTGATTGGTAATATCTTGGTATTGAGCCATAGAACAAAATGCATATTTTATAACATGACTACCAAGATAAAATAAAGCAGTTTTGCTTAAAGAAATTTCCATGGAAATTTGAGAAAAAAGTTTTCAAAATGTCTTGTTTTTTTTGTAAAAACTTTTTGAATAGTTAAAAGATTCGACCTTTACTTGGTTGTAATTCACTATAATATAATAATTTAACAAATGAAACACTGAACTGTTTTCTTAATTTTAACTGATGTATTGTCTACACGACAATTGTATCGCTAGAGGGCTCATTGATTGATTGATTGATTGAAGTTTATTTATCTTTCGCAAATTTACATTAGGTAGACAAGTCAAATACAAAATATACATATATGAACACATATACATAAATATCTCATACTAAAAAAAAGATATAATCAGTTATAACAAATATACAGAATATTTAGGTATTTTGTACAGCGGTAATACATTCTTCTATTGAATAAAATGTATTTTGATGTAGAAATTCTTTTAACAATCATTTGAATCCATTCAGGCTGGTTGCGCTATTCAGATGTAAGCACAAGACTAAAGTAATACATCAGTGAGACGGTCCTGACTATTGTTTGCACGCTTTGGTATGCGACTTGAACAGCCCATAACCTTTTTTCTCGCTTTATAAAGTAAGAGGTGAAAGACGGACGATCTTGTCGGCGCCTTCTACCTCGTCTTGCGTCTCTTGCGCCAGCCTTTTACCGGTTACGTATACTATCCATGTGAGTTCGACTAGTCATAACAATAATTTGAGAATCTCATATCGATTGAATCATGTGGGTAGACCTTACAAGTTGTTTCTTTTTCGGGGGGCGGTTTTCTTATTATTACAAGGAGTAGGAGGGTGGGGTAGCTGCAGATACAGGTTCGAGTAGTCATGACAATATTTCTAGTGAAAATCTCATATCGATTGTATCGTGCTTTTAGGACGACTTTTTTCTATTTCTGGGGGTGGTTTTCTTATTATTACAAGGGGTAAGAGGGTGGTCGCTCAATTTCCCTGTAGATATGGGTTCGACTAGCCATAACAACAATTCAAGTGAAAATCTCATGACGATGTCATGTGAGTAGGACTTATGGATTTTTCCATTTTCTGGAGTTGGTATTTTAATTATTATAAAGTGTTGGAGGGTTGTAGGACAATTTCCCAAGCTCTTCCAAATACGCTACAAAATAATATATAACCCGTAAAACATTCACACAATATATAATCTGAGTAATAACAGTTGTCTTATGTTTTAAATATTTATTATATACTGTCTTCTTAAATATATTCCACCCTTAAATATAGGCGATTTCTGCATTTTTTCAAAAAAGTAAAAAAATAAGCTCAACTTAAAATTTCTCAAAGTTTAATTTGAGCCATATAAAGTTTACTTTAGCAAGCTAAATAACTCAAAATGTCGTTTACAATTGTCACAAGTATTTGTATCAAGCGAATATTTTTTTCGATTACTTGCCACTTAGTGAATTCAAAAATACAATTATCATAAATCCTGGTTAGTGTAGGTCGAGGGACAGACATTCTAAACCTGCAAGATATGTCACTGGGCTTGACAAAGAGGTATTAAGTCGATTTCTTTGTTATCGGTTAATTACCACTTAGTTATTACAAAAATACAATCGGTCCATGTATATCCCAGTAAGTGGAGGTCCAGAATCAGACATACATCCTGGTTGTTGGAAATAGAGAGGCAGACATTTTGGACCTGCAAGGTGTCAAGTTTTAGGCCATGATGATTCTATTTAAAATAATGAATTTCATGTATAAATTAAGTTTGCACTACTAAGAAAAATTCTCACTTTTTTTGACTGCCATGTTCTAAGGCAAATTATTAATATCATGTCCCTAGCTGTTACAAATGTGTCTGGTAATTGCACGCTGGCCCCTATATTATTACAAACGACAACAGCCTGACTTGACATATTATTTTCAAACTTTCTTAATTTACCGAACCATGAAAGCAAATGAAATTTGACACCACCTTTAGTTAGGTATGTCTTTCCAATAAAAGCAACTTTACCTCGAGCTATCTTTCCAATATTTGGAATCGATAAAGTGTTAGTTCATACGCTGACTAAAGTTTGCCTAACTTGGAAACTGCACTGTTAAGCATAGCTTTGTAATATGGATCTGCTTCTATATGGATGAAAAGCTTCTATATAAAGTTTACTCCAACAAAATTGATGGTGTGAAACCAAGCGATGACAATAAGAACAGAGTAGATTCAAGTTGAATGACTTGCATTAACATTATACGTTTAGCTATAGTATTGAAATTTCAAGTAAAAAATTGCATTCCTGTTTTTCAACCCAATATCGTGAAGTAATTAAAACAGTGTTCTTACTTTGCATCTTTATTTTACATTGTACCTAAACGTACACATATTTGTCGTAAATGGATCAAATAAATTGATATGAAATTGATTAGCAAATAAAAACCGTGGCCTATAAGGAATCATTAGTTCCACATTCAGATTTCCCGTCCAAGTCTCTTTAAACGAAAATATTATCATACTATATTTGCACTTCAATATGTGGAAATAATTACTCGTAGAATATTAATAAATATAATAAATATTTGAAATCGTCTGTTTTTGGCTAATGCCAAAACATTTTTTCAGAACTTCTGCTGTCATATCACCAAATGGTGTATATAATGTCGCTATGACTAAAAGGTGAAGAAGATTGGACTTTTGAGGTCTTCTACAGCAAAAACGGTACATAGAATCGGATTGTGCCCAATTCATGATCATCATAATATGAAGTAGCAAATTGTAAAGTTTCAGACAATCTGAAGACCACAATAGAAAACCGTTTGACCTAAGAAATGTGCGAGGACTTTTGACGTGCATGTAAAGTAATACCTATAGTAGAATATTTTCTATGAAAATTGGACGATATTCGTCATACATGACCAGAGGCGTGTAAACTAAAATTTTTATGAAGACTGTGATAAGTTATAATTGTAAAGCAAAATCTTACTAAACTTTTGATTTAGCACCCAAAAATATTAAGATGTACAAGATACCAAATCTGTACAATATGCAGATCTCTCGGGTTCGAGGGAATTTTACGTAGATTAAGAAATATATTAATTGTGTATTTAAATGTTATCAGGCTATTTTTAGTAAGACTATTATGAAACTAATAAAAGTAGTAGTCAGGCGGTACCGATTGAGGATACCTATTAAGTCCGAAAGTATCTATTAGCTTCATTCTTGTCGAACATATGTAAAATAGTATGGTTGAATACTCCATATTGAAATTAGAACATATCGATCATAGATCGAGTGATCATCAGGCACAGGCCTACAAACTGTCATTCTTATATAAAATGTATTCTATTGTCAGAGCCTAGTCTTAGACTAGGCGATGATTAGAGATTTTTTGTTTCTGTGACATTTTATCATCGTCACGCCGTGTGACTTCATGTCACCATATGTGTACGCATTAGAGTCAAATTGTCATTAAACTCTAGTATCGTGATGACGATTACTCAAATGAAAATTTTATTTTATTGACGTTGCCGTATGTGTGCGTCAATTTGTCATTATTAACTGATAAATTTCGAAGATATCGCAACAATCTGCTCTCTTGAAATACGTCGAAAAAAAAAAATAAAACGTAAAATTATGCACAGATTTCGTCCTAAAACTTCTTTTTTTGTGAAAGTCTGCATATTCTCTTACGTCTTGTAATATAAGGCTGGCCCTTTTTCTATTTCTTTATTCATTATTTCATTATCTATGTCTCCTTCCTGTATTGTTGAAGCCATCATTCACAAAAACAACCTAGTTCTTTTCAACACACCAAAAATTCACATGTAGTACATGACAAAAAGTTGCCAAGTGAGCGCACTTCCATAAGAATGTGTGCTTAAAAAGACAGTAATGGGGACGGTAGCTCAGTGGTTTAGCGCGTCTAGCTTGCATGCTAACATACCTAGCGAAACAGGTTCAATCCCTGCTCACCGCGAAATAATTTTAATTAAAAAATTATCCCCTAGATGTGGTTCGGACTCCCACTATAAACTGTAGGGCCTCGTTTCTCTTTACCTAACACAAAATCATTCTGGATTTTCAAGGAGTTACCTCGGGGACTTGAGAAGCGGTTAAGAAAACATTTTAAGAAAACTTTGTGTAACGCCACCCTCTTATCACCGATATCCGAAACTTTTGTCTCCTGATGTCTCGTCGCTGTAGTGCTCGCGTTACCATAGGCTAGGCTCTGACTATAGATTTTTTGTTTTCGTGACATTTTGTCATCGTCACGCCGTCACTTGATGTCACTATTATATGTGTGCTCATTAGCGCAAAATTGTCATTTTAAACTCTAGTATCGTGATAAAGATTATTCAAAGGAAAATTTTATACTTTTTATAATGAACTTCATCGACATAATATAAAATTTGGAGTTATTTTCGAATGACTATAAGGATTTTCAATCAGTATTTCATTATGTCTTCTTGCTGTATTGCTGAAGTCATCATTCACAAAAATAACCTAGTTATTTTCAACCCACCAAAACCCCTACTCCATTATTAAATGGGATGATAAAATGAAATTGAGATATTCACTTGAAATTTGGTACACGTATATTATAACGACATTTGGAACTAGATTATATTTTGAGATGATTCCGTTAAAGGGTTGGGGGTTAAATAGGGGTAGATAGGGGAAAATAAGTAAAGCATGCTGGTAAAAAACAGAAATTTGGGATATGCTCGAAGCGAAGGCTTCAGGTTTTTTATAATATTTTCCATCCCCCCACCATTGAAATTTGGTACACGTATGATTATAACGATATCTGAAAATAGATTATATTTTGACATGATTCCATTGAAGGAATGGGGGTTTAGTAGAGGTAAGAATACAGAAGTTTGGGATTTGGTGTAAATACTAGAAACCAAGGCCTCAGATTTCTTTCAAATATTTTAGAAACTCCACCACCTCCGCTCCATTATTTATGGGATTGATAACATAAAATTGAGATATTCACTTGAAAGTTTAGTACACGTATGTATTATAATAACATCTGATTGAGATGATTCCAATGAAGGAGTGGGAGGTGTTAGGTTGTGAATAGTGGAAAATAAGTAGGGTAAACTAGAAACTTCATTTTTAACGTATGTGGTAGAAACCAATGCCTCAAATTTTTCCATGATATCTGCCTCAAATATTATTAAAATTCTATGACCAATCATTTCCACATACTAGGATGCAAATCTAGTCAAGATGTTTCCTTTAAAGTGACTTGGATGAAAAATTTGGTATTGATTCCTTAGGCAGCGATTTTTTTTATGAAGGGTTCGTTCGCCAAGCGATGAAACCAATACAGTTTTTGCAAAAGATTTTTATAGAAATCACACAGGAAACACACATACGGTTTGAATTTAAAGGTTTTAAAAACTATTTAAAAAAAATTGCAATAGTTAAAATTTTCATTTGTTATATTCAAGTTGTAATATTTATAATATATTAATTTATTTTTAGAGCAACGAGTGATTTATTGTGTCGAAAGCTTTTGAATAAATAAGTATTGTAGCTGTTAACTTTTGATTGACACGTGCCGAAATTACATCGTCGGTAATTTGAGTTAAAACTGAGCTCGTGCTGTACCGTGAACATTTTTAAATAAAACATTTTAGCAGTGGTTTCTAAAAACGTGAAAATTTACTTATGTTACGTATAATTGGGTATCGATTCGATTTGTTACATCATAAATTTAATGTATGTAATATAAAATGTTAAAAATTTAGAACCGTGTTTCCATACGAATATTTCGTAAGCGAGAGATATCACACTACGTTAAATAAACTGTTTAAGCGTAAAACGGTGGGGTCCCTCAACGAAAATTGTTCAGTGAAACATCTCATAAACTAATTGAGATATTGATTGTAAATAAAGCTGGTATTATCATAGGGGAAGTTATCAATCATTTTCCAGGACAACAACCAACTGAAAAATTTCAGGCAACATCAGATTACATCACTGAAAACATAACTGTATTTACTTATTTATAAAAGTAAGTTAAAACTAATTCAGTTTTTTATTTAAATTAGTATAGATCGTGGATAATGTGCATTTTGTTGGTATTCATGATACTAAATAAGTCTATTAGTCTAGTCCCTTATTAATTAATTCGCCTGAAAACAGTTTCTCTTGCTGAAATTCTCATGGGAATCGAGAGTCAAGGGAATTTTTGAAGTTCGTAGGAATCAAATTCCTATGAGAATGATAGTGGGACGTATGTTCGCTTTAATACTTGTAATATTTAATGATCTGATTGAATTTGTTAATAGTCTTTTTATTTCCATTATTGGTAACCCCGATAAGCAACATAAACACACTACACAGAGATGATGTTATTGTTTTGTTGATGTCAATATTTTGATTAAATCGTTAATTTGCGCCACACTCCCTTAGTTGAGTGGAAGTATAATTATTATCTTACATCCAAAAATTTAATTTTTTCTCTCTTAAAATAGATTTAGAATGTCACGAAATGTGGAGATTTTAAATTGGAGCAAATAAAAAATTCAGTCTGTTGGTCTGTAACTTTCTTTGTGCGCTCGATTACTCCAAATCGGTTTAAGATTTCATTCATTGATTCATTCATTCATTTATTAATTCATTCCCTTATTCACTCCTTCACTCATTCAATCATTCACTCATTCGTACATTAATTAATTTACTCATTGACTCATTCAGTCATTCACTCATCCACTCATGTACATTTTGTTATTGTATATACATTATATTATACATGTTGTTTGTACATTTTGAACTTATTCCATTTAAAGTAAATAAGTAAATCAATCTAATAAGATTCCAGAAACTTAGAATTTGGTATATCTACATATTAGAAGTCAAGGTCTCAAATGCTTTTATTATACAGGGTCTCCCGTAATAACGTGCAAAAATTTAACTAAATACCAGTTCCTTATCGAAAATGAAGATGGGTTCTTCATATATTTTTTTCAAAATAAGCCTCCCTTATCCAGCTACACCCCCCGTAAAGGGGTGTGCAAATAAACGGTTTATAATTTCTGTCTGAAAATAACAGAATCGGAGAAAGACAAAATATGGCAAATCTCGGTTACTAACAAAAAGGCATTTAACGAAATTATTTCATCCATGTAGCGTGTATAAAAAGGGGTGACATTAACTACCCCCCTTATAATTTTGTAAATATCTTTCTGTCTGCTATTTTGCTTTCGATTAAAAAAGAACTAAACATTATGAATCATTTGGACACTTTTTTACCTCTTGAAAAAAGAAACTAAATTACATCTGCCTAAGTGATTGATCAAAAGCGACAAGCACTATTATATTAGTCAAAACACTAAGTAGGCTGGTGTCAAATCATAATTTGACATTATTGTGTACCGATATGATAATTTGGTGATTATAAATAATTATTTTCAGATAAAAATTAAAAACCGTTTTTTGACACCCCTTTAAGGGTTGTATCTAGCTAGATAGAAAGAGTTCATTTTGAAAAATTTTATATAAATAACCCACCTTCATTTTCGCTAAAGAATTGGTAGCTAAATTTCTTGCACGTTATTACGGGATACCCTGTATATAATATTTTCTTTGATTTTTAGTGAAAATGTACAGGGTGCCCTATTCAAAAATGATTAATAATGTTTTTTTGATCGAGTCAGAAATTGAAATTAATGTATTTCATTACTTTCTAAATCAATATTTTCTACTATGGAAAATGTCCTGACGAATCCTTGCGTTGTTTAAAATTTATTTTTTAAAAGGTAGAAATATCTCATGCATTGATGGACGCATTGCTCGCCCTTCGCGACATTAAGAGATACATTAAAATTACGGCTTTTTTGTTTGTTCAGTGGGTATGAGTTCCAGTTAGTGGTGATTTGCGTAACGAATGTACTGACGAACGGTTGCGTTATCTAAAATTTATTTTTTAAAAGGTAGAAATATCTCATGCATTGATGGACACATTGCCCGCCCTTCACGACATTAACAGATACATTAAAATTACGGCTTTTTTGTTTGTTCGGTGGGTATGAGTTCCAGTTAGTGGTGATTTGCGTAACTAATGTACTGACGAACCGTTGCGTTGTCTAAAATTTATTTTTTAAAAGGTAGAAATATCTCGCATTGATGGATGCATTGCCCGCCCTTCGCGATATTAACAGATGAATTAAAATTACGGCTTTTTTGTTTCTTCCCTGGATATGAGTTCCAGTTAGTTGTGATTTGCGTAACTATATCACAAGAGTTAGAAATCTTAATTGAAAAGGGCGTGTATCCATTTATTATACCTTTTGTAAATACAAAACGAAGAGTATATTGCATTCGATTGGCACATTTCTAAAACAGGTAACATCGCTTGTAGGGAAAGACATTTCATATCACTGTGTTCTGAACTACTTTCAAAATGTCCGTCCGTCTGTCTGTATAACTGTCTGTCTGTCCGTCTGTCACATTTCTTGTAAGCACGATAACTTAAGAACAAAAAGTCGGATTGTAGTAAAATTTGAATAGTAAGTTAGACCTCTCCGCCCGAATTTGATTCCAGCCGAATCGTTCAGCTCAACAGGCAGTGTGCGGGTAAATTTTGTTCCTTTTGCTATGTGAAATTATAAGAAAGTATGGGTGAAAAATTGTTAGCTGAGGACGATGAAACTTTAATAGACTTGGTTAGTCAGTATCCAGCATTACATACTGTTAATGCTAAAAGTTACAAAGATTTAGTTGTTAGAAATAGGAGACAAAATGAAAAAGCGTCCTCTTCTAACATTACAAGTGCAACCAATTAATTTTATATTTCATTTAATTAGTATCCCTGATCTGATGCATGCAGATTGCAAACGCATAGGTCGACAAATAAAGAGAGACCAGACGATCTGTATTTCTCGCAAACCACTTGAGACCGAAATGGCTATCCTTGTCGATCAACTGACAGTCGGTTCTCCGCGACCGAGTGTTCGAGGAAACTTAAGGCCGATCTCCCACCAGCACTACGAGATGGCGACGATACCGCAACGATAGATCTTTGGTAGCGATTTGTCGGCGACCAGTTTATTACGAACTAGCACACCAAGGCTACGCTACCGCTACGCCTCGCCGTCACTATTTGTTATTTTGTGACATGTATGAAACTAGTCAGGTACAGCATGTCGAGTGGTGAAGAAGCCGTGGTTGTTTTATATATGCATCGAAAGAGAAAGCGACGGCGTAGATTCTGGATTCATCCATATATTACCAATAACGAACATTAAACGGTCTTTATTTCTGTCGAAATTTCTGTCTATACCGTTTCAGTCACATCCCTTCTAGAACATACCACTAAATTATAATTATAGGGACACTTTTCTATATTTATACAAATTGATCGTTGCGATCGGATGGAGACTGGCTTGCTCAGTCTTGTGAGACCGGTATCTTCACGTCGCGTCGCCGTTGCTTTGGTGAGCGAGTCTATATTTAAAACAATGTGCCGCGACTTCGAAGATACCTCGCGTAGCGGTATCGTCGCCGTCTCGTAGTGCTGGTGGGAGGTCGGCCTAAGAGTGTGACTGCGTACTTAATTTCAGTAACTCTAAGTAAAAGTGAATTGTGCCGTATTCGTGGAAAATCATAACGGCATTCGCAGTCGGCCACGCCCGACTGTAACGACTACTTCTAATTTTATTATTGAAGTAAATATTTTTCTATAGCAGTGTAATGAAGGATAGAAATTGTAACACTATAATATATCCCACAAACAAAAATATGTTGGTATGAGCTATGTATGTATGCCCGTAAATTGGAATTTTCAGTAGAGCCATAAATATGGAATTTTTTATGAATTATGCGTTCGGGTTTATTACAGGCCTTGCCAAAATTACTACTTGGTGTTACAATATGCTCCCCGTTGAGCGTTTTAGATTAATATTGCTATGCATAAAATCATGAACTTTTATACAACAGATATGCCAGCTGCGTTGTAAAAGAAATCTGGAGTATTTTTATTTAAATATCGTATTATTTTAATTAGATATCCATGAATTTACATTCACATTCATTTGAACGTATTTTTATGCGAATGATTTTATTTTTATATGCCTGGTTTTGATTATTCTATATTTAACGAATGAATTTAATTTTATGTCATTTAACTTGCTTATTAAATTAGTTTCTCACCGATCAACGTATTAAATTATTGCTGTAAAGAGTCGGAGACAGGCACGAACGTACTACTATGAGCACCAGTCATGTCAGAAATTATTTTTATGGGCAAATTACTTACAAAATAATTTTATTTAAATATGCCAACAAAGCAGTCCCTGAGTTTGTTTATTCTAATTCGGATAGGAATCTACATTTTTCTTAAAACGTGTAAAAATCACAATATATTGGATTGTACGTTTACTAATCAACACCTAATATTATAAAAACCGCTGCCTAAGAAATCACTGCTTCCAGATTTCCCATCCAGGTCTCTTTAAACGATACTATATTTGCTCTTCAATGTGTGGAAATAATTTCTCATGAAATTTTAATAAAATAGTGCTTGAAATTGTCTGCCCCAAAAGTCCATAAAACGGTATGCCACTTCAATATCTTTTTGACTAGCCGACCGACCGACCGACGTCCGACTATCCGACTGACCGGCCGACCGACGACCGACCGATCCTTCGACTGACAGTCCGACCGGCCAATCGCGTCACTAGTGTCTAATAACTCAGACAGGACATTCTATTTTTGTAAATAATGGTAATGCTGGTGTCAAAAAATTTTATTGAAAACTTTTGTTCTAGTACACAACTAAATCATAATTATTATGTTCTGTTAACCCCTTTATTAATGGAGTGGGGGTGGCAGATCTCCTCAAAAAAATTGTTTGACTTCCAGTATATACACCAAGTTTCGGGATTCTTACTAGCTTGCTTTACTTACTTGCTCATATTTATCTCCCAACTATTCAAAGGAATAAGATAAAAAAATACATCTAGTTCCAAACCTCGTTATAACACATACGTGTACCAAATTTCCAGTCAATATCTTTATTTTATTTTATTAACCTCCTAATGTCTTAAACCGCTCCAGAGTAAACCTGCGCACAAAGAAAATACAGACACAGAGATCGTCAGACTGACGGATCGACAGACAGACTTACAGAGAGATATTTATTTTGCTTAAATTTCAAATCTCCATATTCCATGGCCATTACCACTCCACTACGTTAATGAGGAACTAAAATTAATGTAGACATGAATTAAAAAGAAAACAGTTGAAATTTGTAACAATAATAATCATAATAATAATAAACTTCTCGTCGATGTGAAAAACAAAAGTGGTCAGTACAATAAATATCATTATGAAACATACAAAGAATAGATATATAAGAATATATATTAAAAAATTGATAGAACAACGGTTACACAATGTTAAAAACTAAGTTACATTTACATGAAACATACATACACACATACACATATTTATGTATACATTTTGTAATTAAAACAGTTTTAGTAATATTAATAAGAGTTCGACTATCTAAATTTTTAATTCTAATAGGTAATTTATTATATATTAAAATACCATGTATTGCGAACTCTCTTCATATTTAGATAGATTACAGATGCCCACAAAAAAAAAGTCCAGATACAGAAAGGTGAAGTACCTTCTGGTACGTTTTTCGCTGTGCTAAAAACGAATCTTAGGTCAGAACTGACCCATTAGCCTTAGATTTCACCCCAGCACACCCTAGCACCCCCCCAAATGGTCAAATTTTTTCATCATATGAAAATCCAAAATAAATATTTCATTCTACGTTTTTTTCGGTGTGCTAAAAACGAATCTCAGGTCAGAACAGACCCATCGCCCTTAGATTTCACCCCAGCACACCCTAACACCCTCCACAAATGGTCAAATTTTCACATCATATAAAAATTCTAAATAAATATCTCATTCTACGTTTTTCGGTGTGCTAAGAACGAATCTGAGGTCATAATTTACCCATCACCCTTAGATTTCGCCCCAGCGCCCCCCAAACCCCCCCAAAAGGTGAAAATGTTAGTTTATATAAAAATTCAAAATAAATATCTCATTCTACGTTTTTCAGTGTGCTAAGAACGAATCTGGGGTCATGATTTACCCATGACCCTTAGATTTCGGCCCAGCACCCCATAGCACCTTCCCAAATGGTCAAATTTTTACATCATATAAAAATTCAAAATAAGTATCTCATTCTACATTTTTCAATGTAATTTAATAGTTTTAATTTTGCTATATCTCCCCACCCCCCTTCACCATATGGTTATATTTTGACCCTTGTAACGTTGTACCAGTATTAGGATATGACAATTTTTCATTTCCATGCGATGAAATCAGGCAATAGAATGATTCCGAGAAAAAATGCTTCTATATTAAAACACATTTAAATAAGTTTAAAATGCTTGGAAGATATATTGTATTATTGGTGTCAATGTGTGACCGTAGGTAATTACCTACATATTGACATCGATAATACAGTATAGCTTCCAAGCATTTTAAATTTATTTATGTGTTTTAATATAGAAGCCTTTTTTTCTAGGAATGATTCTGTTGCCTGATTTCATCGCATGGAAATGAAGAATTGTCATATCCTAATACTGGTACAACGTTACAAGGGTCAAAATATAACCATATGGTGAAGGGGGGTGGAGAGATATAGCAAAATTAAAACTATTAAATTACATTGAAAAACGTAGAACGAGATACTTATTTTGAATTTTTATATGATGATGTAAAAATTTGACCATTTTGGAGGGTGCTAGGGGGTGCTGGGGCGAAATCTATAAGTCATGGATATATCATGACCACAGATTCGTTCTTAGCACACCGAAAAACGTAGAATGGGGCGAAATCTAAGTGTGATGGGTAAATTATGACCAGATTCGTTCTTAGAACACCGAAAAACTTAGAATGAGACATTTATCTTGAATTTTTATATGATGTGAAAATTCGACCATTTGGGGGGTGCTAGGGTGTGCTGGGGTGAAATCTAAGGGTGATGGGTCAGTTCTGACCTGAGATTCGTTTTGAGCACACCGAAAAACGTACCAGCAGGTATTTCACCTTGCTGTATTAGGACTTTTTTTTGTGTGTGCCTGTGTTATGAATATGAATTAACAAATCGTCACCTGATCTGGTATTGAAGTCGTGTAGAATAATAACTAGATTGAACATACTCTTCGTTGATTTATTGAACTTTTTATATAATTATTGCATATTCTATGAGATATTCTTCGAAGTTTTATCTAAATGATGTTAGTTTTAGTCCTTTTTAATTTCATGTTTTTGTTTAATTACAAAACAGAAGTAAGAGTTTTTATTTATTTAAATAATAATTAATAACTTTTTCATTTACTGATCGATATTGTTAAAAAAATAATAGAGTTCTTCCTGACAAGATGAATTTACTAGCCAAATTTCAATTCAATCGGACTTTTTGTCCGTAAGTTATCGTGATTAGAAAAGACGTGACAGACATACGAATATTTTGAAGGTTGTTCAGAATTTGATCACTAACACAACGTAATGAAGAAAATTCCGAACAAGTTCTAAAAATGGCGATAAGTTGTTTCTCACTCTGTTAATGATACCGATTTTTGCAAAACAAACAGATCGCCTTTAACTCACTGTCTGGCCGAAAGTACATTTTTTTGCCACACTAGTCCACACTAATAATCTCTTGAGCTGCTATCACTGTTGCTACAGTGTGTACTAAGCCATAACATTTTATTCACTGTATCGATAAAATTTATGATTCTCATAATACATTCAAGCTATATCCGTCCCTGGACATCTAAAACCTATTTCTACAGATTTTTACTGCTGGACTTTCTGTTTTAATCGAACTTTAATAGCACCAAGGCGTTCTGGGAATAGTTAAGTTAAGCTGGGAACGCTGTCACGAAGTTGTCAGATAGGCTGTTTATTAGCTACATTAGTTGGTGAAGCCGCTACGATCATCCATCAAGTGGGCTCTTTTCATGCCGACTACTTCGCCATCATTATGCAATTCCCATATACCCGATGGATTTTCACTAAACTGTGATTGATATATTGTAATTGACTATTCTCCGCAGTATCAATGCTCGCAAAAGTTTCAAATTCCGATAATGAAGTGAACATTCATTATTATTCGTGTAAATTAAATGCTTTCCACAGCCCGTTTATCAAAATTGACGTATTTTTTTATCAAAATGAACGTATTTTTTATCTTTATATGAGGTTACCGATAACTGTTGTCAGTACCATGAAAGAATTAACGTTTGCGTAAGATATGTATCACATATTTCGCAGAAACATACTCAGGAGACGTAGTTTCCACAAACACTAAAAGTTTTGAACACAGCGCTGGGATGTCAACACTAGACGCACGTTTCGCTAACCACGAACCAGCATCATCGAGGGATGACTAAAATTAGTAACTAAGAATGGCGCCAATTTTTATACTAAAATATTATTATGGTTGAATCAAGCCTGGCATCCCCCCCCCCCAAAGACTATCAGAAGTCTATTGTATCTTACATTTCTAATTAATCTTAAGGTAGTTATATCAGGAGAGGTGGGACATCTGTTAGAGAATCGATGAACTCCCAAGTTTATCGATTCGCTAGGGAAAGATTTGGCAACGCCGCATATAGTTGCTAACGCCAGCTGATCGAACTGGCGTCTACGTCTCAAGCGGAAACAAATAATCCCACATGCGCATTAGTGCTGGTTAGCTATTTTACTGCATATCAACCATCTTATTCCGTGCTATAGCGCTGATTGTCAGGTGCATAGTTGGCATATGGTTAACGTTCTCGCTTAGGGTGCGAGAGGTCCCGGATTCACTTTTTGCCCACACCGAACTTTTTTTTTTGTATTTTGTAACAGTTTATGTATTATTTTCAAAAATTCATTCATTTTATTTCAATTCATTTTTCACAAAATGTTTCAATTTCATGCGAGATTGTTTGTTGCGACTTGGGGTCTAGACTCTAGTGCTGATCAGCTCGTCTTTGTATATTGCACTTTTACCAATGTTCATTATGTAAATTTTATTATTTAAATGATTTAAAGATCGGTTATTTAACAATTTAAGAATTAGTCACAGTAAATTAGGTTTTTTAGGAGAAACAATTTATAAAGTTTCAGAAATTTTGATGCGAACTCCTTACAGACGTGCAAATACAGATCAACAGAGTTCCCACCTATCCGGAGGGTGCTTCATCCCCTTTTGCTTCAGAAACTACCCTCTTACGTGACCTGGCGCTAGTCTTTTAAATTTTTCTCAAAGACTGTTGTTACTCTGATGAGGAAAATGAATACGACCTAAAATATTAGGTATAAAATTCTACATCATTTATGTTCCATGAACTTTTTTCTATCTTTAACTCAACTCTCACAAATATGGTTTGAAAAATTAGGATATGTTGCTAAAGTTAGGCAAAAACGAGTAAAGTGACAAATATCTGGAAATACATTGGCCATAGAAGAATGTTGCATGCAAAGCAGATTTTCCTACACAAGCTTGGCTAAAAGGACAAAAAAATATGACTACAGAAAATTTTGCTATTACTACTATGTCTCTTATATACGAGCCCGTTTCCACACCACCGCTGAGGTAGAGCTCCCGGCGCTTCTTTTTAAGTGGTTTCCCCTTGAGCCCTAATCCACTAAAAACTAACTACTGTTTATTCAATAATTGGATTATCTAGAGGCAATTCTTCCTCTACCATTGAATTAAGACTGTGACAATTGGAGTACATTGTTGAACACCAATCCAACCTTAGCACAAGCACATCGTTTTCCGCAACCCTTTTTACAACTGAAAGATACTAATTGAAGAATAAAAGTAGGAGCTGGTATCTCAGTTGTAGGAATTGGCACCAAAATTTGGCTAATAGTTTTCCAACCCCATTCATTAGGCTTAAAATTTTCTCCATGCCACGAATGAATTTGTTGAAAAACGCGATACGAATGTTGTTTTAAAGCAGCGCATGTAGGTGGTAGTCTTGATAATATTACTGCTTGATTAGATTGATCAACAAATTTATTAAATGAAATGAATCTAAATTGATTTAACGATGTAACAGTTCGAGGTGCCTTGTATAAAGCTAGTGTGATTTTTTCTCCAGCTCGTAAAATGTCTGGTTTCATCAATGATGGATTGTTAAATACCGGGTCACGAGTCACGAATTGCGCTCGCCACGATATTTCCTAAAATATTTGGAATAGAAAATTGAAATTTGGAGGCCTTATTACACGACTAAAATTCCATCTTTTCAATAAAAAGTCAAGTTTGGTGCACATGCAGTTTGACCGGAAATGCCCACAACTTTCGATTTTCAAATATAACACCCTATATATTTTTACATTTTTGGAATCTAGAGGAAATTTTGAATACAATACATCCATTTTGGTCACTTTTTGATAAACATTAAACATTTTATTAAAAAATCTATTTCTGAATCCAGAGTGCTGTGGTGCCCAAAATATATTTTAGTTTGTGTGCTACGTTACTAAAAAATTAAAAAGAGCAATATGATTGCATTACTTAATTCTCTAGAGGCGTTTAAAATTTTTAAATGTGATTTTTACCCACTAACTCGGTTTTTTTAAATGGGAATTTAATCGTTCACCAACATTTTTAAATACCTCATGTTCATACGAATCTAGTGATACCAAAATTTTGAAAATCCGCTCAGAAATATTTGAGATTTCAGCCAAAATACAATGCAACCAAGCTTTTAGAAACATGCGGCTAATAGATAATAGATTAGTGGGCTTTGGAAACTAAAATGGCACATTTCTGTGTAAATCTGGTAACCTAATAACATTGGAAAAATCATAGTAGCCATTGAATCTAGTAAAACAATATCAGCTGTCAGACAGATACAAAATAAAGCGTTGCGGAAATCTCTTTGAGTAAAAATTAAAGAAAATGAATAATTTTAGTAGAAATAAATGGTCGATATGTTGCTGATATATGGAGAGCGTCTCAAAAATTCAACTGCAGCTGCAGAACTGTATCAGCAACGATATCCCAACAGACGTCATCCAAGCAGTCACTTGTTTGCCAGAGTGGAACAAGAATTAAGAAACGAACCCAATCAACAAGAAGACCATCAAATATTTATTGTAAGTGAGGACAAAAAAATTGATGTATTACGATTTGTGATGGTACACCCAACAACATCAACAAGGGAATTGTCAATAGAATGCGACATTAGTCAGTCTTCGGTTTGAAGAATTTTAAAGAAACATAAGTTTCGGTCTTATAAATACCAAATACACCAACATATTTATGGAGATGATAACGACAGGAGGCTAGTATATTGCAACTGGTTCTTAAATGCAGTACAACAAAACCCAGGTTTTCCTTTTCATATTTTATATTCAGATGAAAGTATATTTACGAACCAAGGTATGTTTAACAGAAATAATGATCAAGAAGATCCGAGGTTGGTAGGGCGGGGGAATATTCAGGAAAGATTTGGGTTTAACTGTTGGCTTGGAGTACTTGGAGATCGAATAATTGGACCCATATTTTTTTAAGGAACACTTACTGGCGAACGATATTTATTCTTTTTACAAAACCAGACAGCAGAATTTCTTGACTTACTTCCTCTTGCCTATTTACAAAATCTGTTTTTCCAACAAGATGGTGCTCCCCCACATAATTCCAGAAGAGTGATGGAGTATTTAAACAACTTGCATGGTGAACGCCTTATCGCAAATCAAGGTCATATCAGGTGGCCTCCTAGGTAACCTGACTTAACACCACTCGACTATTATGTATGGGGCACTCTCAAAAATAAAGTTTATAAAACTTCTTCAAATACCCGTGAAGAGCTGCAAAATAAAGTTGTACGGGCTCTTAATGAAATAACGCCGGCTGAATTGCGTAGAGTCATTCAAGCAACTGTACGCAGAGCAGAATTGTGTATAGAAAAAAATGGTGGACATTTTGAACAATATCTATAAATGTCAATTTATGGTTTTATTATATTAATTATTTTAAAGATACCTAGTGTTACCTAGTTTAAGTTTAATTGTTCAAACGGAATTGATTTTTATTTATTTATAGGCCCGATATTTATGTTCATTTAAATAAAACTCTGAAAACCAAACTGATGTCGCATTCTATTGCAAATGTCCTTGTGGATGGAATTGTGTTTACCTCCACATACCTATGCTAAACTTAATTGTAACGTTCTTTGCGCTCACAATTATTAAATGTTTGATAGTTCAAGATTGCCTATAACTACGCGAGTCTGTCTGACAGCTCATATTTTTTTATTACATTCAATGGCTACTATGATTTTTCCAATGTTATTAGGTTACCAGATTTACACAGAAATATGCCATTTTAGTTTCCAAAGCCCACTAATCTATTATCTATTAGCCGCATGTTTCTAAAAGCTTGGTTGCATTGTATTTTGGCTGAAATCTCAAATACTTCAGAGCGGATTTTCAAAATTTTGGTATCATTAGATTCGTATGAAAATGAGGTATTTAAAAATGTTGGTGAGCGATTAAATTCCCATTTAAAAAAACCGAGTTAGTGGGTAAAAATCACATTTAAAAATTTTAAACGCCTCTAGAGAATTAAGTAATGCAATCATATTGCTCTTTTTATTTTTGTAGTAACGTAGCACACAACCTAAAATATATTTTGGGCACCACAGCACTCTGGATTCAGAAATAGATTTTTTAATAAAATGTTTAATGTTTATCAAAAAGTGACCAAAATGGATTTATTGTATTCAAAATTTCCTCTAGATTCCAAAAATGTAAAAATATACAGGGTGTTCTATTTAAAAATCGAAAGTTGTGGGCATTTCCGGTCAAACCGGATGTGCACCAAACTTGATTTTTTATTGAGAAGATGGCATTTTAGTCGTGTAATAAGGCCTCCAAATTTCAATTTTCAATTCCAAATATTTTAGGAAATATCGGGGCGAGCGCAATTCGTGACTCACCCGGTATATACAAAACATCGTCCAAGTCCCTTCTAGTATTTATCTATTTACAGTTTGTGCTTTTCCTTTGCCAAAAAATGCTGATGTAGTATCGCATCCACAAATCGAGAGAATTATATGCCCTTCCTTAATGTTTCCTTGAATATCTCTTAAAAATCTAATGTCTTTATCAAGAGGACAAAGAGTAATTATGAGAATGAGAAGGTCAACATTCTGTCCCACGACAACTACCAACTGTGAGATTGGGGGCTGGATATAGGAAAAAATATATAGGACATAAATGATGTATATTTTCATAACAAATATTTTAGGTCCTATTCGTTTTCGTCGTCAGAGTAACAGTTTTTGAGAAAAATCATAAAACGGGCGCCGGGTCACGTAAGAGGGTGGGTGGTTTCTGAAGCAAAAAGGGGATGAGCACCCTTCTGAGAGTTGAGAACTCTTTTGACATGTATTTAGATGTCTATTAAGAGTCTGCACCCAAATTTTTAAAACTTTATAAATTACTTCTCCTATTTGCCATTTCAATTTCTAATTTACTGTGACTAAATGTCAAGTTGCGACGGTGAATCATCTCCATATTTATGCACATACTTCATCATGAATTAATTTAAGTTTGCCTCTTTTTTGAGATCATTCTTAAATAAGAATCAGTCGTAAGAGGGAAAATAGTGTCACGACACCAATTTATTTCGCGTGGCGTCCATGAACGCAATGTTAAATGCCAAAAACTGCGAACTTTGAGCGAATAAATCTCGGAAACGGTACGGTAAATGGAATTCATATATTACCAGAATGTTTATTGATATGCGAATTAAATTTGCTATAAGTTTCGTGACCTTCTTAAATAACATAAATTGCGATATAACTACCTTATTGTGGCGCTCCTGTTTCCTTAGAGCTCTTTGTACTAGACTTCATGGCCTTGATAAGGGCCCCTCGGTATACATCTATTAGCCTTTGACTTTTTATCGCCAAGTAGTTAGAATCTCAGTCTCATTAGACCTTCACAATGGCTCAGTGTATGGAGTAAGGTTCCGACGAGATACTTGATCACCCATCCAAGCGCCGGACCCTACCATCTGATATCTATTCTACGATTCTTATCGAAAGCGTGTTGTCCAACGTAAAACTTTTCAATTTTTCTATATTTGAGATAGGCCGTATGTTTTTGAACCATGTTATAGTTGTTGCATTTTGATTGTCCAACGTACTTCAAATTACAGTTCTTACAACTAATTTCATAAATCCCGGACTTTTTGTTTCATTCAATTTTATCATTTGGGTTGCCAAAAAGCTGTTGCAATTAATTTATCAGTGTATGAACAACTGTCATATCTAATTTATTTAAAATCCTGGTTTGACGAGTAAATTATGATAATAGCGAATTGGTATAAATTTTGGATTCCATTCGGTATGAAAGGTCGAGAAGTTCTGACGGGTAAAAAAAGCTCTTCTACTCTTCCTAATTGAAGAGTATAAATTCTAAAAGGTCTAGGTGCCAGTCATTGGGATAATAGGTTTTTCACTTTAAAATGATCTGTGCCATAGCGAATGTAGCTAAGTGCCATCTATCAGACGTAATTGGAGCAATAAATATGCAGATGACACTTAGCGCTCTCCTAGAAACATTGGCCATGGCACATAGGCCAATTTAAAGTAAAAAACCCATTATTCCAATGACTTAGACCTTAGACCTTTTAGAATTTACACTCTTTAATAAATTTATCAACTAGACTTACATAGTACCTTAGCTATATCTTTGATTAAATTGTTCTCCATTGCAATCCTCTGTTCATTTAGAGAGAAACTTAATAGACGATGAATCAAGAAATTGAGACTCTTCGTTCTATGCTGAGGATAATAGTGTTAGTCATTACAGTTATGTCTGTGAGTGTTGGTGTATATACACTATACAAGAAAGACACCAGGACTCTAAGATATATCCCTAATGACAAATTGACTATGGTAATGTGAAAAGAATATTAATCAATGCACAACATTAAAACTGTTACATATTAAGAACTTATTAAATTTAAATTTGTTTCAGGTAAGGACACTTATTTGGAAGAGAGTAGGTAAGAAGCTTAAACATTAATTTATCTTTATAATTATAAGTCAATAATATTATTCTTCCAACAAGTTCATTTAAAAACTAGTGTGCAAAAAGCATTTTAGTAACATTTATGTGAAAAATAATAAAAATAACGCTCCCAACTATATAACTACGGTGGCTTTAATAATAATTAAGCCACTTTGTACAATAATATGAAAAATATAAGTTTAACTAAATAAAAACTTGGTGTATGAACAAAAAACATTGTAAATTTTAGTTTTTTATATACAGGGTATCCCAATATTCCGTGTACAGGAAGCTACCGTAGATTATTTTGGTCAAAATAAGTTGATTTGTGTAAATCTATATCTATTCAGGCATCAAGATATAATACTGAAAATAGTGGTGGTTATATGGAGCAGTTTTTGTAATAGTGCAGCCGTATACTAGTTTACGTAAGCATTATTTTGTTTTTGCTATCAGATACATTAATTTTATTATGAAAAAATAAGGTCTGGTTCGAATCGAAAATGGTTAGTGACGCAATAGGAAAAATAATTATGACAAAACTATTAGAAATGGAAAACTTTTACAGAGAAAAAAATGCACAAACTGTTTATTTTTATGGAAGAACATGAATTGAGGTCGTATTTTCACCGGTCCAAAAAACGCAACTACGTCGGTTATAATGTCCTAAAAGACATATGTAGGGAAGTATTATCATGCCTAATTTTGGTAAAGCCATATAGGGTGTTTCAAAATATGAAAAACTAAACATTTTTTACAATTTTGAAGCCTTATAACGGCTACGAGGCAACTTTGAATGGAAGAAAATCCAGTTAAATTATCTTATTTTGGTGGCAACATGCTGTATATAAAATATTGTAATAAATATTTACAAATAAAATTGTCAATTGCTAATTCTCAATAATTTTTCGTTTTATAATGTAAAAAATGTTATATTACAACTATCTAGAAAATAGCACATTATTAAAGTTACATACCCTGCGTTTTCCAATTTTATTTATTTTATAGTATACTACAAATCAAGAACTGAAAATTTGTTTGTAAAAATTGACCCGCCTTTAAAAAGTTATGAAATAATGCTTCATCAAAATACCTAAAAAATCTTAAATATTTGTGATTACGCCGACAGTATTTGTATGTTCAATTAGCATCACTGATAGAGTGAACATAACTGTAAAGAAATTGTTTATTAATTATTTAAACTAGGAAACACTTTTTTTTTAAACAACATTATAAGTTAGGAGATTTTAAGGCAATTTAGCTTAAATTGACACATTAGGGGTTTTCGAGGTCTATGAAACAGATTATGATGTCAAAAAAGGTTATTGAAAATGGCTGATCCAATATGGCCGACTTTTCGCTAAAAATATTATTGAACACGACTCGATAAATTTTAAACAAATTTCGCACGAATTGACGCAGTGGGTGTACTTTAGGTCGCTGAAAGAGATTATGATGTCAAAAAGTAATAATACAAGATTTTAGCCAATATTAGACGATTCTCTTAAATAAAAACCGTTAAACAAATTTTTTGATTCTGAATGTGGTGGAGAATAGTCCGAACTACAAGCACGTCCAATAAAAGTCGAGGAGCCAGTTCCGACGGACCCAAAGTACCTCATAAAAGTGCTTAGGCGGGCATCGCCATCGCTCGAATTCGACTCGACGCCAAAAAGTATCAATGTCTTTAGTACGTTTTTCAAGCTACAAAACCATTGAACTTATATATACAGCTTCCCGAAGCATCCTTACAAAGATATCAAGCAAATAAATTGAAAATTTCAGTACAAAATTAAAAGTGAATAGTTTTTCAAAAGTTCGACATATGTTATCATAACTGACTGGGAGCCTGAATCTTTTTGTAAATTCGATTGTTATAATACTCTAGCCGCTGTATGAGTTACGATTCTTCGGGACGTAACGCCTTGCCAAGGGTAGTGTCCTCTGAAAAGTTGTTTTATATACAATTAGCTTAGACTTGAATATTTATATTTTTTGTATTTTGAATTTTACTTCAATAAATGAAAGCATATTTTGAATTCGACTCTTTATTCATCCACTAGATCTAAGATTGACGACTTGCGTGCGATTCCGTGATTATTTTTGAAGTGCCAAAAAATTATAAGGATATATAACAGTGAACAGATTTTATCGACAGATTTGCAACATGACAAATTATCGATAAATCCAGAATTGTTCGATATGTCGAAGTCATTTGTTTAATAAACAGCCAATGAAATTGAGAATACATTTTTGTATAACTTGTTACCAAGAGACAGTCTTCATTCCAGTTATGAATGACTATATTGTTGCACAACCGCTGGGTTTTGTTGCATTATTTTCCCGGAGCCTGGTATCGCTGAGAGGAGTCATATTCAATTGGACAATTCTTAATGAACTGTTTTTTAGTTATAGCTTTTTGAAAAGAGAAGATTCTACTCTAAAAAATGCTATAATGTTAACTACCTACCCACGAAAATGCAGAAGTTACTGCGATTGATAAGAAAAATTTCATTGAGATACGACCAAATCTTTTTTGGGTCCCTCGAACACGAAAAGGTATTTTTGTAAAAATGCCTGTGCATAAGTATGTATATATGGGGACAGAATAGCGCAGATACTAGAGAATTCATTTTGATGAAATTTAGTACAAAGGTAATGTTGATATCGTAGATGAGCTGTTTTGGTGCAGATCGGATGACGTTTAGTGCACCTTTGATACATACATTTCTTATTATGTGCCTGCGATAATATAGATATATACAATTGCTTAAAAGTTATATAGATTTGAGAAGATGTGTCATAATAATCCCACTGATTAACATCAGATGCACATTTTTTTCCTAATTTAATGTCTAGAATAGTCGAGTGCAAACATTCTCAAATATTTACTGTATAATGAGTGTAGTATTAAAACATTGAATTTTTAAGTTATTCTAGTGACTTAGTAAAAAAATCGCTGTCTAAGGAATCACTACTTCCACATCCAGATTTTTCATCCGTCACTTTAAAGAAAACATCTTGACTAGGTTTGCACTCTAGTATGCGGAAATTATTGGTGATAGAATTTTAATAATATTTGGGGCAGATGTCATAGAAAAATTTGAGGCTCTGGTTTCTACCATATACGTTAAAACTGAAGTTTCTAGTTGTGAATGTTAGAAAATAAGTAGGGCAGTTATTTTCTAATATTCACAACCTACCACCTCCCACCCCTTCAACGGAGTCAGCTCAATCAGATGTTAATACAATACATACGGGTACCAACTTTCAAGAGAATATCTCAATATTATGTTATCAATCCCATTAATAATGAAGAGGAGGTGATGAGGTTTGAAAAATGTTAGCAAGAAATCTTAAGCCTTGGTTTCTAGTGTATACACCAAATCCCAATATAATAAAAAATGCTTTGGTTTCTAGTAGATATATTTAATTTCAAGTTTCTGTAATCTCACCAACTTGCTTTACTTATATTCGCCTATTAACCCCTAAATAACCCCCAGCCCTTCAACGGAATCATCTCAAAATATAATAATACGTGTACCAAATTTCAAGTGAATATCTCAATTTTATTTTATCAATCCCTTTAATAATGTAGTTGGGCGGTTGAAAAATATTATAAAAAAATCTGAGGCATTGGCTTCTAGTACATACACCGAATGTCAAGTTGCTGTACTCATACCAGCTTGCTTTACTTAATTTCAGATATTTAACACTATTTAACCCCCAATCCTTCAACAGAGTCGTCACAAAATATAGTTCCAGATGCCGCTATAATACATACGTGTACCACATTTCAAGTGAATATCTTAATGTTATTTTATCAACCATTTTAATAATGGAGTAGGGGTGGTGGGGGTTGAAAAATATTATAAATAATCTGAGACCTTGACTTCTAGTATATACACCGAATTTCAAGTTTCTGTAGTCTTGCCAACTTGCTTTACTTATATTCCCCTATTTACCCCTAAATAACCCCCAACCCTTCAACGGAATCATCTCAAAATATAATCCAGTTCCAGATGTTATAATACATACGTGTACCAAAATTCAAATGAATATCTCAATTTTATTTTACCAACTCCTTTAATAATGCTAGGGGTGGGGTGGTGTCAGGTTGAAATATATTATAAAAAAATCTGAGGCTTTGGCTTCTAGTATATGCACCGAATGTCAAGTTTCTGTATTCGTACCAGCTTGCTTTGCTTATTTTCCCCTAGTTACCCCTATTTAACCCCCAACCCTTCAACGGAATCATGTCAAAATATAATCGAGTTCCAGATGCCGTTATAATACATACATGTACCAAATTTCAAATGAGTATCTCGATTTTATTTTATGAACCCCTTTAATAATGGACTAGGGGTGGTGGGGGGTTGAAAACTATTATAAAAAAATCCGAGACCTTGGCTTGTAGTATATTCATCCAATTTTAAGTTTTTGTACTGTTACCAGCTTGCTTTACATATTTCCCCATATTTACCCCTATTTACCCCCCAACCCTTTACCGGATATCTTCAAAAAATAATCCGTTTCCAGATTTCGTTATAATATATACGTATACAAAATTTCAAGTCAATATCTTAAACCGTTCCGGAGAAAGCGTGCGGACAAAGACAGTTACAGACAGACAGACCGACCGACAGACAGAAAATTTTCTTTCGCTCAAATTTAAAATCTCAACGTTTCGTGGCATTCTAAACCTATTTCAAGAAAAAGAGAATTGAAGATTTTTTTACGATTACTATACTTTCAATCCACTACGTGGATGTGGAAGTAATTGGTAGGTGATGAAGCTAAACGGACACCGAATTCGTAGCGCGTCGAGATACATATGGGACTACCTACTGGAGTCCCAGAAGCACGCCACTTTTTTTGTGTGCCTGTGTATTGCTGATATCAGAAATTTGTTTATATTTTGTGTATTGCAGTAACCGTTGGCCCGCTTAATACTGAAATTATTTCAAGGTAAAACTAATCTTTAGGTAACTTTTTGACTTTTATGGTTTTGTTATTTATAGGTTTGTATTTTTTTGCAATTATAAGGAGCCAACAAATAATGTTAAGACGTACAATTAATAATTAACATTAATGTAACTTTAATTACATGAATATCTCTGTTTTATTTTTTTAACTGATCATTTAAAACACATCTGAAAATAATCAAATAAGCGATTATTGAGCACGAACGAATTATTATGTATAATAACATTACCACTAGGATTAAGTTTTGTACTACAGAAAATTATATTCAAACTATACAAACACTATACTATTCTTATTCTTGTCAATATTTCAACACATCTTCTGTATACAGGATGTATCGGCTAGGGTGTATTTTGAAAATTCTATAAATAAATGGAAACTTTGTCATGTCGATAATAATTTATTTCTTGATTTTATAGCCTGTCTTATAACTATTTTACCAGAAATTCTTTGTAGTTACTGGCGTTGCTGTCTGTAGGTCCTCAGTATTGAACGATTTCGCTACACAAACTGTACTCCTGAGATATCTCCAGAAGAAGAGTAAGGACCGGATATCTTACAGACCACTTATCATCTCCAACGAAGAATTGTCGCTGTATAAGCACATCCCTCACGTGACTCCACTCCAGATATTCTGCGCAAAGTTACCAATTGTACTTTTGCTAACGCCTGGTAGATTTAAATGCTTTTGGCCAGATAAAGCAGTCTGAGCAACCGCACGTTTCACCATACCCATTCAGCATTAAAATCTCGATAAGAAAAATTTCTGATAAATAAGCCGTTTCTCAATTAATTTTACAGATCTTGTAAAATCACAAATAACCCATAAAATCCAACAATTTGGCCGTCTCTTTTGGCAGAATTGCAGGATATCTGCAAAAAAGTTAAAAAAAAGAGTCGAGTTAATTAGGTGTATTCATTTTTTTTTATAATAAAGGGCATTTAAAAGAGGCATACGCTGAATATTTTGTATATCTTATCCATTAATAATAACATTCAACGTTTAAAAAAAAAGTGTAATAACAGCACAGGTTAGACGATCCCCTTTAACTCTGAAACCAATATTAATTTATATTTGTGACATTACGATTTAAGCAATTTATAAAAGTATGATATTTCTTTTGAGGATTAAACTTGTACAATATTAGTTTTAAGTTATATAATAGTATTTGACTTGTTCAATCCTGAGTTCTCTTATAGTTCAGTTCTGTGGTTTCTACATAGAAACTTGTGCTCAACTTCGATACTTTGATTTCATATAATTAAAGTTAACTATTGACATAGACATTTCACAAGTTTCACATACTACGATAAGGTCGATATATCTCCATAGAAGCTATGTTCCTCGCGAATGGCAGTTATAACATGTCGCATTATACTCACGTACTCACACGTATTGTTACTTGTTTTATTATGTACAATTTCTTGAATACGGATTGGGATGACCGAGGAACTACGTAAGCATTTTACAAAATATTAAGAGGAAATAATTGCAGATAGTTTAAAATAAGGATAAGGATAATTCAAAGTTAATTACTTCTAAAATGAACAATGCAGTCACCTGCGCCTGCTACTAAAGGCATGCAATCGATGCATGCAATGAATTCTATTGGCTTTTGAATCTGGAGGGAACATAATTCAAAATAGTACAAAGGCTTATCAAAACACCACCGCCCTGGCACATACGCCTTATGGTGAAAGATAAATAACTTCTTTTAATTTAAATGGCCTGTTTTTCAATAACATGCCCAGCTCAAGTCATCTAGATTCTCCTTATGCTTTCAAATAATTCTTCTTTTTCTTTGAAATTAAAAGTGTTAGTTCAACTGAAGACCGTCATGAGATGAAGGTCTCGGCCGTTCCAGATAGATCGATTCTGAGAGTTAATGCTGCAATCCCTTATGATAGTCCAAATTGTTTAGTTTAAGAAGTCTATTGAGTAATCGTGTCTTTCAGAGGCGTCCTCGTAATAGATGTTTAAAAATTTGTAGCATTCTCCTTGAAGATATAAAGGATGGCTATGCTGAAGTACTGAATATGAAATTTTTTTATTCTGCATTTGGTAGACTTTATCTAATGTGGCCCCGTATGGCCTGCTCACTCCTTACACCTGCGTGATGTGGTACTATTTAGTAGTTCGAAGCGTATCACTAAGGTGCTAAACTGTCTCTTCCATCGTCGCTGAGCACGCACAGACCTTGTAGTATCTATTTGTGATTTGTTGAATTGAATCGTTTGCAACGAGCCTGTAGCGCAGACCCGACGGGGTGCTTTTCACGGTTCGATTGGGCAATTTAGGTGCGATTCACTTCATGTTTAAGGTCGTAACGAGGTTGGGCTCGAGACTCCACTCGGTAACCTCCATCCAACTGTAAGCCTTCATGGCTTACAGTTGAAGATAAAAGAGGTGAACTTCTTGTTCCACCCAACAATTTAAATATAGATTGGGTTATAATTATATTAGCGAACATTATATACAGTGAAGCTACACTTCGTTATTTTCTTGAATTGCAAGTTAAACCATATTTCTTATTATGAGTTTATCGCACAAAAAGAAATTTTTACTGATCCCGTGGTTTTGCACCAAGGACTTCAGCTCTTGTGGAGCCTGTTCCAGGGATTTGATCCCTGTTGACGACACTGACGATGTCCACACCAATAGCTCAGAGTCCAGGTCTCAACAAGAGATGGCGGCTACTCCTTAAAATGTGCGCCATTCCCAATTGTGAACTTTCTTGTACTTCCTCCTCCGCTCTCGGTTGACCAGGAAGATAAAACCATGGACGTTAGTGTCATTTGTGAATGACACAACGACCAGTAAAATAGGAGTTCTCCTGTATGCGTATTACAATGTCTACTTGATTCGCGTTAATTTTCTTGTCAGTTACAATCTATAGTACATCATTGGTATTGACAACTTTGTCAGGGGTATATTCATAATATTTTTGCGGTATCGGTACATCACAGTGCCTGCACATGACTCAGTGGAGATAACTGACCAGTCGTGTCGATGAATGTACCCATTGGTGAAAAACTAGTACATTTCGCCAACATGTGACTGACATGTTCCTCTGCACATCCTGCACTTGATGTCAATAGGCTGTTTTAGGATCATCCTCTGGTGGTACCTGATATTTAGCGCTTGGTCCTGCGCTGCTACTATTAAACATTTCGTTTCCACTCTTCAAGTCTGAGTCATTCAACTACTTCCTAGACGACCCTTTATCTACTGCTGATCGGTCGAATTTGCAAAAGAATTGTCCATGAGTCAGCTTTACGAGAAACATTTCTATATTCCTCTTTTCTATGCTAGTTGTCATGTTTTTCTTGGCGTCTTGTGTGTTATGATCATTATGGCAAGTTGAATACTATACTTTTTCTACGATAATACAACAATGAATATTAACATAATTGTTCATCTTTACTAACCGAATTCATTATTTTTGCACAATTATTACTAACTTGATTTGACAACGTCGAAACTATTCAAATATGTCAAATATTTTATTTTGCGCGTTATATCGATTGAACGGGCTAGGCATGAAGTTGAAGGTGATTGGTTGTACGCAGTGAGTGTGTTATTTTAAATCACCTTATTTGTCTATGGATACTATTTTTTGTTCAGGAGCAGTAAGCAATTAATACTTACATAATCTAATATGAGTAAATAAAATAGTTTAAAGCCAACTTAAAAGTCGAGAATACAACCATACACGCCCGTAAATGACGGTCACTTGTAGCGGATTTTGAACCATTTTACCATTTAAATTGTTTTATTCATTTTAAAATGTTTACATATCAAGCCTTAAACTAATGTATAGTATTTAAGTAGTATAATATAATAAACCACTGCCTAAGGAATCACTACTTCCACATCCAGTTTTTTCATCCAAGTCACTTTAAAGGAAGCTTCTTGACTAGATTTGCACTCTAGTAATGTGGAAATTATTGATCATAGAATTTTAATAATATTTGGGGCAGATGTCACAGAAAGGTTTGAGGCGTTGGTGTCTACCATATACGTTAAAAATGAAATTTCTGGTCTACACTACTTATTTTCCCCTATTCACAACCTACCACCTCCAACCCCTTAAATGGAATCATCTCAATCAGATGTGATACGAACTTTCAAGTGAATATCTCAATTTTATGTTAACAATCCCATCAATAACACCTTCACTGGTGGGGTTTGAAAAATATTAGAAGGAAATGTAATGCTTCGGTATCTAGTATACACACCAAATCCCAAATTTCTGTACTCTCACTAGCTTGATTTACTTATTTTACCCCATTTACTCTTATTTAACCTCTAACCCTATACAACCCAAAATATAATTTAGTTCCGAATGTCGTTATAATAAATACGACTACCAAATTTCAAGTGAATATCTCAATTTCATTTTATAAACCCCTTTAATAATGGAGTAAGGGCGGTGGGGGGGGTTGAAAAATATTATTAAGAAAACTGAGGGCTTGGCCTCTAGGACATACACCGAATTTCAAGTTTCTGTACTCTTACCAGCATGCCTTACTTATTTTTCCCTATTTAGTTTTACTTACCCCCATTCCTTTAACGCAATCATGTCAAAATATAATCTAGTTTCAGATATCGTTATAATACATACATGTATCAAATTCGCTTTTAGCATATGGACCAAACCCCAAATTTCTGTACTCTTACCAGCTTGCTTTACGTATTTTCCCCCATCTACTCCTATTTAACCCACAACACTTCAACGGAGTCATCTCAAAATATAATCTAGTTCCAGATGTCGTTATAATACAAACGTGTACCAAATTTTAAGTGAATATCTCAATTTTGTTTTATCAACCCATTTAATAATGAAATAGGGGTATTGGGGGGGTCGAAAAATATTATAAAAAATTTTGAGGCCTTCGTTTCTAGTACATACACCGAATTTCAAGTTTCTGTACTCATACCAGCTTGCTTTACCTATTTTCCCCTATTTAACCCTCAACCTTTCAATGGAATCATCTCAAAATATAATCTAGTTCCAGATGTCGTTATATTACATACGTGTATCAAATTTTCAGTGAATATCTCAGTTTTATTTTATCAACCCCTTTAATAATGGAGTAAGGATGGTGGGGGGGTTTGAAAAATGTTATTAAGAAAACTGAGGCCTTGGCCTCTAGGACACACACCGAATTTCAAGTTTCTGTACTCTTACCAGAATGCCTTACTTATTTTCCCCTATTTAACCCACAACCCTTCAACGGAATCATCTCAAAATATAATCTAGTTTCAGATGTCGTTATAATACACACGTGTACCAAATTTCAAGTGAATATCTCAATTCTATTTTATCAACCTCTTTAATAGTGGAGTAAGGGTATTGGGGGGTTGAAAAATATTGTAGAAAAATCTGAGGCTTTGGTTTCTGTACATGCACCGAATTTTAAGTTTCTGTACTCATACCGGCTTGCTTTTCCTATTTTCCCCTATTTAACCCTATTTAACACGATTTAACCCCCAACACTTCAATGGAATCATCTGAAAATATAATCTAGTTCCAGTTGTATTACATACGAGTACCAATTTTAAGTGAATATCTCAATTTTTGCATAGTAGTGTTTTGTTAAATTTCGTTTTATATATCTCAATTTTATTTTATAAAGCACTTTAAGAATTGAGGGGGAGGAGGGTTGAAAAATATTATAAATAATCTAAGACCTTGGCTTCTAGTACATACACCGAATTTCAAGTTTCTGTAGTCTTACCAGCTTGCTATACTTATTTTCTCCTATTTACCCCTATTTAACCCCGATCCCTTCAACGGAATCATCTCAAAATATACACCAGTTCCAGATGGCGTTATAATACATAGGTGTACCAAATTTCAAATGAATATCTCAATTTTATTTTATCAACCCCTTTATTAATGGAGTAGGGTGGTGGGGGTTGAGAAATATTATAAAAAAAATTGGGTCCTTGGCTTGTGGTACATACATCAAATTTCAAGTTTCTGTACTCTTAAAAGCTTGCTATACATATTTCTCCCTATTTACCCCTATTTAACCCCCAACCCTTCACCGGATATCTTAAAAAAGCAATCCAGTTCCAGATCTCGTTATAATATATACGTGTACAAAATTTCAAGTCAATATCTTAAACCATTCCGGGGAAAACGTGAGGACAAAAAAAAAAGTTACAGACAGACCGACAGACAGGCAGACCGATAGACAGACAGACCGGCAGACGGACAGACAGACAGAAAATTATTTTTCACTCAAATTTAAAATCTTGACGTTTCATGACATTCTAAACCTGTTTCAAGAGAAAACAAATTGATTTTTTTTTGCGATTACTATACTTCCAATCCACTACGTCGATGTGGAAGTAATATTATATAATTATTATTATGCAATACTAGAGGTATCCTTGGTATGTCAGGGAGACATAGTTGACTTTTTATTTCATGTTCAATTAATATGTATTTAATTTATACGATATTTCTTGCGAAATTTTAACCCTAGATATTATAATATCGAAGTTAGATGGTGCATTAAGTAGTCTTTCAAACGTGCGGGGAAAAAGAATTAAAAACCTGCTTCAAATAGGATTTTGAACAGTTGCACTACCCATGCAATTCTTTGCAATTTCTGTGATGGCTAGTCTTAATTATTATTATTAATCCTTGTTAAATAAAAATACAAAGAAATTCGTATTAGTAATTCGTCACGGAATCTATTCATATTCTTTGAAATAAAATTAAATAGAATTCTAACCCATTTTTCATTTCCTTATCTATTATAATATTGCAGGGTAAAAATAAAATATCTGTTCGCAAATTATATCTCTCGCTTTCCTTTGTACTCAGTCGTTTCATTTGAATATATCTGTTGTAGGCAATTTATCAAATAAGAGAAGCATATTTCCGCCGTCGCGTCAGTTATATAAAGTTTATATAGCTTATTGAATCGTTGGCTGTACAGGATATAAGGAAGTCAAGTGGTTGTCTAAGCTTTTGCTAGTGTTAGTTTTAATTATAAATATGATATATTGATGAATTTAGTGCTTCTAGCACCACTAAATTTTCCTCTTAATGTTCAGTGATGGACAGGATATTTAATTACAAAGACAATAAAATATTACTGTAATGCCTTTAAATTTCTCTCAATGATTCAGTATTTTCTGAGATTGCAATATAAGTCACAGAAATTCTTCGTAATTCCCAACTGCCCCATTGGCTTGCAATGATTCTCGCAATGTCCTCCAAATACAGTTTCTTTTTGAACATTGCAAAAACGACTTTGAAGCAAATTATTTTAAAGTAATCTCTCATTCGAGGAATTAATTACATGAGACAGTTGTACGTATAATTCAGTTTATTAGTGTTGATCATTTCATTTGTAAAGACATCGTATTTAAATAATAGTTATTATATTTTTCGCAAATACAAAACGAAGAGTATATTGCATTCGATCGGAACATTTCTAAAACAGGTAATATTGCTAGTAGAGAAAAAAATTAATTTCATATTATTGTGTTGGTGATCGAACTCTGAACAACATTCAAAATGTCCGTCCATCCGTCTGTCTATCTGTCTGTCCGTCCGTCTTTCTGTCCGTCTGTCTGTCCGTCCGTCACGTTTCTTGTAAGCACGATAACTCGAGTTACAAGGGAGTTAAAAGTAACTCAAACAATAAATACTATTAACAAGGGAAGGGCTAGGAAAAAACACTCGATAATGCGGAAATGCCTTCAGTACAAATGATTTTCTCATGGCGCCGACCAGAATGTATGACCCCAGCGGCTATCTTGAGTCATGTGATTTGGGTTACTTAATAATTCAACCAATGCATAACCTTGCTTTATTTCTTTTACTGGTTGGAATCACATATCAGATGAGGTTATGTATACGCTCTATTTCGGGAGCGTGAAATAGAATCCAGTGTAGATGTCAATTCTTGATCTAGGCGAAAGCATACCCTGTATGTAGGGAACCCGAAGAGAGCTCAGATGAAGTCTTCTGGGGGCCATGGCGGTGTGCTATGAGATCACATTTTGGGAGACGGTCTCTCGTTAAAACTTATATGATTTAAACTAAGTTGGTTCCAAAATATATGTCTTTAGAAAAAAATGAACCATTTAATGCAGATTTCTCATTTCGAGAAGCATGCTGTGATTTTATTGTTGCAACTAAATATTAGTATTATAAATAACTGTTAAATATTTTTCAGGTAAATATCTTATTATTTTGTTTGCTTTTTAAGACTCTTGACAACATTTGAGAATTTTTTTATTAAATTGAACAATAATGAGACATATTCTTTATAGGATTTTGCAAACAGCGGAAAAAAACTATCTATGAGAACAAAGAGAAAAATTATATGTAAAAATATTAATGAAATCTTTGCATTCGTTCGATTACCTGAATTCTGGTTATGCTAGCACATTAGAATCCTAAAATGATTTTGTCAAATTTCTTATTCGACAATTCTCATTATAACCCTAGCATCCAACATAGTCTCCTACTCCTATGCAGATTAAACCAGTATCTACATGACCCCCTACGGTATAAAGATTCAGTTAACTCTCATTTTTAACTGAATATTTATGCCATAGGGGGTCATGTAGATACCGGTGTAATCTACATAACCGTAGTGGACTATGTTGGATGATAGTGTTATAATGAGAATTGTCAAATAAGAAATTTGACAAAATCGTTTTAGGATTCTAATATGCTAGCATAACCAGAATTCAGGTTTTCGAACAAATGCAAAGATTTCATTAATACTTTTACATATAGTTTTTCTTTTAGTTCTCATAGACAGTTTTTTCCGCTGTTTGCAAAGTCCTGTAAGGAATATGTTTCTTTACTATAAGCAAACAAATAATAAATAATTGACTTTTAAAAATTGAACAATACTTTGAATCTAAGTAATATGGATTATTCCGAAAACTAGTGTTAATGAAACATTTTGATAAAAAGTATTATAAGTATTGTTAATGATCTGGAAAAACATATAGGCATTACAGTTAATATGCAATTGGTTTTGTATGCGGATGACACCACAATTGCATTATCAGCCTCGTCAGAAAATGAACTCGCCAACGACGCACAGATATTGCTTTCCGAATTTGCAACCTGATGGAACAAAAACAAGCTTATTCTTAATCCATCAAAAACGCAAAAGACGTAAAATTACAGAACTTACATTAAAACTCAATGACATTTTGCTAAACAGAGTAGACAATTGCAAATTCTTGGGTCTCTACATCGACTCTTAATTATCTTAGAAGGAACATGTCGGCTTTGTGGTCAGTAAATTAAATAGTGCCTACTTTGCTATTGTTAATCTTAAAAACATCTTAGATATTAAAAACCTAATGAATGTCTATTATGCCTTGGCGTATCCACAACTAAACTATATGGTACTATACTGGGGCCAGACAACTGAACTTAATTGCATTTTTGTGATACAAAAAAGAATAATACGCAAGATTTTCTCTGTTGGTCCACTTGAATCCTGCAAGCCCATTTTCAAAATGCACCATATTTTGCCACTCCCTTGCATAGGTAGTCATTTACCAAGCGCTAATTTTTGTAAAAATGGAAAGTTTCCACAAAATAACTCGGTACATCACCATGACACTAGGTCAAATACTAACATTTATGTTTCAAACATTAATTTGTCTATGTATAAAAAAAGTCCCTATTACTTTTGTACTGATATATACAATCACCTAACTAACTCTTTTAAACACACTCATTCGGTAAGCAAATTTAAAAAATATGTAAGGGGCTACCTTCTCGACAACTGTTTTTACTCTATTCAAGAATACTACAATAAGTAATTTAAACTGTATTATTACATTATGTTTTTACACTTTTGGATACGTACTGTGAATTTTTTACCTCTCTGTTTTATTTATTTATTTTAATCATTTTATTCATAAGATTTTACATCTAGTATTTATTATTGATCGGTTTATCAATTAATTTTTACTATCTATCTTTTATTCCTAATTAATGACGTTGTCAATATTGTAACAATACTCCGTTAATGTTCCATCTCAAATGGATTGTAGAAACCGTTTCCGTGTTGAAATAAGTTATAGGCCTAGGCACGAGATGTCAGCACCATCGAACGATTTAAAATATTGTATCGAGTGATATCGAATACGCTCTCTTACTGTTTTGCTTGTTGAGCGGTTAACATGTCTTTTAACCTACCGGCTTAAATTTTATTATTCAGTCGCTTAAAATGGATATTTGAATGTAAGTAATTTGTCTCAAATTTTAATCTAAATTGATATTAATACGTTCCTATTTTCTTTTAGATTATGGATTGAATTTTTTTATGACCTTTTCCGATATTTTTTTTTTTTATTTTTCCGATTTTTTTTATGATTTTTTCCGATATTTTATGATTTTTTCCTGCAATTTTTTTCTGATATTATCTGATGTACCTTTTCTGACATTTTCCGATATTTTCTGATATATTCTGATTTATCTGATATACTATTTTCTGATATATCTGATATACCTTTTCTGATATATTCCGATTTGTTATATAGCTATTTTATAACTATTCCTATTTATTATCTTTTTCAAGATTAAAATGAAGTTTTTCAAAATTTAAACCTACTTAAATTCGTTTCAAGTTTCTTCAAGTTTATCGATTTACCGATTTAAGTATTTTAATACCTTTGAAGTTTTCCTGCTTGATGGACACATCTTAGAAGTTTTAACAACATATCGTAACATATTCCGCCAAGGTCATTATCCAGCGATGTGAATATTCTTCGAATGGCTTGATCAACCACCACGAGGAAGTTTTTGTTGAATTTTTTTGCTGTTTTTATGAATATCGCACTTGGAGAATCCTAGAAGTTACCGTTCACTGATGTCATGTGTATGAGAGAGACAACATTACCTACTACAATATCGCCAGCTACATGCCAAGACCAACAGGAAACTTTTCATAAGCTAAGTACACTGTTATTACTTCCTTCCAACAAAATTTCGTTAATCTTCATGTAATTAACTGCCGCTAGACGGGATATTGAATTAAATAAAATTACATGTTACCAACCACAAATATAACAGTAATGAGCCTATACGTAAATTTGTGTAGTTTTGCTATTTTTTAACTTCATGGTAGTAGTGTCGGATAAGGTTTTAGACCGTAAGAAACAGCACTGTTAATGAAGTTTTCATTAATTTTTAGTCCGTGAGACGATTTTGTGTTTCAGTGCTGCCATAAAATCGCCGGTCAGTTCTATAGCCTTACGCTATTTAACCCCGTAAATATTTTCTTATCTTCTGGTTTATTTGGTTTATACCTACCAGTTTATCGTTAGTTTGTACCTTATCGTATCGTATCGTGATATTTTGGCCATGGGGTCATATTATCTGTAGCCGAGAGGCATGTATTTTTTATGAGATTTTGTAAATTTTAGGTTAGTTTCGGGTATTGTTAGCGATAAGTTTCTAGAGTTCTAGAAGTGTCTATAAGTGAAGTTTCTAGTGGTAAACAAAATTGTTTTATAATTTAGTTGCTAAGCGCCATTATTTTAGCCTTGTGTGTCACTTTTTACTAACCTTATATAAATTTCTCTCACTCTAGCAAGGCGTGGCTACCTTTTCTTAATATTGTTGTCGAGCAGTTAATGAATGTGTTTAAGTACAAATTTAATTAGATGTCATCTTTAGTGTTGATTTAATAATTCCCACTTGCTATCATTTTATATAGCCTGGTAAATTGTACCTTATTTTTCTTGGCGGTTGGGATATGTCATCTGATAATTATTAAATTGTCATCAGGTTTAGCAACACATTCAAAAATCTCTAGCAAAAAGAGAACTGCTCCCTATTTCGATAATTTGTCTTATATGTCAATCTAGGTTGCCAGTTATGAGAAATTCATAGTCTCGTACCTTTACCCAGAATTAACTTTATGTAATTGCGAGTAGTTAATAAATATATTTGGTAGCTTATTGCGAAACTGCTCAAGGTATTATCTTGTTTGTTTATCGCTAGAACTTTTTTCTTATCTAATTTGGTGATAACCGTTACCGTACCGTACCGTTATCTGTAACTTATTTTTTATCGTAACATTTTAACCCTACTTCTAAATTTGACTAACCCATATTTCTTGTATTAGTAATTTTATACGTGTCTGTTGTTCAAATTATTTTTGATGTCACGTATTGTAATCTCATTATTCATTTATCCGTGAGCTATGTTTATTAATTGATATTAAATCAATTTCAATTTTACCTGTCATTTTTCTGTGTGTTGTCTGTGACGTATCTTCCCTTTTAATAAACCTCCTTTAGGTTTTGGCGCCCAAGGTACTTTTGAATATATTTTTTGAATATAAAACTTAGATTTTAAACACTTAAATTAAATTTTCTAACTTAAACTTTTTATAATTTAATCGCTCTTGGCCTTATTATTTAAGTTGTCGTTGACGCTTACCCAGGCCCTTGCCTCCTATAAAACTGGCTAGCCGGAGCCTAATTCTGTTTGGTGGTAGGTTATCGCATTTGTTTATTTGAACCTGTGAAACTGCCAAACAAAATTAGTTTTATTGTGCTTTAGGCACAATAGTGACCTGAAGATTTTACAATATCTTTGTAAGATGATACGGCAATAAAGTTGTTATTATTGTTATTATTATTACCTAATATTATAATTTTTTAATTTTTTCTAAATTAAAATTGCATTTTAGTTGGCTGTGTGTAGGTAAGTCACTCATAGAGCCAAACATGTTCTGCAATAAAATGTATATTTGAGAAGTATTCTTACAACTAAAAATAGCGATAACCCAAGGAGTTTTATAATTCTGTGTATACAGCTACAGTCGGAACGCTTTTGCTGTACTGATTATATAATCTTCATAAAAAGTTATAACAAACAAATCTACAGATGTGAAAACTTCTCGAAAGCATTTTTATGATTGTCTAGTAATATAATTTAAGTTTATGCTTGTTGGGCTGTATGTTTCACAATGCCTCGCAATGGTCCACAATACCTAGAAATGTCATCACAATATTCCTATGTCGTACATTGAAATATAGTTATAGACTACCCTTTGAGTCACTCTTACTTAAGCTTAATATTGGCATTATTAATTATTATAATTATTCTTGAAGATGGCTGGAAACTTTCATGTAACACTAACTATAAAGTAGCGAACAAGTGAAAACTACACTCAAATATTAACGCAGCTACGTTAGCATCGCCTGGACTTGATGAGAACTTCAGATGATTCCGACTTGATGCGAAACGCACGTCGAATATTTATAGTATTCGTTCATGTATCTTGGTCCTTGTGGAAACTACTTCATAGTTAAATAAATTATGGTGATTTTAAAAATAAGAGTGCACCTATTAAAATCATCAGAATAATTGCATGTAATAGAATAATGGATTAGATTATAAAATAATGCCATTCTATTGGCTAATATAATTTAAATTGATGGTGAGCATTTGTTCGGTGACATGGGAATTCAATTTTCATAATATTCATCGTAGCAGAATATTTGACGGCACATTTACAATAAATGGACGGACCGTGGATTGGTGGTGTCATCATAAAAAGCCACATTAAAACCAGAAAACCCCAATTTTAAAATTATATTTGCAAGATTAATAAATATTTAACATAAAATCAATATTCACAGGAATCATTGTACTGCAGAACATTTAGGTGAGTTTTTCTAAAATGTAAATCATCATAGATACCACTGAGAAAGCTCCAGCTGAACCTTCACAGCCTCACGGGCCAACAGACGCTTGCTTAACCTTCCGACGTGCTTAAATTTATTGCTTCGCTAATAAAAATCACCGCCAGCCATGTCATATTTCAACTCAGCGATCCCTCATTACGTGTTTCACATGTGTGCGTGCCATACTTCCCAATAATACGTACTATGAGGAAGTAAAAAAATTAAAGATCTACTGCAAATTACTAAGGAGATATTCTAGAATTATTTCTGAATTTGCTGAAACATTGCGTGGATATAATCGTTTTCTATTTTAGTGATCATAATGACAGTAATGACTGTTTCGATTTCTATCGCTATTGCTTCAAGTCAAAAAAATACCCTTAACTGCTCTGATGACGTACAAGGCATAGGCGTGTAGGTTATTTCCCAATAATACACAAGGCACATCTATTATACAGGGTGTGTGGTGTATACATACAAAGATTTTGCATCGAAATACACAAAGGAATTAAAAAAGTTTTACAAACTCTGCAGCCATGTAGGCTTATTGTGCCACTTCCCAATCTTATCCATATCATGCACATGATTTCTCAAAACACTTAACCACTATAATTACACAGAGAAAGAAAACAAATGAAACAAAAAAACAAACATTTAACGATTAAATAAATTAACAAACAATAACTACACAATACAAGAAATTTAAATGGTGCGCAGCAATTTCAAATATTAAGGTGAATCGCGGGTCGAATACTCTTAGGTTAATTGCAACACATGGATTTACGTTATAACCAACAAAATACCGAATAAATTTACATAATCTCTAAAACTGAAAAGGGTTCGCAATTCAAGTATTTATTATTCCCCTGTAGATGTTGACCGAAGAGATTCTAACCAAGAATTTCAATAATTGTATCTCGTCGAAATAAGACCTCTTAAAAGTTGCGCCAATTAAAACGTTCCCTACGCTAAACTATACCTAATTTAAAGTTGCCTAATAGACAAATTTGAACTTGGAATGTAATTAACAAATTTAAATAACAAAATCTAACTTAACTAAAATGATAAATATGGCCTTTATTTAAAATAAAATATGTACCTTGGATTTCTGATATTGTAAAGCTTTACCTTGTCTTTCTTTCGACTCGAGTAATGTTAAATTATAACCTCTAACTGGTTATTATAATCCTTGAAATATTATGTCACTTGACTGACTTTTTAAACCTCTCAAGGCTTCTTCTTCTTCTTCTTTACTGAATTGACGTTTGTTTATAACCTCCAATTTGTTTTCAAGATTTCCTTGAAATATTTCTATCACTTGATTGACGTTTGAGTTCCTTCACCATATAAATTTGCTAACTGGATTAACAAATACTTCCCTCTTCTAAATCTGCTTTCCGGATAATCTACTTCGTAATACTTTTTAAGTTTACTCACTTTTATATTTAATATACTTTTACAAATTTTTCTTGATATCAATATATCTGGATTGTAATATCCTAACCTTCAACTTATTTACCACTTTTCTTCTATTTTCAATTTATTAATTATTCGTGGATGAATATTTTTCGCAGCTCGCTGTTCAGCGGTGTATGATCAACTGATTTGTTATTTTTAGTCGTTTCATTGGGTTAAGTTCCAATATTTCAATTGTTTTTTTCTATTTTGATCCAATATTTCAAAATTTAATTTTAATTAAAATTTAAACTATTCAGTTTTGTTTGTTCTTTACATTAATTGAACACTGTTTTTAATTCTTTAATTTTCCTGATGAATTTCTTATTCTACTTTTCAGGATTAAGTGAATAATTGTATTTACTCGAAGTATATTGACATATTACATACACTTTCTTAAAATCTACTTATAACTACAATTAACAATTCCAATCTCAAATAAATACTAATTCATACATTTAGATGAATAGCAATGATAAACACAAAATGCTAGTAGTTAAAAACGTACTGCAGTTTTTCATACTGACAGAATACTGATATTATAAACTAAAACAAGAAATTGATACGCTAACAAACATTTAACATCATGCTATTAGTCCTTTCTTTCTGCATGATGTGAAATATTATTTACAAAACACCTTTCTGCAATGATATTTGAAAATATCTGAAAACTTAAAATGTCATTCAGTGTTTTGTAATATATGGACTTACTATTTCTAAAATATTCACGCTGCAATGCAACTACTGTTAATAGTCTTTCATTCAAAATTCATTTTGTGTAGATTTACAGTGTTTCTACACAATTTATGATTTTCAGCCCTAAGTTTTGACATGAATGTCAGAAGTCTCACCGAATGCCAATTTAAGCTTTTAAAGGTATGTGATTATTACTTAACATTAGAATTTAGTGTTTATTATATAATATATTTAATAAATACATAGTAGTAAATGCGTTTTTTATGCACGAAAATAAAATTATTAATTATTTTAGATTGCCATCGATTTACACCAGAAGAAGAAATGTTTGTGCTCAATCAAAAGAGCAAAGCGAAAAGAGTCTTAACCCTTTAACGTGCAAAACTCGTTTCTTTTATAATCCGTAATTTTTTTGGCAAAAATGGATTTGTTATGATTCATTTTGTATAAAAAATTCATTTACAAAAATATAGTGACGTCATTCTTTTTGGAAACGGGTGGTTGATTTATCAACCTATGACCATTTACACGCTTCAAATTCGCCTTATGTTCATAGGTTTTTATATCAACCACAAATATTAAAATAAAAAAGAGGTACATAGTTACGTTTTATTATTATTATTAAACTGAACAAGTTTTAATACAATAGTGATCTTAAGGTGTATGGTAAGGCACAAAGCATGTTAAGCATAGGCCTACATTACATGTTTTGCAAATCATACTTGATCGAACTGGTTTGTCTTTGGTGCTACACAACGCACATCGTCTGGAAGTTCCCTTTATTGGCATGTGACTTCCAACATCAGTAAATCTCTCTTGATTTTCTGTATTATTTACAGCGCGTCCACTTTTCTTTCGTAAGATAGAATGGGCAGGGGGTGGACCTTGTCGTTTTCTATTTGTATATGTACCAATCAGCTGATTGGCAAGTATACTCCTAAATTTTAATTGTGGCATGGGTTTCTGTTTTGATTCCTTTACCTCACTACTGTAAAGAATATAGGAATTAACAATAGCAGCATCAAGCAAGAAATAGAAAATCTTGATCCACCACCTCCTTGATTTCCATGCAATATTGTAGCAGGCGTGGAGCTGATCAAAGCGATCAACTCCACCCATGGATGCGTTGTAATCATAAACAGGCAACTGACATTTAATATTTTCTTTTTGGCCTGCCTTATTAGTGCGTTTTACTGTTGTAAGTTTACTAACATCATGAAAATTACTTACAATTACTACAGGCTTTTTTCCGCGATCTCTCCACTTTACAACAGAAATTTCATCACTAGTCGCATAATCTGAATCTCCTGGATTTTTTAAAAGCTTATCATTAGCTAAGACATGTTTGGGAAAATATTTACGAGTTGACCGAAAAGTTCCACAAGCAAATGTTTTTTTTTCTAGCAAATTTTTCAATAAATCGAATGTGCTGAAAAAATTGTCAAAATAAAGGCAATATCCTTTTGATAAATACGGTTTAGCTCAGCTGTAAACAACTCGTTCCCCCAGCGTTCCTGTTTCTTCGGTAGTAGCCTTACCCTGATATACCTCAAAAGAAAGGAGGTATCCGGTTTTGGATTCTGACATAGCCCAAATTTTAAAGCCACGTTTTATTGGCTTTAAAGGCATATACTCTTTAAGAGTAGAACGACCTTTATAGGCAACCATACTCTCGTCTATTGATAGATTTCTGTCTGGAATGTATGATTTTTTAAAATTATTATTAAGTATGTTCAGCATCGGTCTTAGTTTATAAAGTTTGTCAAAATCTGGATCATCCCTTTGTGGAATTTTACTATTGTCATTTAGATGTAAATTACGTAATATTGTTAAAAATCTTCGTTGAGGCATTACGCCAAGAATTCGGTCCACTTTCATATTTTGATCACCAGACCAGTATAAACGTAAGGAAGGTAAGGTATGAAAGCACATTATAATCAACATTCCAAAAAATGCCTCAAGCTCCCTTACAGTAAGATTCAGATTTAACCCTTTATCCTGAGCATATTTATTTGATTCTCTAACTATGTGTTCAAGTAAATGAAGTTCGAATAGTGCTCGAAATATTACAACAGGTGATTCAATATCTACGTCAAAGGTTGGTACGCATTTTTCAGAAAATAAATATTTTTTATATTATATGGGTTCTGAAGACTGTTTTGCAAATTTGAACGTTGGTTCGTTATCTTCGTCTTTGTGTTCGTCTTGAACATCAACCTCGCTGCTTTCGTTGTCTGAAATTTCGCGCATTATAATGACCTCAATTACATAATCAGGATCGGCCAAAGAATCATCCGAGTCAAAATCATCTTTGTTAGGATCTGTTTCGGCATACGATATATTTTTGTTGCGAATGGTGCGCTTAGTAGAAGAAAAAACTGAAGAGTCTGGTGATTTATCGGAGCAACTGGGAAGTGACTCTACTGATTGTCGTACATTATTCGGTGAAGAATTTAAAATGGCAGTCCTTAGCATGTCTAAAGACAATAAAAATATATATTCAAGTGTAAATAATATTTTTACACATCTGTTATACCTGATTGAGAAAATGCACGACTAAAACTTAGAGGTGTTGTTGATGATGAACGGCTTGAACGAACAGGTGTTGAAGCACGAGAACTACTATCAGGAGCTAGTGGTAATGCATCATCTGCATCACTATCTCCATCATACTCAGAATCAACAGCTTGTTCTACGGGTATCCCTTCTAACCAATCATATAGTTCCTCTTCAGGTAAGCTGGCTAATTTATTCAAATTGAAATCAATTTTTTATGTATGGCACGGAAGAGCTAAAAATACGGTCTAATTAGCTTTATATAGCTTTATGAACGCATTAGTGAAAATAATAAATTATTATTCCCTTTCAAAAAAAAAATGTTACGACACTGATTACAGAACAAGCATTTTTCTAAACCATAAATCGTTCCTAAATTATATGTAATGTAGTTAGTGGATAATTCCTCTAGACATAATATAATTATTTAACTATTTGGCATAAAAAAATACCAAACATGGAAATATGAACTATAAGGTAATATGATAATAAACAAAGTGATATAACTCGAAAGCGCTCCATCATCTAGAAACCAAATTATTATAATACGACAGATATGGGTATACTCTGTCACTATGTAACAAAAAAATGATATCAGCTCAAATACGTAGTTAGAAAAGACATAACTTTTCTAACCCTTTCATAAATCGTGGCACAAACCGTCAACTTATACCTTTGTTTTTTTCAAAATTATATTGCAAATTTAAGTAAAAGTATCTTCAATGTTTGGTAATAGTAATTAATAATCTAATATTCTTACCTTAAAAGAAATATTTTCTTCGAAAATCACAAGAAAACACTAAATAGAATTTCACCCGTAAATGTAAGAAATTGTACTACCCATTAACAGGTATAGGTTTCTTAAAAAACCACTTTTTCTGTCATGCGCATATTAGAACAGATTGTGGTCATTTAAATGTTCTATGTGCTTTCACAGCCTCTAACAGTGCTATAAGGGCCATTTTTGTATTCAGATCTATTGCAGTTTCGCTTTAATGAAGGTGGTTTTTTTAAAAGCCACAGACCGTTAAAGGGTTAAATAGATCCGAACTTACTGACTCAAAGATGAAATATGGTCATAGTTCCAGACATTAACTTAACGGATAATCTTTATGGATAATAATTTCATTTAAATTTTATACTCTATAATTTTTAGGAAAACCTGCTGAACTAAAGAGTAAGGTAACTCATCTAGATTGTCTAACAAATAAATGTATGGGTTATGCAGCCTTAAAGCATTTAACCACTTTTCTCTTTGAACTCTTAATTGACCACAAACTTATCTTCATTGGTGTAAATCGATGGTAATCTGGAATAACTATAACTTTATTTTCGTGCATGCGGTAGGTATACTACTATGTATTTATTAAATATGTTACATAATAAGTATTAAATTCCAATGTTAAGTAATAATCACATACCTTTTAAAGCTTAAATTGGCATTCAGTGAACTTTGACAACCAGATTCCATAAAATATGATGGCTTTTTGTGGTAAACTAGTAACATAATAATTGACAGCATTTAAATTTTGAATAATCTAAATATGCTCTATATATAACAATAAGATCAATCCCATGTGTTGTTTAATTACGAAGAAAATAACTAAAAACGCATTGGTAAACAATGCACATCTCGCCAAATCAAAGGAAATATTATTGTACAAAACATGTAATTGTCTATTTATACTGAAAACTAAACTTGTTTATTTCAATAGCTGAGAGCACAAGAAACTTAAAAAAGCAAACGAAAACAGCGAATTTCACGATAATTAATTTGGAACATTGAGGTTATATGCCCTCCACTCTCGTTAGCTGTCAGATTTTGCACGCGCCCTATTGTCATATTTATATTGACCATAACCTCCTCGTTCCTTGCTATCATTGTCATATTGACGTTTCACATAACCCTGCTTTTCATTCCTATAATTGTCATATTTATATTGACCATAACCTCCTCGTTCCTTTCTATCATTGTCATATTGACGTTTCTCATAACCCTGCTTTTCATTCCTATCATTGTCATATTGACGTTTCTCATAACCCTGCTTTTCATTCCTATCATTGTCATATTGACGTTTCTCATAACCCTGCTTTTCATACCTATCATTGTCATATTGACGTTTCCCATAACCCCCTCGTTCCTTTCTATCATTGTCATATTGACGACCATTTACGAAAAATAACTTTATGTGCGTCACATGTTGCTGTACATTATTCCTAATCTTTTATTATATCCTAATTTGCCTTATTTAATATTTATACCAGTAAGGCAGATGGAAAAAAGCCTTTGTCAATTACTTTAGAAAAAGCCTATCTTAGTGGCCTATCCAGTTTTACTACTCAAATTATTACATATATTTTCTGGGATGCTGTATGAATCAATTACCTTAGTCCTGAAAATATACCTTGACCCTACGACCGACACGTTGTGGTATTCTATGATATCAACTGGGATGTGAAAACATTTATCTGAATATTTCTGGTTTCTAGAAGGACTTGTGGCAAAACAAATTGTTCAGACAAGTAATAATTTAGACAGTTATTTATTCTTTCCATGAACTTTTTTCAAAATTTCGATCCTCAACAAACTACTCGTCAAAAAGACGTATTTCCTAAAATCTAACAAAATCGAATGAAATTAGACAACATAATTTAGATATTTATTTACAACTGGTATTTACTTCGATGGACTATTATAGTATCGGCTCCTGAAAGTACCAAGACATGGAATGGCCGTACTTGACTACTTCTAATTCGACTTTTGTTACAATATCTTTATTCACTATTTTCTTGTGCGTAAAACATAGGCTTATGGTAACAGCGGAAAAAAAAAATAAAACAAAATGTGTGAAAAGTAGTGGCTGTTTATTCTGGCTTATAGCCGAATCATAAGACTACATTGACAACAGTTGAAGTTGTCGATGAGACAACTCGTTATCTTCGCTTTGAAAACATCAACTTTTGCATTTGACACCCACTGAACTATAAGAAAATAATAGCAATGAAATTTTTTTCCAGATAAATCTGCTCAAGAGGAAACTCAAGACCAAACAGAAATCGTCAATGATAATTATATAGTTTAATATATTATTATTTAAAATACATACTTTTAACTACAGTATATAGGACCATCTTTCTTATTATTATCCGTTATCCGATCCGTTAAAAATTTGTCCCAAAATACATTATTTAAAAAAATATTTACGAAGAATTTCATTTGCTCCGTATTACCCCATTATTGTTACGTAGTTAATTAATTCAGGTTTGATGAATTTTATTCTTTGAGCAAATGGGTTAATTGTGCATCGACCGTAATTGATAGTAGATATTCAAATTCTTCAATACTGAATGTTGGAATTTACATTATATTTCACCAATACTGCAGTTTATAACTATGGCATTGTATCTTTAAATTGCCTTAAGTTGTTAGATTTTCGATCTAATTCTGTCAATTTCATTTACAAAATTGCATTTCCATGTAATAGTTGAAGCGCCCGATAACTGACGAACATCTCTTAGAGTTATTTCATCAAACTAGCAATTATTTTTTATAAGAACGATATAACTTCCCAAATTTATAAAATAACCACCCAACGCGTTCAATGAAAATATATGACCTAGTTCCATTAATTCTTTATTTCTTAATATCGCTTATCCATTAGAACCAATTTATTATACATAAAAATAGAACAATAAAGGGTCATTTCGTTATCAATACCATACTCAATATGTACACGTCTTTTATTACAAATTATTTTATTAGGTCTTTAAAAAATTATTAGAAAAGTTTTATTATTCCTAAAGTTTGTCATTCCTTTTATCTTCCCATAAACTGCATGATACGTGACTAAAGCTCGTTATTTTCATAGTAAATAATCAACATGAGAATAATATTCCTTGAAAATGACAAATAATGTCTTTTTAACAAATAGGTACTACTGTCTAACTATATTTATTAGTTATAGACTTTTTTTTCTGCAAATACTTTAATAATGTAAGAAGGAGTGAACATATGTATTATTTGTTTATGCTGCGGCGCGGCGACTCGACACAAAGTGGTTCCGACCAATAGTAGATTAAGCGCCAGATTCGAAAAGAGACCAAAGTGCGTCAAATTGAGGTATAGTTCCCTACATATATATAAGGCACATAAAAAGTGTCGTCGACTTTGCGATAAAGATCAAAGACTCCTACATTTTTTTATTTGCCTTAAATATATGTAGAGAACTATAGAAGGTTGCAATTTTTTTTTAAAGGCTAGATTTTATGATTCTGAATAAGCGCCTAGATTGGGTAATAAAAATATTCTTTTACACTTAAAAGAATTTTGAAAAATATTTTTTTTCGCCACAACTTCCTTTCTTGAAAAGTTATAGAAAAAATTCCAAATAAAAAAGTGGACAATAAGTTCTCTACTTTTCTCTTTAAACTTATTGTTAAAATAATGAAATTTAACCACAAAATGTAATCCCTGCAACTTTCCTTGTATTAATTTTTCTTCGGTTCTTTACCATGGGTTTCACTACCGATGGATAAGACCCTTTTTCGGCTTTAGACCCCAAGTCTTACCAAGCTTCTTTCTAAATGTGAGTTCCAGGTAAGTTTTTGAACCAGAATTATTCCTAGATATTTAACCACTGGAAAATTTTAGTACTGTTTCATTTAATGCAGGAGCTCTTAAACTTAGTTTTCTACTTTTAGTGAACGGAACAATAACTTTCTTGCTCGGATTGACACTGAGGCCCATTAACGAGCACGATTTGGATATTATAGTTATAAATTACACCCCCTTGGAACTGGAGATGATACGCCTATGCCTGCTAATAGTGACTGGAAAGACTCTAGAAAGAGCCATGGACTTTTCTAGAGTGTGGTGGAAGAAGATTCTGGTTCAATCTAGTGGTAATTTCAGAGTATATAAGGTGCGATTACCGGCGCAGAGGAAGAAGTCTTTTAAGAAGGCAGTTTATAAAAGTGAACAAGTTGAAAAGTGAAAAGTGAGGTTAAATATCAAGTAAACAAAGTGTAAAGGTTATTTTGAATTTGAAGGATTGCATAGTCAGTAAATTGTTAAATAAAGTGTTAGTGGTGTTTATCTCTTGTTGACATTATTTTAGAACCCACGGATTCATACAGGGTGTTTTTAAAAAGGGTGAAAATACGCAACATTATGTTAAAAGCGTTTTGCATGAGATCCGAAATTATAACTTCATGCCTGCCTCCTACAGTAATCATCAGATCATCAGCATAATCCTAAATATTGAAGCCAGAATTATTTAAAAGTGAATTATTTATTATTTGTTTGCTTCTAGTAATGAAACATATTCTTTATAGGATTTTGCACACAGCGGAAAGAAAAACAATCTATGAGAACTAAAAGAGAAACTATATGTAAAAATATTATGAGTGGCTTTGTGCTTTTCTCATGAGCTCAGAATAAGGGCGAAAACCGTTTCAAAGGCTAAGCATTTTCAAGAAATTGTAGGAGAAATTTTATGAAAATGTAATCCATTAGAATGGAAAAGTATTAAAGACAAGGTAGGTAAATAAATTAATTTCAGGCCTTTCTCATTTTTAACTGAATTTACATACCGTAGGGGCTCATGTAGATAGTAGTTTAATCTGCTTAGCCGTATGGGACTATGTTGGATGCTAGTGTTATAATGAGAATGTCAAATAAGAAATTGGACAAAATTTCATAATTTTAACTTGCTAGCATAACCAGAAATCAGGTTATCAAAAGAATGCAAAGATTTCATTAATATTTTTACATATAGTTTTTCTTTTAGTTCTCGTAGATAGTTTTTCTTTCCGTTGTTTATAAAATTCTATAAAGAATATGTTTCAGAATTACTTAGTTTATGGAGTTCAGCCATCACCTTGTGGACAACTCTTGACCGCAACGCAACCACTGTCGCAGACTTCTCCTTCACATTTGTAATAATTATTTGGCTTCCTAGGATGATTGTATATATGTGATTATTGGGGACTGTATTCCCTATATTTCTCCGCGGTATGGATTAATAAGAGGTGTTATTGTAGATGAACCTAGTACCGTTTTGGTCTGAAAACGACACGACAAGGATTTGATATAATTTAGGCCGGACCCGTGTCGCCGCTACGATACTGATCAACCCTACTCACAAGGGGGATTCAAGATACCCTTCAGACTCCCCAAGACGAAAATAGACAAAATTATCCTTACTGTGATTGCTACAGTCTGCTATCTCCGTCGAAATCTTATGTCGGGTAGTGCACTTTTAATGAATATATCTTATAATTAGTACTTTCTCAGAAACACTTCTTAATAATTAAGACCGTCGATGAATTCTATGGGTATTTGGACAAGTACACAGACTTGACGGGATCAGAGGTGACCCGCGGAAAGTAATCGTCCGACTGACGCCACAGAATCGCACGTCGGCGTCGGTCACAAATCTTATAATTAGTGGATCAATAAGAAGTCGAATTCAAAATATACTTTTATTTATTGAAATAATTCATAAAATGTAAAAAATATAAATATTCAATACTTAGCTAATGTGTATAAGGCTAACATCAAGAAGCACCACCACTCTGCAAGCCCTTACCTCCCATAGAAGTGTAACTCATCCAGCGTTGAGAGAACTATGACAATCGACTGTACAAAAAGATTCAGACTCCCAATTAGTAATATTTGTAAAATGTATGCGAAACTTTTTGAAAATTATTCACTTTGAATTTTGCACTAAAATTATCGAAATGATTGTCAGGATGCTTAAAGAATCTGTCTATGTGAGTTCGATGGTTTTTCCTGCTTTTATAAACATACAACGGCATCGACCACAAAAATACTTTTTTTCCGTCGACTCGCCTTCGAGCGATTAGTATCGCTTTGTCCGCCTGAACCGGGATGCAAATTATTTTGGGTTCGTCGGAATCGACCATCCAAATTTGAATTCTTTGAATAGTTTTCTGTACGTTTTTGGGGTTTTGTATGAGTATTATGCTCCAACCCTTTGAGGAATATTAAATGAGGATTTTGGCTTTTATTGGAAAAACCGTCCCATCGATTTTTTCCTAAATTTTGACGTTCAAAATAGCTATTCGCTACATCCTGACTGAGGATTTCGACTTGTGAACCACCAAATTCGTGGTACTTTCTAAAAATTCATCTCGAGAAGCGGTTTTCGGCTTTATTTACGTCTTGTTATTGTATTTTTATAGAAATGATTTTTTGAGATTTTCAAAAATTAAATTCGTTGTACTTCCGAAAAATTTGTTGTGCGGAGCAGCTTTCCGTCTTATGCTGTTTTATTCGTTGTACTTTCGAAAAACCAAATTCGTGGTAGTTTCGAAAAGTCAAATTTGTTGTACTTTCGAAAAAATCTGTTGGACGGAGCGGTTTTCCGTCCTGCGTGATTTTATTCATTTTACTTTCGAAAAACCAAATTCGTGGTACTTTCGCAAAGTTCGTCGGTTTTCCGCCTCGTGCAACTTGAAGTCAATATTTTGGTCATTTTTAGTGAAATAATTTCTTACGTAGATTTCGATTTAATATGATGCCAAAGGTGTTTAGAAGTTTTTTACTGGTTTAAATATTATTTTTTCATGGGATTTTTGTCTGAATGTACTTTTTTAGTAATTTGGATATTTTTTCAAATGGATTGTTTTAGTTGGTTCAATAACATTATCAAGTGCAGCCTCTACATCTATGAATGCACATATAGCCACTTCTTTCGTAACGAACGTCGTTTGAATGCTTTAGCGAGACCATGTAAGAGCATTTGTTGTTAGTTTACCAGGTTGATAGGCGAATGTTTTTAACGAAGCGGAGCCCGTGTGAGGGTTTCACTTGTGATATGTTCTTCTAATATTTTCTCCATTAGTTTTAGGAGAAAAGAGGTTAAGCTAATGAGATGATATAATTTAGGTTTCCCTGGTGGGCGCCTGCCTATCTTTGGAACAAACGCTACCTTAACTTCCCTCCAAGCTTGTGGAATATATGCAAGACAACAGCAATAGCAATAGGAAGTTTTTGGACTTATTAGCTTATTCTACTTGCTTTCCCCTATTCCCAACCTCTCACCCCTTCAATGGAAACATCTCAATCAGATGTCACTACAATACATACGTGCTATAACTTTCAAGTAAATATCTCAAATTTATTTTATAAACCAATTTAATAATGGTATGGTGGAGGAAGGGGGGCGTATATACACCAAATCTCAAGTTTCTGTACTCTTATCAGGTTGCTTTACTTATTTTTCCCCTATTTGTCTCTACTCCCCCCCCCACTCCTTCAACAGAACCATCTCAAAATATAATCTAGTTTCAGATGTCTTTACAATACATACGTGTACGAAAGGACCCCGCTCCATTAGCATTGGAAAAATCATTACGGTTGAATTTTCTTCAACCTTTGGTAATAAGTAGTTCAAGCGCTTTCGAACAAAAAATGTGATATGAAAAAATTGATTCAATGCCTTCCCTGTATGATTACAGCTGGAAGTTAAAAATCTTTGAAAATTCAAAGGTTTTTAACTTCCAGTCACTGTAATTTTGCTGGTAAGGCATTAAATCAATTTTTTGATACGATTTTTTGTTCGGAAGCCCTTGAGCTACCTATTTCCAACGTTTGAAGAAAATTTCACCCAAATGATTTTCCAATGCGGGGTCCTTTCAAGTTAAAATCTCAATTTTATGTTATTAACCCTTTTGATAATGGAGTGGCGGGGGGGGCTTCTAGTATATACACCAAATCCCTAGTTTCTGTATTCTTACTTATTCTTGCTTTACTAATGTCCCCCTATTTACCCCTATTTAACCCTCAACCATTCAACGGAATCATCTCATAATGTAATCTAGTTCCGTATGTCATTATGATACATATGTGTACCAAGTGATTATGTTAATGTGATTTTATCAGCCCCTTTAATAATAGATTGGGGTGAGTGGAGGGAGTGGAATGGTTAAAAATATGTGATAAAGAGATCTGAGGTCTGGGCTTCTAGTATATACAACAAATCCCAAATTTCTGTAGCCTTACCAGCTTGCTTTACTTATTTTCCCTTATTTACCTCTATTTACCCCCAACCCTTCATCGGACTTGCTCAAAAAACAATCCAGTTCCAGATCTCTTTATAATACATACGTGTAAACATTTTCAACTCAATATCTTAAACCGTCTCAGAGAAAACGTGCGCACAAAAAAAATTACAGACAGACTTACCGACAGACAGACAGAGACTGACAGAGATAGAAAATACTTTTTCGATCAAATTTAAAATCTCGACGGTTCCTGGCATTTTAAACCTATTTCAACAAAAAACATTATTCAATTTTTTTTACGATTGCTGTACTTCCACTTCACTACGTGGATGTGAAAGTAATTATACACTCCCTCAGAAAAATAAAGAGCTATAATAGTTGTCATATTGAAATATAACTGTTATTGTTATCTCTTGAAGTTAAAATATATTAAAACGGAATATGGAAATAATTCTCGCAAAGTTATCTTTCTCTAAGTTTATTTTTCTGGTTTAATGAGTTTTGCACAAATAGGTTTGATTTCATTACACTTTTTAGTCATAAGGATATTCTGTGTCATTTTTAAGTTACAAGAAATAAAATATGCTATAAAACGGGGGATGTTTCTCGAGATAATGTTACATTTGATCTGAAAAACAAGTTATTTCCTAATAGGCTCATGTCAATCTCAAACTGAGGCAATTCCTTTTTGTTTATATTCGGTGGTTTTTCACACAACCTTTCTCACCTCTCGTTTCGCGTATTTCATCGATTTAGATTTTCCGAATCGTTTAGTATTAATAATATTAAAACATATGGCATTATTTTAGTGAAATATATAATATCTATTAGGTAAAAGTCTGGAAATATAAGAAAATGAAAATCCTACAAAATATTTCCAGGAAAAATAAAGCATAATACAAAATTATTGATGGAAACATTTTTCACAGTTATTGCTTAAATCAAAACTCCGTATATTAATTATAAATATTTTTACTAAATTTTCAATTTATTGTTATAATTTGTTGATAGGTATTCTGTAAGCATTATAACGTTTAAGAATTAGCTGTTCAGCTTAAACAAAAAAATCGTGTGTCATATACTAAAGATCTAAATGACGATAGTCTTGTATTGATAAACACTTGTGTAGTGTATCATTATAAAGAGAAATTTAGAACAATAGAATATGGTTAAAATAATGCTAAAAGTAACACCGCAGTACCGCAGTGCCAATTAATAAAATACATGAATTTAAGATTTCCTCTTAATTAAGTGTGACCGAGTGAGTCTATGGTATGTACTTAGATTGTTATAATATAATTTTAAAATTCTCTACTTAAGAATATTAATTTTTAAATACTCAATAAAACGAATCAAAATATCATCATAAAAACGTCATTAGAAATTCTGTCCCTCAGCAGCACAATGCATTTTAAGAAATTCACTTTGGAATGCTATGTCATTTAGTATAAAAGCGAGCGTGCAGTTATCTCACACATTTGTATCAGCTTAATATATGATTAGTCCTATGCCTTAGAGTGTGACAGACAATAAAAATGATGTAAACATTTTTCGTATCTGTAGAAATTTAATTAATAAATTAAATTAATTAGTAAAAAAGTAAATAAATATTTTTTCAAAATATCTGCCTTGGGAGTTCCACTTCGGAAATGTATTTTGTTATAATTACTAAGGGGTAATTAATCAATGACAAAAATATCTGCTTGGTACTTAATCAAGCCCAGTGATCGTCTAACTTCACTAACCGAAATTTATGCCAATCATTTCTTTGTATTCACTATGTGGTAGGTAATCGATAAGAAGTTAGTCTGATTAGAAAAATTCCAATATCACGTTTGTTGTGGCCATACCCTAAGGAACAGAAATAATAATGTCTTAAGCTGTTCTATTTATTTTCTGTTTAGTACAAATATTTTCCAAATGAAAATAGAACATTATGGCGGTATGCGTTCACATATAATAATGCTTTTCTTACTTTTTATTGGGTATTTTGCCACTGAAAAAATATTTAAAAATTTTAGTGAAAAAACCTCTGCGCCAAACGGATCAGATAGAGGTTGGTTCTTGAGTACTTGACTGTTTCAAAAAGTCTCACACCTAAAAATATATAAACTAGAATAATGTTATAAACTAAAAACTGAAAATCAAAGCTATAGGTAGTTAACGTTTCGGAAGAGAATCTACTTCCGTTCTCACAACTTTTTTGGCCGTCAACCATGACAGTTCTTTGTTTATGTATTTCCATAGTCACGTGAGACATTAAATTATATTTATCTTATTTTTACTTACTTCGTCTCTAAGGATGGGCAACCAACCAGTACAAAAATCTATTGAATAATTAGAGACGCATCTATCCTCGTTTAATAAAATAATCGCGGATTCTTTAAGTTTTCTTTTAGTTCCGTTGCTCTCTTTTTCCAAAATCTTCGCCGAGTCCGATTTAATTCTATGATTATTATCCCACGCGTGTTCACAAATTTTGGATTTTTCAAATTCTCCCCTTCTAGCGTAATTTCTATGTTCACCAAGCCTTACGTTGAAAGGTCTAGATGATTCACCTACGTAATGTTTTCTGCACTCACACGGAACACTATAAATACAATTTTTTGAATTTTGAACAATATTTGGAGGTTTGGTTCCTGATAAAACCGATCTTAGCGTGGAGCCCGTTTGAAAAACCGTTCGTACGGAAAACCTATTCCCAATTTTTCGTAATTTATCCGATAAACCATGTATATATGGAATTACTGTCATTGACCTAAATACCTCAGGTTGTGATAGTATATTCTCTTTACTACCAATGTTCAATAACTGACTATCAACAAAACTCTCAGGATATTGATTATTTAATAAGACAGTTTTTATAAATTATTTTTCGTTCCTTAATATTACATCATTTGAAGAAATAATTTTGGCCCTGTCATACAAACACTTAACAACACCTTTCTTAACACTAATATGTTGATTTGAATTGAAATTTAAGTATCTGTTTGTATGTGTTTGTTTTCTATACACACTGGTTTGGTATGTGTTATCTAATTTTTTTATTAAAATATCTAAGAAAGGTAATTCATTATTATTCTCTATTTCTATTGTAAATTTAATTGAAGGTTCTTTTTCGTTAATCTGATTCAAAAAATTACTTAAACATTCTTTACTATAAGGCCATATAGCAAAAATGTCATCTACATATCTCCACCATACAATGGGTTTATAAACTAGATTATTAATATTACTTTCCTCGAAATTTTCCATGAAAATGTTACTTAATATTGGAGATAATGAAGAACACATGGCCATCCCAAAGTCTTGTTGATAGAAGTCATTATTTAATTGAAAGTATGTTGTTTTAATCCAAAGTGTAAGTAATTCCATTATAATTTCAATGCTTAACTTAGTTCTATTCGCCCAATTCCCATCTTGTTGCAATTTGTTTTTAATTATTATTAATGTTTTATCTACAGGAACATTTGTAAATAGGCTTACTACATCAAAACTGACCATTAGATGATTATTGTTAAAATGATTTTCTGACAGCTTTTCCAAAAAATGTTTGCTATGTTTAATATAAGACTCGGAGGAACCTGATAAAGGATTTAGGATTTTTAATAAATATTTTGAGAGTTTACTACATGGAGAATTAATTGAACTCACAATTGGTCTTAAGGGGATGTCAGGTTTATGAATTTTTGGCAAACCATAGAAATGAGGAGGCTTGCTGTGATGTGGAGTTAACATCTTTCGTTCAATATCTGTAAATTCGTTTTTGTGTTTAAATAAGACTCTACACATTTTGGAAAAAGAGAGCAACGGAACTAAAAGAAAACTTAAAGAATCCGCGATTATTTTATTAAACGAGAATAGATGCGTTTCTAATTATTCAATAGATTTTTGTACTAGTTGGTTGCCCATCCTTAGAGACGAAGTAAGTAAAAATAAGATAAATATAATTTAATGTCTCACGTGACTATGGAAATACATAAACAAAGAACTGTCATGGTTGACGGCCAAAAAAGTTTTGAGAACGGAAGTAGATTCTCTTCCGAAACGTTAACTACCTATAGCTTTGATTTTCAGTTTTTAGTTTATAACATTGTTCTAGTTTATATATTTTTAGGTGTGAGACTTTTTGAAACAGTCAAGTACTCAAGAACCAACCTCTATCTGATCCGTCTGGCGCAGAGGTTTTTTCACTAAAATTTTTAAATATTTTTCAGTGGCAAAATACCCAATAAAAAGTAAGAAAATCTGAATATGCCACAAATAACCAATTACAGACAATATTATAATAATGCTCTTTCACACAACCATCAATAACTTCCATGTAGGTACCTAGTTACTAATATTAACTAAGCATGATTTATCGTTGTTATATTTTCATAATGTCACATTATGAAATACATGTTGCAGCAATTAATGAATTCTTTTAAAGAAAAGACTGGAGAAAGATGTATTTGCTAAACTCTTTTCTAAGAAAATTTCTCTACTGTCTAGTATTATCATCGTTTGCCTACTTCCTGAAACTAGCAATATATTCTTTGGATTATATTATTACATATGTCGATCATTGCCTCTATAAAACTGTACAGCTTTATATTTGAGCACTGAGTAAATTGTAAAACAGATTAAAATGTTAGTAAGTATTATCACCAGTTCGAAGCTTTGTAAATGTATATTTGGGTCATTGTGTTTTAATAATACAGATCGAAATACTATAGTTGATGTAGGTTTAAATGTTCAATTTCATTCAATTTATTGGATACTAACGGAAATATCCGTTCTTCACGCATATATCTCAAAGTAATAGTATGAGAGCTGGTAAACGATTTATTAAATGTGTTTCATACCCTGTGAAATTTTCTAGAAGGGCAATTTCTTATTCCCGAGGAAGGTATCGACCACGTGGCTGGTCAACGCCGAGCAGAACTACATCCCTAATAAAAAAATGAAGAATGCACTTCGGACCGGGGTTGAAGAGCCAGATGATCGATATCTTCAGAAACGAAAAAACTATCTCTCTACAACATTTTAGAGAGACACTTTGAACAGATCTTTCACCAGCTCTCCGGTTAGTTTAAGAGGTCTCTTATCTCTATTTTCAAGAATGTAAAAACTAGAAGAGTAAAGTATATTTATTTCCAAAAATATTGAGAAATGGTATTAGAAAAAATGTTATGGATTAAAAGTTGATTTTGGTCTCCTACTGCGAATTTATTTGTCCATTATTAACCTCAAAAAAAAAATCTACAGGTTACTAAAATTGGTCCTAAAAAAAAAAAAAATTGAGATAACATCGGCGAAATTACTAAACGGACCTTCATGAAACTTTGCATGGGGGTTTCTTTGGTACTATAGAAGATCTGCAGAGGTTTTGGTTGAGACTGGATTACGTTTTGTGCGGTTTTGGCCCAACAACATAGCAAATGTGACGCATAATAAGATCAATCCATTATCGTGCAGATGAAAACGACTACGAAAACATGATGCGCCTTGCGTACATAGCTTTTAGCAGGCCTAAGATATGGAAAAAGGAGAAGATTCGCCGGTCCGGCGGCGTGTGGCGGGATCGGAACCCAATTCCGCGTGGAATAGCCTATATTTCGTTAGCGTACCTATTCATTCGGGTCAATTTTTTACTAACACATTAAATTCGACTATCCGCTTTTATTTGGCGTTTACATGATTACACGTTTATGCAGGCTCGCGATAGAATGCCCGCCAAACGTCGTTTTCATTCCGTGCAATAATCGATAGACGTTGAAGAATGTCATTTTTTGTTAACTCCTGTGACACCGAATTTTCGATTTGCACCGCGCGATTTACGACGCGGATCAACTAGGACTTTTGCTCTTTGTGTCGCGACGTCGTACTGTTCCTCCAATGGTGTATTTCGAAAAATATAAGCGTTTTAAGATCGCACGTTTTCGCACTTTTTCCGTCTTCTAAAAGCCCCTTTTTTAGCCTATATCTCGGAAACCGTTGGAGTTAGCTCGGAAATAAAAAAATCTCCAAGGGCAAGTTCGTATCGTGACGGATCGTCCAGTTCCATCGACATTCGACCGCAGTTCTTCGCTTCAGAGATATCTGCCGAAATATGTGGCGGTGTAGGGTGGAGGATGGGACATTTTTCACTTTAAACCCTCATAACTTCTAAACGGCGACCCCTACAACGAAAAACTTCGACCCAAACGAAATAGTACACAATTAAATGATCTAAAAGTCGTTTTCTTTATTTTCGTCTTGCTCCAAATAAGCGAGCTGCGAGCGGTCAAAGTGGAGGCCCTTCTTGGCAGTGATGACGTCTCAGCTGAATTTGTAGAGAAATTAATTTCATCGTATACGGGGTGTGAGAACAATTTACCGGAAATTACATAAGAGGAGCCTACAAGCCAAGGGGTATAAGTATCAGAACTTTACATTGGAGATAATAGAGTGGAAACTTGAAGATTAACAGTAATTGAAAGGAAACGAGTATTACATTTTCCACGGTTAAACATTGATTCATACAGTCTAATGTTATTTTCTAAATGAATATTTTTTTAAAATAACCAGACATCTAAATTTTATGGGCATTTTTTTGTGACATGTTACACTTGTACCCTTTGGCTGCCAAACATAATGGAAAGTTAGAGGAAAAGGAATAACTACAAATCATTTTATTTATTTAAATCAGTTTGAACTATCCAATAAATAGCGCATATAAAACTATAACAAACAAGATAAGTTATTAATCCTCATCCGTATAGTAGATGTTATCTGGTTCGTCGACTTCCTGACTTTCTTCATTTGAGGTGCTTGGTTGAACAGTGCCATCATTCCTCTTTGGTTCCGGTTTATCATGATGAGGAAGACTTTTAAAGAACTCGTGATATATTGGAGGTACAAACTGCAATAGATCCATGAGGTTTGCAAACTTAAGATACTTCAATTTGGGTTTCTCAGTTTCAATAGGCAGCTCAGGTAAAGCAGTTATATCCCTGCCAGCCCTATTGGATTTCATCTGAAGAGTGTAAAACGAGTCCAAAGCATTGCCAGAACTTAGTTTGTAGAACAAAGTGTAGGGATTCTCTTTTTTAAAACGAAACCACTGCATTTCTCGAATTCCTGGCACAGATTTTCTAAAGTAAGGTATGAGACAGTCCAGGTTAATAAAGTCTTCATCTTGCATTTGCACCACCATAAACTTTCGACAGGAGGATGCAGTAAGTTGTGACCAGTGTTCGGTAACATAAAGATCTCTTTTACATTGCCTCTTTTTGATCTCTATTAGACCAAAATCTTGATCACATTCATTGTAGGAATGCCCAGATATTAAGAACCGATGATCCACACTTTTGATATGCGTATTCTTTACAACATACAACCAAAACTTCACAATAATTTGACTCTTATTCTGACCTCCACAATTGTCGCTGAAAGCTGTTATATGCGTAACATGTCTGGGAAGAGTCTTGATAAATTTTAAGAGACAAGATGCAATTTCCTGACATCCTCGAGAAGCTTGTCCCTCATGCCAGGTATACATGTATCCATTTCCTGTGACAAGATTATGTATATTTAAATTATAGGTCCATAGCTGTCTGTAGTAATAGGCTTTAGTATTGGTTATATGAGGTGCTGGCATAGTTTTTTGTAAGTCAAAACATACTGCGACTTGAGTGTTGCATTAATATCATGGCATTCATCCTTGGCTTTTCGTGCAGCTTCTGCTTTACGTAGATGTAATTCTTTTTGAATTTTTGCCTGCTGTTTTATATCGTCATCACCATGGTCTATTTTTATTTGATGTTTATCACAGGTATCACATGTATCAGTACCTGGGCGGTGAAAACTGAGGTTGAACTGAGTCTGAAAGATATGCCTATAGAAACTTTTCTTAACTGGTTCTACATGTTCTTCATTTTCACAGAAGGTGATATAAAGCTTATACATCTGTTTCAAATCATGTCTAGAATCTAAGTATTTGCGATTTGGATTATTTTCTCTTGAATAGTGACTAACATAGCGAGGAAAGCTATTTATGTGCTTTTTGATAATATCAATACGAGTCTGGGGAATTTTGTTAGCTGGTTCTTTTTTCCCTCTTTGGTCACGTGCAGCAATGCCAGATGTTGCAGTTTTTCGTTTGTTGGCTATATTTTGGAATCGCTTATTTGAAACATCAAGAGTTCTTTTGAAAAACTCTTTACACACTCTAAAGTCACCCAGCTTGTAAATACATGATATGCCTTTATTAAAAATTGCCACTTCCTTCTTTCGTTTCACAGATTCTAAGTTAATTGCACCATTTAAAAAAGATGTTTGAAGTTCCCAACTTCCCAGTTTCCAAAAATCATTGAACATGACCCGTCGGCTGTCTTCACTTAGATTAATATTACAATTATACCTGCATTGGTGATTGTATTCTCGTAATTCTCTACCTTGATGAATTTTCTGTTTCCGGTCCAAATACCGCTTCCCTTCATTTCTTAATTTCTTTGCCCTCTGTCGTTTCCAAGTTTCTGGTCGTCGAATTTTTTTTTACCCAATCTGACGAGTAGGTGGAACAGCATTCTCAGGGTCATCTTCTATTGGACCGTCTTCATTTTCCGTTTCATGTGATATTTCTGAACATGTGGAACTGCTATCATTGTCGTCAGGGTTGTAGTCTTGATCCGAATAGTCTCCGTCGCTGAATAAGGTATCATCATCTGAAAATGAAATTATATTGCACAATCTGTATTTTATTGTATTATATCCTCAAATATTCCTTTGCGCTGATTTACTCTAAATTAAATTTCAAAACAATGAACAAGGATTACAGGCTATTGCAAAAAAAGAAAATATCTACATCAAAATTGGCAACGGCCTTATTACACCATTAACAAGAGATAAATTAATTTTTAAGGATTCATTTCATATTTATCTTGTATAGTAAAAATAACTTACCGTAATTATTGAGGTTAATATTGTTTTCGTCATTCATAATGGTAGAAAACTTGGGTTTATTTCGTCAAAAGTATATTCACTATAGAGGCGCAAACATTAAACATCAACTGGCTAAAAGTAGCTTATAATTATATAAATGAAAACAATTGAAAACCACAATGTAAACACACAACTAATTTGACTGTCAAAGCAAAACCACCAATCATTTAGTAGGCAAGGGGTATAAGTGAGCTTGTATTCCTTGTACTCCAATCAAAAGTCAGATATGGTAAAGTGTCTAAGTAATTTGTCAACAGATGTCAGCACTGGGTTTGAAATCATTTGTATCCTTAAGCCACCAAACAGAATACATGTTTTGTTAACCTTTTGTGAACATAACCCATTTTATTTCATTTTGTCACTTATACCCCTTGTCTTCTAGGCTCCTAAACTAACTAAAATTGATTATTATAATCAATTTTAGTTATTTTTTATTAGAAAAGTTTGTCATTTTATTTTAATTTTTGCTACTTCTGACAGTCACTTTGGTCGTATTGCCCATTTTTGACACAGTCTGAAGAGCAGACAAACCTCATCCAACCACAGAGGAATGCATATGAAAATAATTAGAGATGAGTTGCTTCCAGAAGCAGTATAACTTTATAGGTTATATATGTAGTGTTGACATTTAAGTTATTTTATATTTGAAGTTTAAGTTATTTTATTTTAATGTGTCATTTACACTTTGTTAGTTCTGATAGGGAGGTTATTTTTATGTTTTTGAATATTTGATACTTTAAGTCAGTCAACTTAATTTTTTAGGTTTTATTACACACGTTTAAGAAAAATGTATAAGTTCATCATATACACGGTGTGTGAACAATTTACCGGAAATTGATTTTAATTTCCTTATTTGCCGTCCGACTGGGCCGAAATTCGGAACTCCGGGATTATCGACGACGTTGATCATTGACATCAGAATCCCAAAATTAAAAATGGCGGGCGATTTTGTTATTTATGGTCCCATCTCGCTCAAAATCGCAAGTGCAAGTGAGAAAAAAGTGCAGAAGTTTGCATGAGTTTTTTTTAGTGTTCCAAAAGTTTTAAAAAGGTTATGGTTGAGATCGGATTATGTTTAGTGCCGTTATGACACAGAATTTAGTGCTCTTTTCGGGGGGAGGTTTCAGCCGCTTCCAGTAGCTGCCGATTTCTTTTAATTATTAACGGTTTTGCAAACAGTTTTTACCCAACTTACTAAAATCTAATTTAGTAAACGTCAACGATATTCATTGTTATGTCAATGTCATGTCATTATATTTGATGTAACCAAATGTTTTCCTAGAAATGGTAATAAAGATACTTAACCCGTAACAATTTTTTTCACTTCTCTCTTTGTAGTTCTCACATTTTTTCAAATATAGAAGATAGTATAATTTTCGGACTTTTCATAAAAAACAGGAGTAAAGAATGACTTTTCCTCGTAAACTTACAAATAAAAAAGAATTTCCTCTTCCGAACTTAGAGTATGGGCAGTTAAGGACCACCCTAGGTCCTTAACTACATGGAGAAATTTTTTTTAAGATTTCTTTTCGCGGCGTCTCTAGGATTGGTTTCATTTGATGAAAAGAAAGTTTCAGCCCGATAGGATAAAGAGAAAGTGTGCCTCCGAACCCATAAATTATAAAAAAAACCTTACGAAGGTACAGAAAAAATTTAATTCATTATTTCTTGAAATTTTGATTTTCGAGAAAAACAGGTCAATGAGAGTTGTAGATATGGTCGGGGACAATATTGTCCAATGTAAAACTTTTTTATGTTTTCAAAGAAAAGGTTGATTTTATTTACAATTTCTGTCGCTCTGATAAAGTTTCTTCTTTATAACCAAGAAATTGACTGCGATAATCGTTGACAACTTGAAGAACATATTGTTTTTGTTCTTAATTTTTTGTATATAATCGATTATAATCTTCCGTTAATTTAACTGCACTCTCTGCCTTACCATTTATATATCTCGCAATTTACTCATGATCTTCAGCGCTTTAATCTGTCACATTCAACCATGTAGACGGTCTTGTTTGCAAAAATGGACTGATCTAAAATCTTTTCATACATTTTTCGTTTCAGTTCAAACGAATTTTTCAATAACCTTGTCAACGATTTCAGTGATCCTGTCGACTCGTATTGTTGCTCGGTTAACATTTTTGTCCTCATCCAACTCAGGTTTGCGATTTAAAGCTTTAAACATTTTTGTTTCAATTGACAAACTGGGATCAGAAAAAGCGAATGCAACAGCTTCATGGTATACCATAAACTATCTACTGGATCTACAAGTTTTGTTTGTTATGTTTTCTTTTAAAATCAAAATTATAAGAGAAAATCAAATAAAATCAATATTTTGTATACGTAGATGTTTATTTTAATATTTAAAGACCCTTCCCTTTATCATATCTGGCTAAAACTTGTTTTATTTTCTCAAATGGAACCAATCTGGGAGGAGTGTCGCGAAAAAAATTCCAACCTTCGAAAATAATGACCACCCTAGTATATACATACACTGAATATAATTTTAAATAGGTCTAAAATTGCTACTTCCATCTCGATGTTATAAGTTCCAAACTTCATTCAGTATTAAGAATATAACTAAATATTTCAACTTCACTAAGTTATTTCCGTTCAATATCCTGAATTTCCCATTATGCTACATTTTAGTAGGTACTAAACATGTATTTCAAAATTACAATTTCCATGACATGATTGTATCGTAGTTTGGAGTATTATCCTGATTGTTTCTCTCAAACATAATTAACCGATGGCATCAAAAGATATGTGTAATTTTGCACCCTAATATCAAGCATATTATAGCTAGCACTGGCACAATCAGGAATTTATACCAATATACAATAACTAATGCTATTATTAACATTTATAGCCGAGGAATATGAACTGTAACTAGTAAATTTTGAACAGTTGTTTTTTAGTAAATTTGTCTTTAAATAATTTGAGATTTTCTTTCACAGGTATTAAATAAAATATCCATATTAGCTGAAGATGCACAAAAACTACAAAATTCTTTTAAGTTTCCAAAGAAATCTTCATTTAAACACAATATTCCAATTTCAAAAAAATATTCACGTAAATGTTTGTTTTCATATCCTTAAATGTTATAAAATACATATTTCTCTAACTAAGTAAGCTTACAGAAATTATTTTCTATACACTCATATAACTATTACTAGCAATTTTTTAAGAGTATATTTAAACAAGCTGCACTTTTCATATAACTGTTGCACATTCTATAGGATACTCTTCGCAGTTTTTTCGTAAATAATGTTACTTTTAGTCATTTTTTGTTTAATTACAAAACATAAAAAATATGTTTTTTAATTTAAAAAATTAATAACTTTTTTATTGATTGATCGATTTTGTTCAAAAGCAATGGAGTTCTTTCTCTAGCTAACACTAACTTACTATCCAAGTTTCAATACAATCGGACCTTTCGTTGTGCTTACAAGAAACGTGACGGATGAACGGACGGACAGACAGACAGACAGACAGACAGACAGACAGACAGACAGACAGACAGACAGACAGACAGACAAACAGACAGATGGACAGACAGACAGACGGACAGACAGATGGACAGACAGACGGACTGACGTTTGTTCAGAATTCTATCACCAACATAGTGATATGAAATTGGTTTATCTACGAGCAATATTATCGGTTTTAGAAATGTGCCGATCGAATGCAATACATTCTTTGTTTTGTATTTGTGAAGAGTATAATAATGAATGATACATTGTTACAAAACAGACTGAACAATACTTGTTAATTTAAAATGCACAATACAAAATAAATGGATTGCATTAAGTGCCAGCAGAAACAGTTATCCTACGTCGCGAACATTATATCATCCGTACATTGCAGTTTTCGACTTCTTGGCCTCCGTCAGTACAGACTAGGTAAACATGACAAACAAGTTAAATATTTTTTCCCCATGCAAATTGATTAAATGTGTTCATGCACATTGCAAGGTGTCATCTACCATAACTTATTGTATCCAAAAAATACTAAAAATAAAACAGTATACTTAAAGGCATACATAATCAACACAAATTGTTTAACTTTCTTGAGGGGTGCATATACAGAGTGTTGCATAGGTAATAGGAGGTAGATGACATCTGTGGTAATCAGAACCTTCCGTAGAAATATATTATTGGGGTTTCATTACGGAGTTACAGGATAATGAAACATATTCTTTATAGGATTTTGCAAACAGCAGAAGAAACCTATCTATGAGAACTAAAATAAAAACCGTTTGTAAAATTATTGATTTACAATGTTTGCATTCTTTCGATAACCTGAATTCTGATTATGCTAGCAATTAAAATCCTAAAATCCATTTGTCTTTCTTATTGGACAATTGTCATTCTAACACTAGTTTCTACACAGTCCCCTACGGCTATGCAGAATAAACCAGTATCCACATTACCTCCCACGGCTATGAAGATTCAGTTAAAATGAGGACAAATGCCCAATACGAATTTATTTACATACCGTCGTCTTTTGATAAATTTTTCATTCAAATGGATTACATTTTCAAGTAATCTATCATTCTGTTTTTTTGAAATGCTTAGCCTTTGAAACCTTTTTCGCCCTTATTCTGAGCTCATCCGAAGGGCACAAATCCACTAACAGGGTGTTCCATGCAGAAACCAAGATAATTACCAACTCTTTTGACAATGTTTGATATTGACTGAATGAAAAGAACAGCTTATTCACCTAGTTACAGGATGTTCTATAATTTTTAGCAATAACCACTTTTTGTCATTACTGTGACAGGGATGGAATAATGAATTCATATTTGGTCAGCTAATATAATAACGATCCTTCAGAAGTACATGTAAAACACGAAAAAAAAAAATTCACGCCTGGAATCACTAACATTTATGTTTCTTCTTCACCTCTAAAAAACATGACCCTGTACATTTTTTTGAAATTTCTATTCAATATTCGAAAAGAACACACGAAATAAGTAAAATGGTCTATTTCACTTTTTTGTTCCATCTTTGTGGTTATTTAAATATGGTATTTAATACACGAATATGGATTTCAGAACGATATTAATGAAAGTCACGTGAAATAAATAGTTTTGTAACTAACATTTGCAAACATTTTATTGAGGCGAGGTGGTCTGGGTGAATCCTAATTCCGACACGATTTAAAGATCAAGTTTTCAAAAAAAAAAAATTAGTCTTAGTAATCGGGTATAAAATAGCAAAATATTTCATCAATCGTAGTAGACTTATACAAAGTAACAGATAATAAAAAATTAAATAGGCCATTTTGCTTATTTCCTGTGTTTATTTCAAATATCGTACAGAATTTTTTTTTAAATATACAAGGTCATGTTTTTTAGAGGTAAAGAAGAAACATAAATTTTATTGACTCCGGATCTGACTGTTTTTTTCATGTCTTACATGTACTTCCGAAGGATTGTTATTGTATTAGCTGTACCAAATAGGAATCCGTTATTCCATTCTCCGTCAAAGTAATGACAAAAAGTAGCTTTTGCCAAAAATAATAAGACATCCTCTAACTTCGTAGTGAAGGCGCAATGAGACATTTCTATGGGAGGTTCTGATTACCACAGATGATCTCTACCTTGTATTAAGCTATGACCCGTTCATGCTGTAACACCCTGTATTATGTAATAAGTGCAGACGTACAGAAATACAGAAATTCTTTTCTTGCAAAATCTATTTGATATAAGAAACAATAGAAAATACATATTGAACTGAAAGAAGCAGAATTTCTATAAGGTTAAACAGCTAAAATGACTTTCATGACCTGACGTTTACTAACTTATAATCATTAATTTACAATAACTTAAAAATACCACAAACCGAAGTTGAAAATGATGCATTGCAAACACATTTCAAACGAATCTATATATACAAAATTTTCCCTCAAGTATAACAAACAACACTTCCAACAAGAACGAATAAAACCTGTCCCTAAGTCCCACATAAAGTCGAGTTTTATTTCCGTTTAGTTGACCAGATGAATAAATCGGTGGAATTTACAGCAACAGTTTCTCATTCGCAATATTCTTCACTGAATGCACCTTATTCCACAATATGAAATATAAATTCAATTTGATAAATCTATCCTTGGAAATCAGGAAAACTTGCAACTATACTATATGGTAGGTAAGTCCTGGACCAAAATTTCGTGTAGTCGCGGCATAGCTAAATTTACAAAAAGTGTTTAGTTCCAATCAAAATAAACAACTTTTTTCCTTGTAGCAAAGTCCCAATGTGTCGGGATAGGGGTGAAAATTCATTTACAGTCGCTTTCTACGAACGTTTGAAAATTCTATGTATTCTACATTTTAGGTTAAATTTCAACATTTTTTAAGAGGTTCAAATAGGCCATTTTTTTCACTCTTCCCAGCCGAATTTCCGATTTTTCTTTTATCAGAATATAGCGCCAATCTTCCTCTTTCCATAGAGATATGAATTTTTGAGGAATCCATGTTTTTCAATTTTTACGAGAAACGCCATTTTTCCTTCGTTCGTGACGAGCCTAATTTCCGGTTCCACCATTGCGATTTGGTATCAGAACAAAACGCCAACGTTCCTCTTTCCATAGAGACCTAAAACGACCTCCCATTCAACGTATTCACTAAGTTATGAACGTTTGAAAAATTCATGTTTTTATATTTTCAAATTACCGGCCGGTTAAGGCACGGCCCTGAAAATCCCTCACGTTTACAGCATACAGGATGTGAAAAAATTACCGAAAATTGTATTAAATAATTTTCTTATTCGTCGTCCAATTCCTCTGAAAATCGGTATTTGGGGGTTTTCGACATTGCCGATTACGAATATGACATCTGAATTGAGAAATTCAAAATGGCTGGCTCAAATTGTCCGATAATTTTATTATTTATGGTCCGACTCCGCTGAAAATCGGTACGTAGGGGTTATTGAAGCAGGTTACGAATATGAAATCGAAATTGCGGAATTCAAAATGGCGGCACAATTAGCCGGACACATTTTGTCATTTATTGTCCGATTCGTTTGAAAATTGTCAGTTATTATTTTTCCTTGCTTCTCTGGCACCAGAAGCATGTAATTATGTCGGAAACTGACGTGCCGTGATGACAAGATCTTCCAAGTACCGGAAAATTGGAAATTTTCCCCCACTGAGACGCGTGCGAGACGAGCAATATCAGTTATTATTTTTCCTACATAATCTAACATGACCTTTAATAGAAAAACAAGGAAACTGACCTGCCGCGGTAAAGAAAATGGATCATTTATTTTTACTTGTTCAATAAACGAATTCACCCCTTTAGCCACGTCAGACATAGTAGTAATGGAAGTTTTTCTTCAGGGGATGATAAATTATTGAAAAATAATCGAAATCTTCATGCCGCAATGAGGCTAATATCCTGGTCGAGGGCTCCCCTACTAATGCTTGTAAAGGAGGATAGAAATAAATGAACATGATCAGCGCATGTAGCGATTCCTATTACCGTTCGCATTTGGATGGGATATAATTCAATGTACTGTTTACAAAGGCTTAACAATTCTACGTATGTCTTTTACATGAGCCGCCATACTCTTGATAGCTTAGCTTATCGCTGTCCTCTTACAGACTTATAGTTAGAGAGTTGGTGGCATTTTTAAATTATCTGCTTATGGAGCAGACATTGTTAATTATGAAATTTTAACCGTAAAGAAAAGTATGATGACCTCTGTTATCATGACCCCACTGATTTTTTAATTAACAGCTCATTAACCTTGTTTTAGAATAATTTTTCTATATTATGTGTTCACGTCTGCATCTTCATCCAAATTTTTTATTGAAACATAAAACTGATAAAAATTCGTGGTACAACAGTGCTTACTTCTGCATTAATTTGGTAATTTTTGTACTTTTATGATATGTAAAATATTTAACGGTGTGCACATGTGGCAGATGTCATTTTTTTATTTATTAGAAAACAAAAATAATGAGAATAACCTCTACCAGCGCGGTATTGCTGAGATATAAAATGCCGACAGTTTAATCTTGGAGTACTAATTTGTACGCTTACGTGTCCGGCCACAATGGTACAATAACTTATAAACACCAAGAGAATAGTGTTAGGAGACGCCCAGCCGTTTACCATCGTGCTGCTGAAGCAAGATTTATATAAAGATGACTAATTCTTAGATACGATATCTTTTGGCAGTCACGTAATGTAATATATTGTCTATATTGATATATTAATCAGTTATTGTTCAGATTGCATTGAGTTAACAGTTCGGTTCTAAATAAATTGTGTTAAAGTAACTTTGGTAGTTTCACATTAGTGCTCCTTCGGTCATCACCTAACATCGGAAGTGGTTGTTATTCACGTTAAAATGGGAAAACGGAGAAGGCGGTCACCATCGAGTAGTAGCTCTTCGAGTTACTCGAGTTCTTCCAGTTCATCAAGTTTTGACAACATAAGTACGAGGCGTAAGAATAAATCAAAAAGAACAAAAAAGACCAAGAGCAGTACCAATAAGGCAGGGGTAAGTCGTTTTCCAATTTCGCTAGTATCTGAAAAAGCTAATTATACATCAAATGCTATACCCGAGTTTAACCCGCTAGTGGATAACGTCAATTGAAGGGTGTACCTTAGATATTGAATTGTATGTAACAGACAGTAACCTCAAAGATACAGTTATTCTAATAGGCCGTAATTTTACAGAAAGTCCAAATATCTCATACTATAGAGTGGGTAGTGAGCTAACTTTTAAATATTCCAAAAATATACAATTGTTTCAATTAGAAGTTAATCATGGCGACTTATGTGAGGCTAATAAAACTAAGTTACATAATATTCTTGAAAACTTTGGCTCTTCCTTATTTATAGAAACTACTACTTCTAAACCTATCACATTTCAGCCCTATAGGCTGTCACAGTCAGATAAAGATATGAAAAACCAGATCGATGAGTTATTGTCTGGTAATATAATAAGAAAAAGTAATTCACAATATGCTAACCCGGCACTATTAGTTAACAAAAAACGGGGCGATAAACGATTGGTAGTCTATTACAGAGCCCTAAATAAAATAACGAAAAGAATCAAATTCCCTCTGCCTATAATAGAGGACCTCATTGACTCGCTCGGGGGTTACAAATATTTTTCTACCATGGATTTAGCGTCTGGTTACCATCAAATACCAATGCACCCTGACTCTATCCATAAAACAGCGTTTGTAACGCCAGAGGGGCATTATGAATATTTACGAACCCCATTCGGACTATGCAATGCTCCTGCTGAGTTTCGGCGAATGATGTCTGACATTTTTAATTCACTTAGACCACTCGGTATCACTCCTTATTTAGATGACATTATTCTTCCATCAAACACAATAGATGAAGGCATGGAGAAATTAGAGAAAGTATTATTGGTTATTAGAGACCACGGATTAACTGTCAAGTTATCGAAATCACAATTTTTTCAAACAAAAATTACTTATTTAGGTTATGTCATTTCAAATAATAATATATCTATCAGTGAAGGTAAAACAGCTGCTGTTAAAAAGTTTCTTATGCCAAAAACTGTTCATCAAGTGAAACAATTTCTTGGTCTTACCTGTTATTTTAGAAAATTTATAAAAAAATTTGCATCATCCTAGACTAGTATTAACGGAATTGCTGAAAAAGAATTCAAAATGGGAATGGACTGCCAAGCATACAGAGGTAGTAAACTATCTGAAGGAGGTAATTTGTTCAGAGCCGGTTCTAGCCATATTCAACCCAGTGCTTGAAACACGCGTTTACACGGATGCGAGCCGGGACGGGCTCATAGGTATAATGACTCGAATTTAAAAGCCGTTCAACAAGGAATAAATAGCAAAAAGCACAAAACAACGAACGCTACCCCTGCCGAACTAATGCTCGGTATAAAATTGAGAAGTCAGGCCGGCCGATACGTAGATGAGGAAAGTGATAGTCTAGATGTCACTAAGTTGAGAAAAAAAAAGCGAAGAAGCGGTTAGAGAGAAAGGAAGAAAAACAGAAGAAGTCATTTGATAAAAGAAGAAAACCAGCGAATCAATTCGTAGTAGGAGACACGGTGGTAACACGAATATCAAGTGTCGTCAAATAATCAACAAAGCAAGAAATTATTGGAGAAATATAAAGGACCATTCAACATAATCGAGGTTCTTCCTAACGATCCTTACAAAGTGAAAGAAGACATCCACGCAACTAGAACCAGCACTAATGCTCAGTATGAAGGTGTATACGGTGTAGAGGACATTAAGCTATATGTCCCATGCAAATAGAAACAAGGTAAAGTTAACAGTTCGGTTCTAAATAAATTGTGTTAAAGTAACTTTGGTAGTTTCACGTTAGTGCTCCTTCGGTCATCACCTAACAATAGCTAAGGCAGATGTCCTCAGCACGTCCTTTTCACACGCAGATTATTTAAAATATTTACAAGAATAAAACTGCATTATAGTAATTTGCCCTTGAATTAATGTGCATGCTTTTTGAAAAAATATGTAAATGTTTATTCGTATAAGTATTATTTCAAATAATATATTTGTTACCTTTGTATCCCCCTCATAATCATGTTATTACAAGCCTAAATTTTATGGTTATTATCATTGCATAACTTTGATTATCATTATGTTTTATTTTTTTATTTGACAATTTATAATTATAAAATAACACATCATACCACTCAATACCTTCATAATTAAATGCATCGTAACGATTTCTTTAGATATTCATGAATAAACTTGTATGGCTCAAAGTCAGAAAAGCATGCGTCTGCCTTTGATATTTTCATGTTCAAGGGATCACAACAAACAAAACTAGCGAATGAACAACAATCAGCGCATGACTTCCTAGAGCTTTTCTACAGGTTTATATTTACTGTTATCAAAAATGCAGAGATCTGAATGTCTGCATTTTAAGCATCTATGCTGTCTTCTTAACACGACAAATAAAGATATTTAGCAGATATGAGCACATAACTTATTGGTTTATTTGCATTTTTAAATTATTTTTTTTTACAAAATATCACCACCTAAGCATTCGTTAGGAATTTTTCGTTTCTCATACACTCAAACTATACTGCTTATTCTTATGGACAATGAGCAGATCATTTATCGTTTTAGTCACCATCTCCATAACTATTAGTGTGGAATTTTAATAACAAAATACCTAGTTGACCAACGAAGAACATATCGTTTTTTGATGAAATTTTTAATTGGGTAGGTATTTCAGTTGATAGCCGATATTTTAGATATTTGTATAATAAAAATATTTGAAAAACATAAAAATTATTTTTTGAATTTGTGACGGTCAGTTCACCCGGTAATGGCGAAGTGCCACCTTGACACCCAAGCATCGGCTGTCGGTTTATGTTGACTACATGTTTACAAGACACATAAAGAAGGCTGCAAATAGCTGCCATCAAAACATCAGAGTCAGCGCTAACAAGGTTCTGCATAGCCGTATTTCAAATTTTTGCGTATTAGAACAAAATAATACTGAAGATTTAAAAATCGTATTTTGGCGGAAATGTAATGACGTTTCTAGTAAATTAAAAAATCTTATTCTATTTTGCATCAAGAAATGAATATTCGGTTGACGCATTGCCCGTCCTTCACGACATTCACAAATAAATTCAAAGCATGTGAGGAGCTTGAAAATATTAGCGTTTCGTTCTGTGGCTACTCCTTGAACTCGTCAGTAAGGCTGGAGTAGCCACTGCCTTATACGCTTTTCCAACGAACCCAACATAGCCGCTCGAATATATACTTGGTGGGCCAAATGATGTGGCGGTGAGGTGTAAGGAAATCGTACCACGCCACATCATTCCCGCACCAGTGTCACGAGAAACCTGGTGGTACAAGAAGAACGATACATAAACTGGACAGAAACGATGCGATTACCCCACTCTTTACTTGACGCACTCTACCTGCATCAGTACAATCCTAGGAGAGAGGCTACGCAATGCAATGCTCGAGGAGGAAATAACTCATAAACTCGAACATTCTTGTGTGCGTGTCTTCGTAGGGTGTAGAGTATGTCAAAAATCACGTTGCGTGTTCAGATCACGTCTGGGTCTCCAATTGTGGAGCTTGAAAATATTAGCGTTTCGTTCCGTGGCTACTCCGTGAACTAGTCAATACCTTTAGAGTAAGGCTGGGGTAGTCACTGCCTTATACGCTTTTTCAACGAACTCAACATAGCCGCTCGTATATATACTTAGTGGGCCAATGGTGTGGCGGTGAGATGTAAGGGAAACGTCACACGCCACATACTGCTCTGATTATCTGTTCCCTGGGTATAACGTTCTAGTCAGAGGTGATTTGCCTAACTATATCACAAGAGTTGGAAAACTTAATGAAAGAAGCGTATTTCCATTTATGTCTCATATTAGTCATGCAAGAACATAATTTACATAAAAGTAATTATGTTTTATCTATTAAGTAGTACATTATATTTGTTATTTAATAGAGTTTAGAAGATAAAGCATGTCCCGGTCTCCCCTTGTATCACCTCGGTCGGCAACTTTGAGTTTTTTTGTGTGCCTTATAAATATGTATTCAACTATAAGAACGAAAATCTCTCATTTTACATACAAAGAAATAAAACGCGCACCATTAGAAATATATTCATCTTCTTATTCACAATGTCTTGGCAGATTTCTTGAGATTCATGTATGTTCCAGTTTGCCTCTCTACTGTATAGCATATCCGACAGCCTCACGCCATTTATCGCGGCTACTTGTTAGGTGCACGGTCTCACCAAAGCTCTTTCCCATTAGCTCTTTGGTGACGTCAGCCCAACGTTCTTTTAAATAATAAAGTTAAAAACGTCATGCGCTTATTGAAATAGCTATGTCAATAAATTTTTATCTTAGAGAAAAAAACACAAATCCAAATTAAAGATAATTTTATTACTTACACAAACCCACTCTATTGTTTTTTGTAAATATTATTATGTAAAGAGAGGTTTACTAAAAGCGTGCAAAAGCACATTGCCACTTGCACTTTTTACACACACTGCACCCAGCAGGTAAGTAATTCACTTAAACGATTTCCTCTTATAAGATATGCAATACGTATTCGACAAGATGAGAACCTCCCCTTTGTATGAAAAAAATGTCCCATACGATTTTTTTGCATATTCACGTTCAGGACATGCCCCCAAATAAAGATCAAGAGTTTGTCGGACGAGAATCTGGTCCCAATTTGTTTAAACTAATTTTTTTTAAATTAATTGCAAAAATCACTTTTCTTGGCCCGAATGAATTTTTTAGGATTCTTTGGTCCTTCTAAGCAAAAGAGGTCTCGTGTAATTTTGTCGTAAAGTTGAACGTTTTTGACTTATAAACAACTTAATGTTTGAACAAACGCAAAAGCGGCCATTTTCAAGGCTGAAACACAGTATTAAAGAATGAATTTCTTGAGTTCACCAAAATTCTTATACAATCTTTGAACATCGATTAACAATATCCGAAAGAGTAAGCGCAGACTTTTTCATTCTTAAGCTTAAATTTTTAATTATTAAATAGTTGTTTATAGCCGGGTGCGCGCTCTTTAATTGTTTATAAGTTTTAAACGGTCAACTTTTGATTTTTTTGTAATTTTTCCGTAAATTTCACCGTTTCAGACTTATATAAGTTGAAAAACAATTCAAAATTTAAGTTTTAGAATGAAAGAATCTGCACTTACTCTTCAGAATTTTGTTAATGGATGTTCAAAGATTGTATAAGAATCTTGGTGAACTCAAAGAGTTCATTTTCTAAAGTTATATTTCAACCTTGAAAATGGCCGTTTTGCGTTTTTTCAAACAATAAATTGTTTATAAATCGGAAACATCAATTTTACGAAAAGTGATTTTTGTAATTTTTTTGTTTCAAAAAAATTAGTAGTCCCAATATGTTTAATATTGGGGCCAGATGTCCGTCCGGCAAACTCTTGGATCCTTGTTCAGAAGCATGTCCCGAACGTGAATATGCAAAAAAATCGTATGGGACATTTTTATCATACGAAGGCGAGCTTTCGCCTTGTCTATATACGGCTATGAAGTTTTAGCCAGCCATGTATTTTTATAATAATTATTACTATTATTGGACTAAACAACTTGCAGAGTGTGTACTTTTAATTTCGCCAAAGATTTTGCAACATTTTTGTTATTTATTATCCTCTAGAGCAAAAGTACACTCCGCATTTTTTATTATTTATTAGTGATTCCAGATATGATCTTCCATGCTGGTTGCATTCATTCCCTAATTACTTTTCAATTTGAAGTATTATGGAAAGATTTTGCTCGGCCTATAACGAGCACGATACTGTTCAGTGTTCATATTATGTTGCTTTGACGCGACAAATTTAACAGGATAATATAAAGAAGCAGCTCAGTGAATGAGATAAGTATAATCCTAACAGACTTAATAGTAAGTCTCCATAGAATTCTGGGAAGATAATAATATTACTACAGTTACGAGATCGTGGAAATCGTGCCTCGGTGAAACCCTTATTTTGAAGTTTCGTGAGAAAGAAATAGCGAAATAATTGCCATATGCTCAAGTAAACAGTCATGATATATATGGGAAGCAAAAATCGTCAAAAAGTGTTCTGTACTTAATGCAGCTCTACACCTGTAAGGTATTTGCACTCCGGTATGTGGAAATAATTGCTCATAGAATTTTCATAATATTATATTTGGAATCGTCTGTCCCAAAAGCCCAGAAAATGATATGCCACTTCAATACATTTTCAATCGGCCTACCGACCGACGTGTAATTAAGGTGAGGGTGGCAATGGGGGTGGTTGATGCCAAAACATTTTTAGAGAATTTTTGTTCACACACTAAATTAAAATTTTACTTATTAATGATGGGGTGGTAGTGGTAGGAGTGGCAGACGTTATAAAAAATTGATATTTGAGTTTCTAGTATTTACACCGAATTCTAAATTTCTGGACTCGTACTAGCTTGTTTTACATTAAATGGATTTTTTTGCTATTTTGAGTGGAGATTTGAAGGAAATGGTTTCGGATAAGTTTAGGGCATGGTGCCACCGCCACTTTCTCGCAATGAAGGATGAACCATATTTCAATCGTGATAAAGAAAACCACGCGGTTATTTAAAACATATTTTCCCTAGCTAAAATAATTTAATAAATCGTCATCTGGACGCGATGGTTAACCCTTTCCTGGGAGATGTTGGGGATGGTATGATCCCCTACACTTATCCGATACCCTTTCCTCGAAATCCTCACTAAATACCGCAAAAATATCCATATTAAACCCCCTGGGATGGTGGTTTTGTAGACGAACTTAGTATCGTTTGGTTTGATGGACACGATAAGCATTTTATATATTTTAAGCCGGAGCCGTGTCGTCGCTACGAGACTGATCAACTCTACTCACAATGGGGATTCAAGATACCCTTCAGACTCCCCAAGATGAAAATAGACAAAATTATACATACTGTGATTGCTACAATCTGCTCTCTCCGACGAAATCTTATGTCAGGTAGTGTACTTTTAATGAATATATCTTATAATTAGCACTTTCTCAGAAACGCTTCTTAATAATTAAGACCGTCGATGGGTTCTATGAGTATTCGGACAAGTAGACAGACGTAGCGGGATCAAAGGTGACCCGCGGAAAGTAATTAGCCGACTCACGCCACAGAATCGTTCGTCGGTCACAAATCTTATAATTAGTGGATCAATAAGAAATCGAATTCAAAATATATTTTCATTTATTGAAATAATTCTTAAAATGTAAAAAATGTAAATATTCAATACTTAGCTAATGTGTATAAGGCAAACATCAAAGAGCACGAAGACTCGGTAAGCCGTTACCTCCCGTAGGAGTGTAACTCATCCAGCGTCGAGAGAACTATGACAATCCACTGTACAAAAAGATTCAGAATCCCAATTGGTAGTAATATTTGTAAAATGTATGCGGAACTTTTGGAAAATTATTCACTTTGAATTTTGAACTAAAATTATCGAAATGATTGTCAGGATGCTTAAAGAAGCTATCTATATGAGTTCCATGGTTTTTCTGCTTTTATGAACGTACTAACGGCATTGAACCCAAATATACTTTTTTCCCGTCGACTTGCCTTCGAGCGATTAGTATGGCGCTGTCCGCCTGAGCCAGGACAAAAAGCAATTTAGGTTCGTCGGAATCGACCCTCGGACTTTGAATTCATTGACAATTTTTCTGTACGTTTTAGGGGTTTTGTATAAGGATTACGCTCCAACCCTTTGAGGAATATTAAATAAGGATTTTGGGTTTTATTGGAACATCCGTCCCATCGACTTCTTCCTAAATTTTGACGTTTAAAATAGCTACTCGCTACATCCTGACTAAGGATTTCGACCTATGAACCACCAAATTCGTGGTACTTTCGAAAAATTAATCTCGAGGAGCGGTTTTCTGCTTTATTTACGTCTCGTTATTGTATTTTTATAAAAATAAATTTTTGAGATTTTCAAAAAATTAAATTCGTTGTACTTTCGAAAAATTTGTTGTGCGGAGCAGTTTTATACGATTTTATTCGTTGTACTTTAGAAAAGCCAAATTCGTGGTACTTTCGAAAAGTTCGTCGGGCGAAGCGGTTTTCCGCTCCGTGTAACTTGAATTTTTTTTTCAATTTTTGGAGTACTTTTGAAAATTTGAACGACGGAGCCCAAAGGCGATTGACCGTCGTTCTCGAGATGAAAAATATTTTGGCCGTTTTTAGTGAAATAATTTTTTACGTAGATTTTGATTTAATATGATGCCAAAGGTGTTTAGAAGTCCTTTTACTGGTTTAAACTTTTTTTTTTCATGGGATTTTTGTCTGAATTTACTATTATAGTAAATTGGATATTTTTTCAAATGGATCGTTTTACTTAGTTCAATAACAGTTTCACCCTCCTTGGGGCTCCTTCCTGGCTCAGGTACGTACCCTCTTACCCCCCTCCACATAAACTACGAAATAAGGGTAAAATATCCAACTTCGAATAAGCTTTTACCGAAATATCTACAAAAAGGGTATTAATTGGCCAACTGGGGATGGTTCTCCCACTTCTCCCCTCTACGGGCAAAGTGAGGGGTGGCGTCATGTTCAGCACCCTCAAAGACAGGATGGGAAGGTAATTTCGTAGCTATCTCAGATTTTCCTCCCATTTGCATACTATTCCGGCATTAATAAAACACATTTAATCCGCGAACGAGTCTCTATCGAACTCGAACTCGTTACCTTCCATACTGTTTATGTTCCTCCATTTTCTATATCCAATAATTGAAGTTATGCAAATGCCAGTTGTTAAGGCAAATTAAATATTGGTAGGGCATAGGAATTTTTTTGACCTCGGAATAGGATTCAGCGTACAAAAATACATAGGAATACCATGGTCAGTCATCCAAATCTGAAACTTTTTTTTGTGGGGCTGTGTTATCTAAATACAAAAGCAACCAGACATAAACTCTCATTTTTTAAATAAAAGTTTTCGTTATTTGTGTTCATGAGAACCAATAACAACATAAAATTATAATTTGGCAAACTTACATACTTAAAACTTTAAAATTGTGGCTAGAAAATACTGTAAAATTTGTGTTTACCCCATTTTTCATGCACACTGCTTCGTCCCTAACTAACATTCCTTCAACCATCATCTCCTTCATTGTTTCTTGCTCTTCTCCAGTTTTCCATAGACATGGTTCTTGCATTGTATTCTTTTCTAGAACTCCACTCTGGCTGTTCACCATTACCCCAACCACTTTCATAACTTGACGCCCTTCCATACTGGTAGCTACCCATACCTCTATTTATTCGACCTCCATTCGCTAAAGATCCCCCTCTACCTCTTGAGGGACCTGACAGGGTAGTAGATCTTCCTTGCCATCCACCTCTCTAATAAAATAATTCAACGAAAATATTTTAAAGCAATATTAACAGTAGAGGTATGTTGTGAATATCGAACATAACTATATAAAATATAATGGATGTTCCATTTAAAAAATCGAAGTAATAGCCTGCCACCACTATGTGAACATCCTGTAAATTTAAAAGTAATTTAATTCTTGATTTCCTACAATTGTCATTGGAGATATTTTTTTCAAATTTCCAAAGTTTGGGGAAAAGGTTAACAATCCAACCATATAGTGACTCGTCTTGTATACTATTCATTCAAAATAAATATTTCATACAATGTGTCCCTCTTGGTTTTTCAAGAAAATGTTATTCTTTATAGAAAGTTTTGCTTCTCCTGTGAAGCCATAAGCAGGGATCAGATTTATCGTATATCGTATATTGCATTCGATCGGCTAACACTGGTAATATCACTCGTAGAGAAAAAAATTCATATGGCTCTGTTTGGTGATTGAATTCTGAACAACTCTCAAAATTTCTGTCTGTCTATCTGTCTGTTTGTCAGTCTGCTACGTTTCTTGTAAGCACGATGACTTAAGAACGAAAAGTCCGATTGTATTGTTTGGATAGCAAGTTAGTATTAGCTAGGGGAAAAACCCTATTGTTTTTGAAGAGAATCGATCAATAAATAAAAAGGTACCAATTATTTAAATTTAAAAAGATAAGAGTATAATGGTTAGCTTGTTAATTATTAAACTCTTTACAAATATACAAAACGAAAAGTATATTATTTGATCGATACATTTCTAAAGCCGATAATATGGCTCATAGTAAAAATATGTTCATATCACAGTATTAGTGATAAAATTCTGAACAAATTTCAAAATGTCCGTCCGTCTGTCCGTCCGCCACCTTTCTTGTAACTTCAGAATAAAAAGTCCGATTGTATTGAAATTGGCGCAGTAAGTTGATGTTAGCTAGAAGAAGAAACTTACCGTTTTGAACCGAATGAATCAATAAACAAAAAGTTATATAATTACTTAAATTTAAAAAAGATATATTTTTTTATACTTTGTAATTAAACAACTACTGTCTAAAACCAATATTTACAAATAACAAATAACTGCGAGGAGTCTTCTATTACATGTGCAACAATTATATAAAAGGTGCAGTAATTCGGCGAATAGTAGGTATAATGGTTAGCTTGTTTATTATCTTCGCAAATACAAGACGAAGAGTACATTGCATTCGATCGGTACATTTCTAAAACCGGTAGTATCACTCGTAGGGAAAAGAAATTTCATATCACTGTGTTGCGCCAGTATTCTTGACTTTGATGACGGTCTCGGATGATTAGGGGTCGAGCTTACAGCTCTTTCCACCAATCATCGCTGTAGACCTGGACCGGCCTCGTAAGAGGTGGGCCTGCTTTTTGCGACTACCCCATCTGCAAATGCAGACGGTGTAGGCGAAGTTAGCAGACCTCCCCTGGTCCTGGCTGTTGGACCCTGCCAGCTGGGTCGTTTCTTCTGGCGCTCTTCTGTCTTGAGTTTCTTTCTTCGCTGGCATGTCGGCTCCCGGGAGCGTCTTTCGTCTGTCGTGAGAGGGAACGGCTGTTGCCGCACCCTCTCGGAGTTTGGAAGGGGTTTGGGGTGTGTGACTAGTCGGAGCACAGGGTGCCAATTGGAATCATGTGCTCCGATTTCGTCGGAAGGAAGTTTTGGGCTGTGTAGCTCAAGGATTGTGCTCGGCCAAGGACGCTTGTTTTAGCGTCGGAGGCCGGCACGGGCTAGGGTAAGGGTACCCAGCTGGTTGCTTGCTGGATACCCCCGGGATCGGGTGATTTGGGTGTTTTGGTCATTGTCTCCTTGCGGCCTGGCTTGAAGATCGTGCTGAAAGGAAGGTTAGTTATACTTACCCATTATCCAGGATCTGGAGCTTCGGTCTCTTGTGCCTAGGAGCGTCGTTGGTGTCGTAGTCAGTCGCCTGTCTGACCAGAGGATTCCCATGCTCTGCTGCACGGGCGCATATTTTCTTTGCTCTGTCCTGGATGACTTCAATTACCGGGGTGTATTCCAGGTCTCTGAAGATGTCGGAGTTTCTGACAAACCATGGTGCATCCACGGCGCACCTGAATGCTACGTTTTCCACGGCTTGTATCCTCTTCAAATAGGTGGCTGCTTGGTATCCGCAGACAACGGAGGCGTAAGTCAGATTGGGTGCAATGAGGGTCCTGATGAGCGTGAGCTTGTTCCTCAGGTTGAGTTGGCTTTGTCTACCTATCATAGGATAGAGTAGAGTCCTTCTCGTCCTCGCCTTCTGTATAATCGCTTCCGCGTTCTGTTTCCACGTCAGGCTTCTGTCCATGATAACGTCAAGGTACTTGATGGTATCGTGCCATTGGATGTTGTCGCCGTTCATGGAAACGTGTCCTGTGGGAGTTTGCTTCCTCACTCTCTTGAAGAGTATGGCTTTGCTCTTCTCCTCATTGACTTTGACTTTCCACTTGTTACACCACTCTTCCAGAAGGGATGCCGCTTCCTGGAGGTTCTCACTGTGTTGATGATCGAATTCTGAACAATTTTCAAATGTTCGTCTGTCTGTCTCTCCGTCTGTCCGCCCGTCACGTTTCTTGTAATCACGATAACTTAAGAACGAAAAGTCGGACCGTAGTAAAATTTAGATAGTAAGTTAGTGTTAGCTAGAGGAAGAACCATATTGTTTTTAACAAAATCGATCAATAAATAAAAAAGTTATTAATTACTTAAATTCTTTAAATTTACATATCATTATATAATACTGTTACATTGCAACGCAGGCCAATTAGGCAATGGTCCCTAAAATTTATCAACTCAACAGAAATAAATTTGTCACAAATGCGATAAGATTATGGACCAAGCTTTGGCGGCTTTCTTTCATCTCGTAGTTAGACAAGGCCACTTGCTAATACAAACTAATGTTATTATACTCTTCGCAAATGTTTTTATTTACAATGAAAATGCGAAGAGTATTCTATAGAATATGCAACAATTATATAAAAATTGCACTAAATCGGCGAAGAGTATAATGGTTAGCTTGTTTATTTATATATTATGGATGTCACACAACCATATCATAGTTTCTCTACTGATACAGATTTCTCATTCACCTACTACTACTACTATCTACTAGAACTGTTTCACTTTATTTTCTAAGATGTTTGAACTAAATTATTTTAGTGCTCCATGAATATGATTAATAAAACCGCTGCCTAAGGAATCACTACTTCCACATCCAGATTTTTCATCAAAGTCCCTTTAAAGGAAACATCTTGACTAGATTTACACTCTAGTATATGAAAATTATTGGTAATAGAATTTTAATAATATTTGGAGTAGATGTCATAGAGGAGTTTGAGGCGTTGGTTTCTACCAAATACGTTAAAAATGAAGTTTTTGTTCACCCTACTTATTTTCCCCTATTCACAACCTACCACGACCCACCCCTTCAAGGGAATCATCTCAATCAGATGTCATTACAATACATCCGTGTACTAACTATCAAGTAAATATCTCAATCTTATGTTATCAAACCCATTAAAAATGGAGCGGAGATGGTGGTGTTTGAATAATATTAGAAAGAAATCTGGGGCCTTGGTTTCTAGTATATACACCAAATACCATATTTATGTACTCTTACCAGCATGATTTACTTATTTTCCCCTATTTACTCCTATTCAACCCTCAACCCTTCAACGGAATCATCTTAAAATATAATCTAGTTCCAGATGTCGTTATGATACATACGTGTCCCAAATTTCAAGTGTATATCTCGATTTCATTTTATCAACCCCTTTAATAATGGATTAAGGGTGGTAAAGATTACTAAAAAATATGAGGCCCTGGTTTCTAGGACATACGCCGAATTTCAAGTTTCTGTACATTTACCAACTTGCTTTACTTATTTTTTCCCTATTTACCACCAATTACCCCCACTCGTTCAACGCAAACATGTCAAAATATAATCCAGTTTAAGATATCGTTGTACGTGTAACAAATTTCAAGTGAAAATCCAATTTAATTTTATCAACTCTTTTAAAGGGAGTGGGGGTGAGGGGGGATGGAAAATATTATGGAAAAATCTGAAAAATATTATACAAATTTTGAGTCTTTAGCTACTAGTACATACACTGAATTTCAAGTTTCTGTACTCCAGCTTGCTTTATTTATTTTCCCCTATTTAACCCCCAACCCTTCGACGGAAGCTTCTCAAAATATAATCTAGTTCCAGATGTCGTTATGATACATACCTGTACCAAATTTTAAGTGAATATTTCAATTTCATTTTATTAACCCCTTTAATAATGGAGTAGGGGTGGTGGGGGTTGAAAAATAATATAACTAATCGGAGACCTTGGCTTTTAGCACATACACCGAATTTCAACTTTCTGTACTCTTACCAGCTTGCTTTACTTATTTTCCTCTATTTACCCCTATTTAACCCCCAACCCTTCAACGGAATCATTTCAAAATATAATCTAGTTCCAGATGTCGTTATAATACATACGTGTACCAAATTTCAAATGAATATCTCAATTTTATTTTAGCAACCCCTTTAATAATGAAGAATGGGTGGTGGGGGGGTGGAAAAACTTTATAAAAAAATCTGAGGCCTTGGCCAGTAGTACATACATCAAATTTCAAGTTTCTGTACTCTTACCAGCTTGCTTTATATATTTCCCCATATTTACCCCTATTTACCCCCCAACCCTTCACCGTATATCTTCAAAAAACAATCCAGTTCCAGATCTCATTGTAATATATACGTGTACAAAATTTCAAGTCAATATCTTAAACCGTTCCGGAGAAAGCGTGCGGACAAAAAAAGTTACAGACAGACCGACAGACCGACAGACAGAAATTTTTTTTTTCGCTCAAATTTAAAATCTCGACGTTTCATGACATTCTAAACCGATTTCAATAAAAAAAAAATTTGACATTTTTTTACGATTACTATACTTCCAATCCACTACGTGGATGTGGAAGTAAAAATATGTAAACTATTACATATTATGCAAAAATTCGTTAGCGAGAAACATTTTTATTAATAAAGATAAAATGACGGCATAACGACAAAAAGTGAAATTTAAAGGTCAAGGAAATTTTTGGAAAATATATTTGTCTTTGTTGCTGTTTAGTTTAGTCGTAAATGCATTGTTAAAATTCGGCGCGCCTGCAACACGGAGTTTTGCTTTTGATTTTAGTGACTTAACTATTATAATTATGCCCCGTCGAGAGAGTGAGAGAGATTACACTGTATTGGGTAAGGAATAACTGTGGCTTCTCAAAGAATTAATTCATCTGAAAGGAACACACATTATTTTGTTTCATTTCAATTACACATTAAAAAATATACGTTAAAAATGAAGTTTCTAGTTTACCCTACTTATTTTCTACTATTCACCTCCCACCCCTTCAATGGAGGCATCTCAATCAGATGTCACTACAATACATACGTGTACTAATCTCAAGTGAATATCTCAATTTTATGTTATCAATCCCATTAATAATGAAGCGGAGGTGGTGGAGTTTGAAAAATATTAGAAAGAAATCTGAGGCCCTGGTTTCTAGTATATATACCGAATCCCAAATTTCTGTACTCTTACCAGCTTGATTTACTTATTTTTCCCTAGTTACTCCTATTAACCCCAACCCTTCTACGGAATCATTCCAAAATATAATCTACTTCCAGATGTCGTTATAATACATACGTCTACCAAATTACAAGTGAATATCTCAATTTTATTTTATCAACCCCTTTAATAATGTAGTAAGGGTGGGGGAAGGGTTGAAAATTATTATTAAAAAATCTGAGGTCTTGGCTTCTAGGACATACCCGAGTTTCAAGTTGCAGTACTCTTACCAGCTTGCTTTACTTATTTTTTCCTATTTACCTCTACTTACCCCCACTCCTTCAACGCAATCATGTCAAAATATAATCTAGTTTCAGATATAGTTATAATACATAAATGTACCAAATTTCAAGTGAAAATTTAAATTTAATTTTACCAACTCTTTTAATAAGGTGGGGGAATGGAAAATACTAATAAAAAAACCTGAGACCTCCGCTTCTAGTATATACACCAAATCCCAAATTTCTGTACTTTTACCAGCTTGCTTTATTTATTTTCCCTTATATGTCCCTATTTAACCCCAAACCCTTCAACGGAATCATTTCAAAATATAATCTAGTTCTAGATGCCGTTATAATACATATGCGTACTAAATTTCATGTGAATATCTCAATTTTATTTTATCAGCCCCTTGAATAATGGAGTAGGGGTGGAGGGGGGCTGAAATATATTATCAAAAAATGTGAGGCCTTGGCTAGTACATACACCGAATTTCAAGTTTCTGTACTCATACCAGCTTGCTTTACTTATTTCCCCCTATTTACCCCTAAATAACCCCCAACCCTTCAACGGAATCATCTCAAAGTATAATCTAGTTCCAGATGTCGTTATAATTCATACGTGTACCAAATTTAAAACGAATACCTCAATTTTATTTTATCAACCCTTTTAATAGGGGGATTCAAAAATATTATTAAAAAATCTGAGGACTTGGCTTCTAGTACATACACCGAATTTCAAGTTTCTGTACTCATACCAGCTTGCTTTACCTACTTATTTCCCCCTATTTACCCCTAAATAACCCCCAACCCTTCAACGGAATCATCTCAAAGTATAATCTAGTTCCATATATCGTTATAATTCATACGTGTATCAAATTTCAAAAGAATATCTCAATTTTACTTTATCAACCCTTTTAATGATGAAGTAGGGGTGGTGGGGGTTGAAAAATATTATAAATAATCTGAGACCTTGGCTTCTAGTACATACACCGAATTTCAAATTTCTGTTGTCTTACCAGCTTGCTTTACTTATTTTCCCTTATTTACCCCTATTTAACCCCCACTCCTTCAACGCAATCATGTCAAAATATAATCTAGTTTCAGATATAGTTACAAAACATAAATGTACCAAATTTCAAGCGAAGATTTAAATTTAATTTTATCAACTCTTTTAATAAGGGAGTGGGGGTGATGGGGAGATGGAAAATAATAATAAAAAACCTGAGACCTTCGCTTCTAGTATATACACCAAATCCCAAATTTCTGTACTTTTACCAGCTTGCTTTACTAATTTTCCTCTATATACCAGCATTTAACCCCCAACCCTTCAACGGAATCATCTCAAAATATAATCTAGTTCCAGATGTCGTTATAATACATATGCGTACTAAATTTCATGTGAATATCTCAATTTTATTTTATCAACCCCTTGAATAATGGAGTAGAGGTGGTGGGGGGCTGAAATATATTATTAAAAAATCTGAGGCCTTGGCTTCTAGTACATACACCGAATTTCAAGTTCCTTTACACATACCAGCTTGCTTTACTTATTTTCCCCTATTTACCCCTATTTAACCCCCAACCCTTCAACGGAATCATCTCAAATTATAATCTAGTTCCTGATGTCGTTATAATATATACGTGTACCAAATTTCAAATGAATATCTCATTTTTATTTTATCAACCCTTTTCATATTGGAGTGGGGGTTGAAAAATAATGTAAAAAAATCTGACGCTTTGTCTTCTAGTACATACACCGAATTTCAAGTTTCTGTACTCTTACCAACTTGTTTTACTTATATTCCCCCATTTACCCCAAATTAACCCCCAACCCTTCAACGGAATAATCTCAAAATATAATCTAATTCCAGTCGTCGTTATAATACATACGTGTACGAAGTTTCAAATGAATATCTCAACTTTATTTTATCAACCCCATTAATAATGGGGTAGGGGTGGTGGGGTGTTGAAAAATATTACAAAAAAATCTAAGGCCTTAACTTCTAGTACATACACCGAATTTCAAGTTTCTGTACTCTTACAAACTCGTTTTACTTATTTTCCCCTATTAACCCCTATTTAACCCCCAACCCTTCACCGGATATCCTCAAAAAACAATCCAGTTCCAGATCTCGTTATAATATATACGTGTACAAAATTTCAAGTCAATATCTTAAACCGTTCCGGAGAAAACGTGCGGACAAAAAAAGTTACAGACAGACAGACAGACAGACAGACAGACAGGCAGACAGACAGACAGACCGACAGACAGACAGACAGAAATTTTTTTTTTCGCTCAAATTTAAAATCTCGACGTTTCATGACATTCTAAACCTATTTCACGAATAAAAATTTTTGAAATTTTTTTTGCGATTACTATACTTCCAATCCACTTCGTGGATGTGGAAGTAAAATTTAAAACACAGGAGATACAGAAACGGACATATTTCAAAAGCAACGATCCATTCTTAGAAGATTAAAGAATCCGCATAATGATATCTTTCCACTCTCCAAGCCTTTTAAAACTTTCGAATTGATAAGGCATTGTCAAGCCACATTTATCAAGGAATCTGGCATGAAACTCACCTAAAAGAGTATTTTAAAGGATAAACAGGAAGATATAAAGCATGCTCAACTTAGGATGAAACCTAATAACGGTAATTAGGATCTAATTTTAGACAACACCTATTTAAATAAAATTAGCCAAGCCTCCTTGATGGGCTGCAATGGTGCCGGTGGCTGGAAGTTCTATGACGTAAATCATTTAATGGGCCCTCTACTAAAATATCAAAAAAAATTCTTAGAAAAAGAAAAAGTAGTGAAGTAATTGAGTATTTCAGGGTTCGTAAGTTACATTCTCAATATTAAGTGACCGATGAGTCCCTAACCCCACGTGGTGCGAAAGGATGTTCTTTAGAGTTGTGAAGGGGTGAAAAATGTATTTTTAATATATATCTTGGGAAATGTTATTTTGAAAAACAAATCTATTTTACTGCTGATAACTCAGTCAAATACCTTCAATTTAGTTTTTTAATGACTTCTGTATGATGAAAATTGATCGACATACAGAATGTTGAAAGTAGAGTTCTCTTATATCTTGTCGTCGATAGTTAAGTCTCATGAAGGGGTAGGCTGGGGCAGTAATTGACAGTATAGTTGTTGGATACAAAATCTCATTAAAAAGCATGTTTTTTCAATGAGTTGAGAGTGCGGTGACTATGTACACGTATGCGTGCGTGATTGTGTGTGTATGTGTGTACCGTCTCGTCTTTTTATGTTTCATGTTTGCAGATGCAAATGCAATTGAAACAATAAGAAAGCCACCGCCTAAGGAATCACTACTTTCACATCCCGATTTCCCATCCAAGCTCCTATAAAGGAAAACATCCTGACTTTATTTGCACTATAATAATAGTTGGCCATACAATTTTAATAATATTTGAGAAAGATGTCATAAAAATTTTGAGGCTTTAGGTTCTAGCATATAAGCCAAAAATTAAGGTTCTGGTTCCCGCATTTATACCACCCCCCAACACATTCACTTATCTCAATTAGATGTCAATACAGTACCAAATCTCAATTTAATGGTGTGGAGGTGGGTGGGAGGTTTTAAAAAATATAATAGAGAAATATGAGGCCTTCGCTTCTAGTATATAGAGCAAATCTCCAGTTTCTGTACTCTTGCCACCCTACTTTACTTATTTTTCGCTATTTTCGCTATTTACCGCTTACCCCCCAGCCCCCTCATCTCAAAAGATACTCCAGTTCTAGATGTCGTTATAAGACATACGTGCACCAAATTTCACGTGAGTATCTCGATTTTAACAGCCCGTTTAATAATTCAGAGGGGATGGTGAAGGGGTTGATAAATGTTATAAAAAAAATGAGCCCGTGACTTCTAGTATATACACCAAATCCCAAGTTTCTGTATACTTACCAATTTGCTTTACTTATTTTCACCTATTTACCAATATTTAACCCCCAACTCTTCAACGGAATGATCTCAAAATATAATCCAATTCCAGATGTCGTGCTAATACATACGTGTACCAAATTTCAAGTGAATATCTCAATTCTATTTCATCAACCCCTTTAGTAATAGAATAGGGGTGGTGGGGGAGATGGAAAGTATTATAATAAAATCTGAGATCTTGACTTCTAGTATGTAATGAGACATTCAAAAATTCATGTCAAATTACTAGATTTCCGTTTATCGAAGCACGACGAAATTCAATACAAACTAGTGGCCTTCTGGCATTGGTCTTCAGTGTGCTGGGCTGGACTAATATCAGTAATACAACTCTTTGCAACGTTACCAAGCCGAACCTAATATAAGTCAACCTCTAGGCTCTTCAGACTCTCTAGACTACATCGCAGCACGCTGCTGCGATGTAGTCTCTTGCGTTATTTATTTGACGCCATTACGAAGTCGTAGGTGGGTAGAGACGTTACCGAGCCGGTTTGAAAATAAATCAATCTCTAGACTCTTCAGCGTGCTGACCTGAAGTCTTTTGTGTTGATAAGTTCTTTGCCTGACGCCGTTACGCCACCGCAGGTACCCCACAGGTACTTAGCGACGTCACCGAACCGGAGGGGATAATAACCGACCGATAAGAACTTTTGGGCTGGGGTTCTCGTGGTTATTTGTATCAGGCCGGTCCCGATGACATCCTGAACATTAACACCACGATGAGATGGGAAGTAGCCACTACGGTGGCACCTTACACTCTCGCCTGCTTCGCAAACCAGTAAAATCAATGTATATTATGTGGCAATGTCTCATTCACCTGTTTACGAGAAGTAAACTGTTTATTTACATTTGAACTATCTTATTTACTAAATTGAACCCTGGGGACGAGGTACGGTCAATGGTTTAATTTCCGAAGCGCCGGTATGGTGTAGCATACCGGCAACGACAATGCGCAAACTCCAAGTTTTGGAGCACAAATTTATGCGCCTCATTTCAGACTCGGGAAGGTACACCTCACTCAGAGATTTATATGACCGATGCAACGATATCACACCACTAGCGGACTTCGTCCGGGAAACATCACAAAAATTTTATGCCTTTCAACTGGGCGAAAGTCCGCTTACGCGCAACATTACTCAAATCAGAATGCATAATGCCCCTTTCCAAATTAAACACCCATTACCATACCAGGCGTTGCCTATCTTTCGGCAACCTCTATAGCCAAACTGCTTTCTACCAAAACCTCTCACTATCAAACACTTTTCACCACCGTATATTTTAATCTATACCTATTCCTTTCCTATCCCTAGCTGTTTGTACTCTGTTTGTATTTTTGTAATTTTTGTCATTTTGTCATTTTTTGTTAATAAATTCCCTCTCGGCCGAGAAACTTGCAAAATCAAGACCTACTAAACTCCTAAACTTCCTTTCCTAAATCAAAAATTCCCAATGGCGAGTAGACTGTTGGGCGAAAAATTACCTCGAACGGGTTTTTTCATTAAGCTTTTTCCCGTCTTACCGATTCAAAATTTATAAAAAAGTGAACAACGCGAAAAACGCTCAAAAGTGATAAACTAAATTATTTTAAACCCACTAAGTGGGTAGTGACGTCGAAAAGCTAGATTTAAGCCGCCACAGGCGGCAGGAGTTCTAGCCCTTTTAGTATTAGTTTCCTTGAGCCAAACCGGTCGCGATCCGCCCAACCGCACTAACACCACGGCGCTGAGCGACGTGGTTGTACGGTTGGTCACGGGTCACGATCCGGGGAGGCAATGCATGTAAATACAAAATATTTAATAAATTTGTTATGATGATGGTTTAATTTCCGACACTCGATCAGCAATGTTATGGCACGCTGGCCGAGTCCGGCATTTGGATGGGTGAACCAGTGTATCCGTCTATTAGTCGGTAGGCTGTCGACTGAGACAGTTCCGGGCTGTTACGTCGCTTAGTGAGGCGGCGCCGATGGCACAGGGCAACTGTCTTCGCTGCAGAGAAGACCCCCAAGGGCTATTGGCCCGCCAGAAAGGCGGTGAAATGGCCGGGCGTGCATCAAAGTCGATAGCCGATGACCGTGGTTTGGAGTCCACGCAAAACTGTAGATCCCTACGAGCACAATGGGCCTTGAGGCCTGAGTGTTGTAGTAAAAACAAATCCACTAATGTACAAATTGAACCCTGGAATAACTTATCCAAACCAGCTTCCCAAGCAAATAACGTTACATAATTTGGCGCCTGAGCAGAATGAAGAAAGGACGTTACATAATTTTGAGTCCATGCACGCCCACTTCATAGAGCGTTACATAATTTTGCGCCAGAGCTGGTTGAAGAAAGAACGTTACAAGTATATACACGAAATTTCCAATTTTTGTACGCTTACCAGCTTGCTTTACCTATTTACCCTTACTTACCACCATCCAGCTCCAGATCTCGTTATAATAGATAGTTGTATAAAATTTTAAGTCAGTTACTTAAATCGTTCCAAAGAAAACGTGCACATAAAAAATAGTTAGAAACAGACCAACAGGCAGACAGACAGAACTTTTTTTTCACTCGAATTTAAAATCTCGACGTTTCATGACATTCAAAACTTATTTAAACTAAAAAAAATTGACAATTTTTAATGGTTACTGTACTCCCACTCCACTACATGTATGTGGAAATAATATTGAAAAATGGGGTAGTAACAAACACCTACAGCTAAGTGAATTATCTGTAATAGTTGTTTATCGAAGCTGTATATGAAACATTCCAATGTTCAAAAGGAAAAGAGATAATTGAATGGGTCGAAGAACAAATTTCCATTGTCACCTAAAAAAAATTGAATTTTCAAATACTTTGAATTTCTAAATACATAATTTTTCTGTGTCCAAATAGTACATCTAAATTGGTTAGAGTTAAGCGTATAGTGCGTGGTGTTTAACACAACTCTAACAAAGTTACGATAGAAAATCGTGGAGTTGAAAGAAAAGTTTTATGAGAAGGAGGAGTTCTTAGACATATTTTGTTTTATGAGGATTTAGTAAAAGTTAATGCTAGATACCATAGTAATTGACACAACAATTTTTTCAAAAATGTTGCCGAAACAGCATAATTCCTGGACATCTGTGATATGAAGAACTTACCCAGATAATAATAATAATAATAATAATAATAATGTTTATTTGCTTAAGGTATTACAATTTACAATTTTGTTATGAGTATTAATTTTCATTCACAAATAAACGAAGACCACAAAGCCTAGGGCTGTCCGTGGTGTAATTTATTTATTTATTGATAAATATGATATAATAACAATAATGTAAATAACTATATTAACCTACTGGAACAAAACCTACCTATTATAAAATAACTAATTTATTACTAAGATAAATTTAGATGATATTAAAATAAAATTTTAATACTAAAATAAATCTAGGTGGAGCAGATATAATCTCAAAACTAATATAATAACAAGTATGGTAGTATAAGTTCGACGTTGAATATATACAAGCCCAAAATATATTGTATTAAACTAAATATACTACATGTGTATAGGCACATTAAATATACGCATATATGTATATTAATCGGATACTTTGAATTTAAAAGAATATTAGTGGTAACGATTCATGATTTTATTGTATTATTTATTTTTCATTGCAATTAAGTCATGGATTCTTGTTCTATTTGAATTCAAGATGAAAGCTTTGGAATGTTTTTTAAATAAATGATAAATCGTTAGATTTCTAATTTTTTCGGGAAGTTCATTAAATAATTTGGGAGCGAGAAATATAAAACTTCTTTGTCCTAGGGATTTGCCACAAAATGGTGTTTTGTATTTTAATTTCTGTCTGATTGCATAGAAATGTTGTGGTTGAGTTAAAGCGTCCTTATTATTGAACTGGTACAAAACGATAGTGTAGAAATATAATTGTCTTAAATCTAGAATTTTAGCATCTATGAATAGGTCATCTGAGGGATAAGTATTCGGTTTACTAAGTATTATTTTTAAAAATATCTTTTGAATTATTTCTAATTTTTTCAGGTGCTCTTTTACAGCACCTCCCCATGCAATAATACCGTACTTTAGCCGAGAGTCAATCAAGGCATAATATATTGTTTTTAGAGTCGACGAATCTAGTATATTTTTTAGACACTTAATTCTATATATTACGCTTCTTAGGGTATTGCACACATTAATGATATGTTGGTCCCACCTTAGATGTCGATCTATAGTAATACCTAGATATTTCACTGTCTTTGCACCTTCGATTTTAGTTGAAGGTTTAATTGTGAGTGAGGACAATTTGGGTAGCGTATTTTTGTAACATGCAAATGGTAAAAATTTAGTTTTACTAAAATTTATAGTTAATAATTTATGATCAAACCAATCTTTTATTTTTTGTAAGTCAAATTCTGCTTGCAATTTCAAATTTTCCCACGTCTGGTTACTGTATAAAATGGCAGTATCGTCAGCAAAACTTATGACCGTTCCAATGAATTTTATTGTCAATAGATTATTCAAATATATTGTGAATAATAGCGGACCTAACACGGTACCTTGTGGTACGCCAAATTGAACACTGCGATGTTCACTATTTGCATTACCTACTTTCACAAATTGCTTTCTGTCTGTCAAGTAACTTTTAAATAGCTTTATACTAGGACCGCGAAACCCAATATCACTCAATGCTTCCAATAGCTGTGCGTGACTCACAGTATCGAAAGCTTTGGCAAGATCAAGAAATATGCACATACAAGGAGTTTCTTTATCCATGTACCTATATATCTCTGAAGTTAAACGTTCAATTGCGTTTTGCGTAGATTTGTTCTGTTGAAAACCAAATTGACGTTCTGATATTAATTTGAATTTTTTTGTATAGCTATTTATTCGATTCTTGATAAGTTTTTCTAATATCTTTGCAATGTTTGATATAACTGAGATAGGTCTATAATTAGAAACATCCGTTTTATCGCCGCTTTTGAAAATCGGATTGAGAACAGCAATTTTTAAAGCCAAAGGGCAAATCCCACAGTAAAAAAAATTATTTATTAAATAAGTAATATGGGGTGCTATATCGTCTGCAATTTCTTTAAGCGTTTCTGCTTTTATCATGTCAACTCCGGGTGATTTGTAATTTTTTAGCTCACATATGACATTCTTAACTTCGATTTTGTTTGTAGGCGCAAGATAAAAGGAAAAGGGCGTGGAAGATCTTAATGGTGTAACAGATGGTCTTTTAATTTTTTTTGCTAAATTCTTCCCTACATCTGTAAAGAAATTTACAAACTCATTTGATATTTTTGACATATCGGACGTAAGTTCTCCAGATATTATTTTTATTTCCTTTATTGATTTAGTTGTTTTACTTTTATTGGTTATTTCATTTACTACATTCCATATATTTTTACTACTTTTATTATTATTTGATATTTTTGTTTTATAATACTTAAACTTAGTTTCTTTTATCAAATCATTCAACATATTTCTGTAAACCAAAAATTCGTTTTTTAAATTTATGTTATTTGGGTCGTTTTGTAATTTTTTGTACAAAATATCCCTTTTTCTCGTGGATTTTAATAAACCGGAGCTTACCCACGGTGACCTTTTTCTCTGTGTATGGGTTATTTTTACTTTATTTGTACTTCTGATTGTTGTATTGGTAATATTTTCTATTAACATATTTGCGGCTTCATCTACACTTTCTACATTATAAAATCTGGTCAATTTACGTTTTTAATTTCAGATTTTAATTTATTATAATCTATTACAGAGATATATTGTTTTTCTATTTGCTGTGGAATTATTTTATTATAATTTAGAGTAACCTTCATCAAAGTTGGAAAGTGATCTGTTATTTTATTTTTAAGTACGAAAGATTCAACATTATCATGAATATTAAATTTGGTTTTTAAAAAGATGTGGTCAATGCAAGATTTGCGTTCACCTTCTACTCTTGTGAAGGTATTTACCATCGACTCAAAGTTATATTCGCTCATGACAGTAAGATACTCTTCGGCTATTTCACTATTTATTTTTATATTATGAATGTTATTTACAAATACATGGAAAAATACGAAGATTGCAAGTCTATTTACAATAATTGTCAAAGGCAGTAAAATACTCCTCAATATGTGTAAGAGCTATTAACTATTAACTTAATTGAACATTATAAAAATAATCTTAGTAAGCAGTACACAGAATAATTTTGATCTGTTTTCTAATACTGGTGACAAAATTTTAAGCGGTCATTGGTTTGAACAGAAACAGAATAATTAAGAATATGAAGAGATTCAGATCGTTATTATAGCAGCCGAGATTATACGAGAACATGTTACAACAATAACAATACTTTCGTCGTTCATTTACATCTGTTAGAAAGAATTAAATACCACATCATTGCATATGTTTAAGATACTTTCACTCAAAATAATTACATTATCAAAACTTCTACCAATACTTGCTAAATACTGGTAAGAAAACTCCTCCACATCCACAGCATATCTAAATGTGATATAGGAAAAAGTATTTCAGAACTCTTGTTCTCACACAGACACACACTAAATTACAATGTCCTTTTATTAACTCCTTTAATAATGAAGTGGGGATGTTGGAGGTGGTGATGGGGATGGCCGATATCATAAAAAAATGGAGTATATATACCAGATCCCAAGTTTCTGGACTCTTACTATATTGATTTATTTATCTATCCTCCAGCCTTTCAACAGAATCAGCTCAAAATATAATTTAGGTCCATACGTCGTTACAACGCATAGGTGTACCAAATTTCAAGAGAATATCTAAACTCTATTTTGTTAACCCCTTTAGTAATAGAGTGAAGGTGGTGGTGGGGATGGCCGATGTCACAAAAAAAATGAGGCTTTAGCTTCTGGTATATACACAAAATCCCATGTTTCTACACTTTCATTAGCTTGCTTTATTTATTGTACATTATTTACCCCTATTTATCCCCCAGCTCTTCAAGGGGATTAGTTCAAATATATCTAGTTCCAGATGACGGCGTAGTACAAATGTGTGACAAATTTCAAGTGAATATCTTAACTCTATTTTTTCAATCCCTACGGTAATGGTGATGGGGTGGCGGTGTGAGTGGGAGATGTCATAAAATAATATGAGGTCTTGCCTTCTTGTATAGCAAATAGCTACTAGCTAGTTTCTGAACTCTTATTAGCTTGCTTGCTTTACTTATTTCTCCCAATTTACGCCTATGTACCACCCAACCCTTTAACGGAATAAGAGTTATAATCTTGTTCCATATCTCGTTATAATACATTCGTGTTCTAAATTTCAAGTCAATATCCTAAACCGTTTCAGAGTAACCATGCCCTCAAAACAAAGTTACAGATCGATCGACCGATAGACCGAGCGGCCGACAGATAGACCGACAGAAATTTGCTTTGCTCAAATTGAAGATCTCGACGTTTTATGACATTCTAATCCTATTTCTACAAAAATAGTTTTGATTTTTTTACGACTACTATATTTCCACTTCAATACATGGATGTGGAAGCATACATAAATAACACAAGTCAGTAGTGAAGTAGCTATTGGATCCCAGTTGTTTATTCATGTTTCCACTTCCCGATGAATTTCTAATGTTTGTCGAATAATAGCGACATGTTAACCCTTTGCCATTAATAACCACAGCATGTCCTCTGGCAATGGTATCTTTTTTATTGAGGAAACAAGGGACCCTTAAGCCTCAGTAAGGTAATTTAGGTGCAATTAAACTGAAAGGTTTTAGCCAAATTCTAATAGGTAGAATAATTTTGAATATTTTATCTGACCGAATAGCCGCCCCAGTAAGTATAAAAATATATAATTACTTTTCCCTGTGAATGATTAAACTTCGTTGAATATACTATAATAGTGCTGTCAGTTGCAAACGATACTCTACGAAGATGTCAAAAAATATTAGTTTTTCTTCCACATCCACATAGTGGAGTGAAAGTATAGTAATAGTAAAAAAAAAATCCAAAAATATTTTTCGTTGAAATAGGCTTACAGTATGTCATAAAATGTCGAGATTTTAAATCTGAGCGGAAAAGAAATTCGTGTCTGTTGATTTGTCGGTGGGTCTGCCGGTAACTTTTCTTGTGCTCACGTTTTCTCAGGAACGCGAACGGTTTAAGATATGGACTTGAAATTTGGTACACATATACAGACTGTCTATTTTACGAGGGCCACACCAAATATCTCGCTTAATATCTATTGTAGAAGAATAAAGTTTTAGAAACAGTTATCCCATTTTTTGTGAGCTATATTTCAGTGAAAAGAAATTTGAAATCCATAGCCTACTTTATGAGATATATTACAAAAACCTGAAAAATAGGAAAACCACAAACGGTGATAGCTTCCTTAATTGAGGAGATACGAAAAAAGTTAAAGGAATGAAAGTTGACGGCAAAGGCAATAAGAATAATAACGTGTAACAAAAAAATCGAAAAATGCAGTTGGCTTTGACATACGCTATTGTGCAAAAATGAAAAATACATATCTCAAAGTAGGCCATGACGCCATTAATTCCGTTATTTTTTTCTCATTCCAACGATATAAAACATGTCACAAAAATTTTAACCGATAGTGTCAATATTTAATATTTTACGAGTACCACAATTCATATAATTGAATCGTAACAATCAGCTGTGCCATAATAGTAAAAATTCACTTTATAATAATTATAATTCCGTAATTATTTATTACAATTTAATACAAACCAATAAATATCTCATAAATAAAAATACAAGTACAAAACGAACATCCAAAGAAAAAAACGAAAAACTATGTATAACAGTACTACCTACTACTATATTGAAAAGAAATTGTGTGTATTTATTTTTCTAACTACAAATGCTCAAATTGTGCACCATGCATTCTGACACATAAACGTGCTCTACGAGACACGTCACGCATTACATTTTGGAGCATTTCAGGAGTAATTACCTCACATGTGTTTCGAATTCTGGTTTTGATGTCCTCAATATTTTCAGGGGCAGTTTGAAATGCCTTGTCTTTAATGTAACCCCAGACGAAAAAATCCAAGGGAGTAATATCTGGTGATCGAGCTGGCCATAGAATGGGTCCATAGGTGCCTATCCAGCTATCTGGCATAACTTGATTTAAATAATTTGTACATATTACAGCAGTGTGAGGTGGAGCCCCATCTTGTTGAAAATATGAGTAATTTAATCTTTCTGCCACTGTTAATTCATAAAGAAAATCTGGAAATTCGTTTTGCAGGAAATTAAGGTATCTACGAGCGGTTAATTTGCCATCATAAAAATAAGGTCCAATTACTTTAGTCCCTAAAAGACCCAACCAAACATTCGTAGAAAATCTTTCTTGGAAAGCAGTCTCTCTGCACCAATGTGTATTTTCTCGTGTCCACTTATAATGCATATTTCTATTGAAAAATCCATTATTAGAAAAATTTGATTCGTCCGACCAAAGAATTTTGCTACATGTCAGCGCGTCATTCCTTTTCTTATTTAATAACCATCTACAAAATCTTACTCTCCTTGGCTTATCTCCCTCATTTAAATGTTGAACTTTCCTCATTTTGTAGCATCGAAATCCGTTTTTTTTTCAATATTTTTCTTGCACTGTCTTTTTTTATGCGACTGTTTCTCTGAATTTGTCTCAAAGAGGTTTCCTCATTTTGGTTAACATAATTCATTACTCTATTCACTTTTCTTACATTATCCGCAACATGCGCTCGCCTTACTACTTTTTTTGAAAATGAACCGTGCGTTTTTAGATTTTGAACTAACTTCCTAAACATAGTTCGATTTGGCTGCGGAGCATCTGGAAATCTATCTCCGTAAACCGTGACTGCCATCTCAGCGTCAAAATTGCACTGACAATAAATGCTAATCATATCGAATTTGTTATTATTGGTGTACACCATAATTACTGATATAAAATTTGTCTTAGAACTCGACAACGCAACATACAACATACAACAGTGACAATCTGTCAAATTTATTAATAACTGTATACATTGTTTTTCACTAATTATGGCACAGCTGATTGTTACGATTCAATTATATGAATTGTGGTATTCGTAAAATATTAAATATTGACACTATCGGTTAAAATTTCTGTGACATGTTTTATATCGTTGGAATGAGAAAAAAATAACGGAATTAATGGCGTCATGGCCTACTTTGAGATATGTATTTTTCATTTTTGCACAACAGCGTATGTCAAAGCCAACTGCATTTTTCGATTTTTTTGTTACACGTTATTATTCTTATTGTCTTTGCCGTCAACTTTCATTCCTTTAACTTTTTTCGTATCTCCTCAAATAAGGAAGCTATAACCGTTTGTGGTTTTCCTATTTTTCAGGTTTTTGTAATATATCTCATAAAGTAGGCTATGGATTTCAAATTTCCTTTTACTGAAATATAGCTCACAAAAAATGGGATAACTGTTTCTAAAACTTTATTCTTCTACAATAGATATTAAGCGAGATATTTGGTGTGGCCCTCGTAAAATAGACAGTCTGTATATCACGACGATATCTGGAACCTGATTATATTTTGCGCTAATTCCGGTGAAAATACAGAAACTTGGATTTTCAACCACCCTCACTCCGCCCCCAGTCCATTATTAAAAGGGTTGATATAATAGAATTGAAATATTCGCTTGAAATTTGGTACACGTATGTATTATAACGACATCTGAAATTAGATTATACTTTGAGATGATACCGTTGAGAGACCCGACGAGAGGATGGAGGGGGGGTGATCTTCGAAATTTCAACCGAGATAAATATTGTAAAGTAAGAAGATGCCACGCCCCGCTCTTCGAAATGGAGCCCGTATGGACTCGATTTTCTCACGACGGCCCTGACCGTTGAAGAGTTGCGGGTTAAATAGGGGAAAATAAGCGAAGAAAGCTAATAAGAGTTTAGAAACTTTGGATTTGGTGTATTCACTAGCAGCCGATATCTCAAAATTTTTTGAGACACTCCATTATTTAAGGAGTTGATTTAGACAGTGGTTTTTAAATTTTGTGTATTAATTGTTTAGTCAATGTTTTTGTGTAAAGGGTTTTTTTAATTTATACTTTAATTTCTTCTATTTGTGATTCATAATTCAGAAAGAAACAATGTTCTTATTTGTATTATATTAGTACGTAAATGACTTAAAGATATGCACAATAGGTGGTTAAACAACTAGCAGGAATATGATACTGATTGATGAAGACATGAAGACAATATGTTTCTGTCTTCATTTAAAGTATACAAATATGGTGTTAAGAATTTATTTTTAAATTAAATATATTTATCTGGAATTTATATTTTATTTAATAATCTTACCCGATACATACTGAAGAATTACTTTTAAATATAATATCACTGACTGTAATGATTTACAAAATTTTGGTAATTTAAAATAAAACAGAATCTGAGAAATATTTCAGCTAGTGTAATTTAGTCACCTGTTTAAATACACTCACCTGCTCTAGATTCAATTACCGAATCTCTATTGGGATTATTTCGTGCGTTAAATTTCATTACGACGCATTCCAGAAATAGCATTCTCAAGCTATAGGGGATAATAACAATCACATTTACAATATTGTCGGCTAAAAGGGGCTGCTCTCATAAAACCAACATTACCCAACATTGTAGAAAAAATCATTTGGTTCGAACAAAATATGATTTTATGAAACAAAGCAAATACAAGTAACAGGATTTGTTTCAAAGTGAAATACTTGCTTTGACTTTTACAGAAATGAAAACGAATTTTAGAAAGTACATTAAGTTTTATTTCTTTGAAATCAATGTTGCTTTAAAGGACTGTAGTATTTGATTGGAAATAAATGACACTGAACTAATAAAGGAATAAATTTTTTTAATCCTTTACATAGTTTCTGGCGAGCATCTCCTGTTAAAAACGGTTAGTACACTTAATAGCTGTACATCAGTATATACTGATATACTGTATAACATACTGTATATACAGTGAGGTCCATAAGTAACGCATACATACATTGTAGGTAATTTACAGTTCATGAGTAAAGGTTGATGATATAAGGTTTTTTGAATGTTGTATATTCTTCTTCAAGAAAATTAAATTTGAAAATTTTAAAGTGTATTTGAAATGTATTCTAAACTATTTATGCCAATGTACCAAATATCTGTCAAATTTGACTTTTCTAATTAATTTTGTACCATGTCATAACATTCAGTTTAAATGCATCATTTTTCTGATACATAGTCTGGTATACAGACGGCTCTAAGACAAAACGGGGAGCTGGAGCTGGGATTTACGGGATAAGGTCAAAGATGAAAATCAAAATAAGTCTAGGAAAATACGCCACAGTATTTCAGGCTGAAGTGGTCACAATACACTGGTGCGCAGAGGAAATGATAAGGCAAAGAACTGATAATTAGTCGATTGCCATTTTTTCCGATAGCCAGGCTGCACTAAAAGCACCAAGTACAAGTGGAATTGAGACTTGTATGGAACTGCATAAATAACCCTATAGACCTAGGAGGTTAGAATAAAGTGAGCGTGGTTTGGGTACCAGGACACAAGGGACACAAGAGAAATGAAAAGGCTGATGAACTGGCCACAGAAGGTGCGGGTAAGGCCCTTATAGGACCCGAACCCGTTTGCTGTGTGGACAAGACATTCATGCGAGCACCCATTGACAAAATGATGCAAACTAGATTTCTGGACTGGTAGAAAAGATTCCCATGACAGAGACAGGCCAAAGAGTTCACTATAGACCGATCGGCCAAATTTACGGAGGATCTATTATACCAAAATAAAAAGGCCATTAGGGTCTTTTAACTCACTTAATAGATATCTAGAGTCTAATGGAACTGGCTGATGATGCAACATGCAGATTCTGCCAAAAGGCAGAGGAAATCTCAGTCCACGCATTGTGTGAAGGCCTTGCTAGACTGAGATTCCAACTACTTGGGCAGGAAGAATCAAGAGCTGATAGTTATACTAAGGGCCACTTATCAAGGCTGTGGAGTCTGGTACAAAGGTTAAAACTAGATAAGGAGCTCTAAGAAAAACATACAGGAGCACCACAATAGGTCCACGGGGGTCACAGTGGTCAAGGCCAATCTGCAAGCACCTCCTTCCTAAATCTAAATCTAATCTAATATTCATGAGAAAAATTGAGTGTGGTAGCTTCCTCATGGCTTTCCGCATTTTCAGTGATAGCCGCGCACTCCGCATCAGACTTTACTATTAATTCGAATATACCGGTTAGAGTAGTAGTTCAGGAATATTACGTTTTTATTCCGACAAAATTCATAAAGATTTGAAAATTGGTGGGTATGTTGGGATTAGCATAAGGATTACTAAACCAAAAAGTTCCCATCCCTAAATAGTGTGCTTTATCCCCCAGGACATCCTTTCTACCCCCATCTTGAGTTTTTCTAGATTATCTCGGCAACGGTGTAATTTTCGACAAAAATACTTATATAAAAAATTGTTCTTACTTGGAAAATTCTCTATCAAAAAGGTTTTTACTACTTTTTTCCTAAAATTAATAATAACGTGGGAAATATGGCGCAAACATAAGGGTTGGTTCCGACTAGCACTCTCTACAGTACGATCTACCTTAAAGTTTAACGTTTAACGCTTAAAATAGCAGTAGGCACTAAAATTTATTTACAATTTTAATAAATATACAACTTCCACCCCCTCACCTTCTATAAAAAAGACCGTGTTGTACTTATTTCCACACCACCCTAGAGGCAAAGTACCTGGCGCATTTTTTTAAAAGTGGTATCCCCTGTAGGCCTAATCCACTAATTATCAAATGTTAATTATAAATCTTGGTCGTCTTCCACAGATTCAACATTCAAGCATGATTGTCCATGGCAATGATAACACATTGTAGAGCAACGCAAGCCTGCTCTTCTGCAAACTACACCTGTATTCGCACCCTAATTTACATGAACATGAAATAGGCGTTAAAACAGATTCGGGAGCTGGTTCTTTTATAGTCATTATTGGGATTAATATACCGCCAACTTTTTTCCACCCCCAATCGGTAGCTTTGAGCGTCACGTTTTTCCATGTTTGAATTTGGTGAAAAACTCGATAACAGTGTTGCCGAGTGGCAGCAGAAGTTGGTGGAGAGTTTTGACAACATAACAGTGTTGCTGGCTTTACCAACTAGTCTGTTAAAAAGACGTAAATCTGTATTCATCTAGACTTTTTTCTGCCGAGGTACAGTTGTATAAAGCTAAAATAAATCGCTCTCCCATGTTTGCAATTTCTTTATGAGTAGCTTCCTCATTGTTGAAAGTTTGTACAATATGTTGTAAATCACTTCTTTTATTAAATACATTGATTGCATTCACCTTCCCTTTGGAAAAAAATGCCGAGGTTGTGTCACCGCTGATGGCATGTACAAATAAAATGGCGGATTTGCAATTTTTTAAGAAAGTTGCAGATTGTAAATCTTGAGAACTGTAAATCCTTTTACAGGTATTACCCTGTTTTTCTTTTAAAAATTTAATGTCTTTGTCGGAGGGAGAAAGTGCAATAACAAGGACTAGCAGGTCAATATCTTGCCCTACGACAACAGCCGTATCGCAATTCT